>OX457026.1:21885586-22255228 GCA_949752745.1 Protula sp. h YS-2021
TGTGGGGGAAGGAATTGTGGAGGAATGGCTGGGGGGGGGGGGGGCGATACCTTTTTTTCTAGGAGTATCTTTATGTGAGGAAGATACTGCATTTTAATGTGTGCATTTTAGAAGTTCGAATTATAAAAATTTGCTATTTTTCGTCTGGACTGGGGGGGGGGGGGGTGGGTAGGGAGGGGGGAAGATGCAAGGTGGAGAAACTATACATTTATGAACAGAGATCCGCAGGATTTGTCCTTTTTCAGTTTGATAACATTTTGACAATGCAATATATAACAGGTATGATTAGTCAATTAACATAAAAAGTCATACACCCACATTTTTGCGTTTACCCACTTGAGCTTCGTAGCCTCCATAGTCAGACTGACCTCCGTAGTAGTCAGGATAATAGTCAGAGTAGTCGATGCAGTCCACACAAAGGCTGATGAAACCTGGACAACAAACAAAGATTTTATAAAGCACTGGTACGCGGTATATATGATCGAAATTCATGTGAAAAATACAGTGTTCAAAACAACTTTTGAGCCACCCAACTCAAAGGGACGACGTTTTTGAAGTAAAACATTATGGTGCAAGAATTAGTATCCGTTTGAAAATTTGGTCATTTGCAAATGCTATAAAAGAAAAGCAATGAAGTTAGAAATTAGAATCAATGGTTTATTAAAAAATGTCATGCACATACAAGCGAAATCCAGATGTACTTGTTCTGTATCTCATTTGCCGGAATTACAGATCCTGTCGAAAAAAACTGGCGTGTTTGCTGTTAAGAGTCGGAAACGAGAATTTTAACCGTTCACGAAAACTTTTACTGATGTTGCACTGTTGTCTCCAAAAGGCGTGAAAACTGCATGGTATAGAGGCCGCCATGTTGGACATGGGTTCGACCTGATAACCATTCGGAGTCGCGTGGGTATACTTTGTGTATTATCGCCCACTTCTAAAACGAGACGAGATGAAACAAACCGCAGTGCCTGAGTCCCTGACGGCATCCTTGACTAAGTAATTACACCATTGTGACATTTTCCACACTGGTTGACTTGTCGGAAAACAGTCAGTGTGCCGATTGCTCTGACGTCACAAAAACAAGAACTCATCCTTGCAGAGCGGAAATGTTAAAACCGGAAATGGGCATAGAAAATGGGGGGGGGGGGGGGTCAAGGAATCAAAGAGGAAAAGAGAAGTTGTCTAATTCATTCTCTCATTTACGAGGTAGGAGCTGTCTTCAAAATCCTCTGGCCTATTTGGGAAAAGTATCTTGAGTACTTTAATTTAAAATTTGATACACAGTCAGTGTAAAATACATATCCCATTTCAGATTCTTTTTTAAATATGGAATTGCCATTTCTTAAGTGACAATGGCACCAAGGCACAAACTGTTTTACACCACCTTTTTAAGATTCTATTTTATTTTATAAAATTATGGGCACGATATAGAATGTTCTGGTGCGGTGTTACTGTGTTTGGGTCCATCCGCCCACAATGTCTGAAAATTACAATGAGTAAATAAGTGATCAAGTCATTCCAGTCGACAAATATTCTTGGACATAATTGCATTTGATTGGAGAGTCTTTGGATTTGGCCTTGAGGAAATCGCAATAAGAAAGATAACAAAAGGAGAGCCGTTATTCATAGCCCTCACATTCGGGTAACACAGTTACTAGAGAAAGCGCACATCTGTTATCGAATTTCGCCAAAATGAGGCAATAACAGAAGAAACTGGCAGAGCCCAGACAGTTCCGCCACCAAAAGAAACTGGCACAGCCCAGAAAGTTCTGCCACCAAAAGAAACTGGCAGAGCCCAGAAAGTTCTACCAACAGAACAAACTGGCAGAGCCCAGACAGTTCTGCCAACAGACGAAACTGGCAGAGCCCAGACAGTTCTGCCAACCGAAGAAACTGACAGAGCCCAAACAGTTCTGCCAACGAGAAAAAACTGGTAGAGCCCAGAAAGTTCTGCCAACAGAAGAAACTGGTAGAGCCCTGACATTTCTGCAAACAGAAGAAACTGGCAGAGCCCAGACAGCTCCGCCAACAGAACAAACTGGCAGAGTCCAGAAAGTTCTGCCACCAAAAGAAACTGACAGAGACCAGACATTTCTGCCAACAGTAGAAACTGGCAGAGCCCAGACAGTTCTGCCAACAGACGAAACTGGCAGAGCCCAGACAGTTCTGCCAACAGAAGAACTGGCAGAGTCCAGACAGTTCTGCCAACAGACGAAACTGGCAGAGCCCAGACAGTTCTGCCAACAGAAGAAGCTGGCAGAGCCCAGACAGTTCTGCAACAGAAGAAACTGGCAGAGCCCAGACAGTTCTGCCAACAGAAGAAACTGGCAGAGCCCAGAAAGTTCTGCCAACAGACGAAACTGGCACAGCCCAGACAGTTCTGCCAACACACGAAACTGGCAGAGCCCAGACAGTTCTGCCAACAGAAGAAACTTGCAGAGCCCAGACAGTTCTGCCAACAGACGAAACTGGAAGAGCCCAGACAGTTCTGCCAACCGAAGAAACTGACAGAGCCCAAACAGTTCTGCCAACGAGAAAAAACTGGTAGAGCCCAGAAAGTTCTGCCAACAGAAGAAACTGGTAGAGCCCTGACATTTCTGCAAACAGAAGAAACCGGCAGAGCCCAGACAGCTCCGCCAACAGAACAAACTGGCAGAGCCCAGACAGTTCGGCCAACAGAAGAAACTGACAGAGCCCAAACAGTTCTGCCAACAGAAGAAACTGGCAGAGCCCAGACAGTTCGGCCAGAAGTTTATCCACACTCAAAGCGTACTCAGTACCCTGCATCCAGACAATATGTAGTACCCCGAACTGCAACCACGAAAACACGAAAAGCCACCTCCACCCCCCCCCCACCCCCTCAATGAAATCCTTCTCTCCAGATTCAGTTGTTATCATCATGATCTGACACTGGGCCTTTTAAGGAATAAATATTCCAATCTATTCAACAGAACCGCAGAGATCTGTGGACTTAAATGATCACATGCAAATTGGAATAGATCGCAACCATGAAAAATGCTTAATTCGAAAAGATTTCGCCCACAACTCGGAAGCATTGCTAATTTGTATTGGCAAAATGCAACTACAGAAGATCGCTGGAGTCTGAAAAGATTGCTGATATTTCGCAAAATTACACTTTGCCATTTCGAAAAGATCGTTGAAGAAACGGGGTTCTTTCCCCGTCGCATGTAACCCACCAATCACATTTTTAGAAGTGCCTCTGGGTTCTCCTATTCGTGGGACACTTAAAACATGGATAATGTTTAATCTATGTGCATGACACTTTTTGAACTATCTCATTGACGGTTGATCTTTTACGATACGTGAAGACGTTGCTCAGCTGTATGTTCAAAATGACTCAGGCTACAGGGGGTGGGAGGGAGGGTCATGGTCAATGCGTGTGCGTAATGTTATAGAGTCAATAAGTAAAATCGCAATAGTGGTATTTATTTCCAGCATCTGAGAAAAATCTCTCATGTCTGCAGCAGTTATAAACCACACTTGCTTTTGGTAATTAGAGAAAAAATCTGAAGTTCGATGCTGAAATGTTGAAAGGGAGGAATAAAGTTAATAATAATCTTTAACATTCACAAAATGGAACATTCAAACATTTTAAAGAAAGTCGACAAAACACACATCGCTTTGGTTTATTTCAAAACTAATCGTTAACTCTAACAAAAAAAGGTTTTAGATTCATTTAATTTAATAAGTATTACATTTACTATTCCAAGATCGTGGCGGATTTATCCATATGTATATAATGCCCATGAAACGTGCTCTCCGATAAATTGAAAGCGATGTTTTTTTCAGCAAGACCCTGTACATAACCGTATGAGGGAACACCCAGAGAGCCAGCACGCAAAAATTTGTTTGTCAGGGTTAAGATTGTTGGTATCATTTTTTTTTCAGGCGGCAGCAGCGTTCGCAATTAGGAACATGCAACTGGGTGCCATAGGCTAACAACCGTAGCTAGAGGGGTCAGAGGTCAATTGCTTTCAGAACGAGGCTTTCTGGATCCTCACTGTGCATCCGAATGCCTTTTCGGCACGAGTTAACCGTGGGTGCCTCGGAGCTCCAGCAGAATTATACGCAAAGTGATTGATGGATAGAGATAATACGATCCAAATGTATATGCATATACCTGTCCATAACAAACATACCTGCCATAATCCCGGAGCATGTCTGCTCAACTTAAATAGCTCAGGTTACGCTTGCAAGCGACGAAAATCGTCAATCATTAGCAAGGTTGTTGGGTATCATTACTCGTAATCAAAACGGACCAATAATCTGTGGCTAATTTGGATCTCAGGTAATTTGCATCGCAGAACTGAGGAAACAGGTTGCGCCGCATGTACTTAACTGACCTTTTTATACAATATAATATAATATAATATAATATAATATATATATATTATATAATGTGTGTGTGTGTGTGTGTGTATGTGTGTGTGTGTGTGTGTGTGTGTGTGTGTGTGTGTGTGTGTGTGTGTGTGTGTGTGTGTGTGTGTGTGTGTGTGTGTCTGTGTGTCAAAACAGTGTTTAAAATGCTGTGAATTGAAAAGGCGTAATCACAAAGATCATATTGTCGCATGTCAAGCTGGTCAGCAGTCACGCTAGTCAATAGTCAAACTAGTCACTGTCCTTTACGACTTGCCTCTGTAATATGTGACATTGCTTTCTAAAACATAACAATGCTCCCATTATTACTGTGACCAGTTGTCCTTATGTAAAATATAACGGGCAGGACAAGAGAGAGGGAAAACAGAACAGACTGAGGCACTGGCTCATCCAAATTTCCAGGGGGATCAAAAAGCCCAGCAACGGATGCTCTGAGTGGAATCATCAAGACTTTTCTACTGTGTCTTTTATCGTGTAATAAATCAAATATTACGCCGTACAAATGAGAAAACCAGCCTTGGAATGTTTCGTATAAAAGATAGAGAGCCCTGTGTAAAAGGTACACAGGGAAAGATAGTGGCAAGAAAAATGATAAGGTGGCTGTGTAGAATTATATTATTTGTTTACAAAAATACCGGTTTTCGTATTGTAACAGGTTAGGACTGTTATATGTCTTGTTAGCGTCTTTTCCCTTTTTTGCCATTTCTTTTGCAAGCAGGAAGTAATAAAATATACAATACGCCAGTAACATTTTCCATGACGGCAAAATATACCAAATGGTGAAAAGGTACTAAAAAAAGAACTGAGCTTTCTTAGAAGGGGCTAATTGGAGCTTGTTATAAACCAAAAAACGTGCATGTGCATTTTTTATTCGCCAGATCCGGCTTATTTGGCATAAACAGTTACAAAATAAACAATCCTAGTAATTTTGTGACATTCAAATGCAGAAAGTTGAAATAAGCTTACACATAATAAAATCATGCGCTACAAGTAAACTGGCTTAGAGGTTTTTTTTTCATCGTCAGTCTGAGAAATGTCTATCTGCATGCAGTCTCATTTCCAATCTTTTATTGCACACATATCGCTGGAAGCGGAAAAAAACATAAGCCGGGGTTGGGGGGGGGGGGGGGAGAGAGAGAGAGGAGAAGTTGTAGATGTGAAGTCGAGTGTTCAATAAAATGCATTATGTTTATCTTGCATGTTATGAAAAGATCAGGACGTGGTACTCAAAGCGGGGAGGGAAGGGGTCTATGTCTTATCACATAAGCTTTTGGCAAATCCACCTACAACCGTTTTGCATATTTTGACTGTTTCTTCCTCCTCTTCTTCCTTCTCCTATTCCTCCTCCTCCTCCTTCTTCTTCTTCTTTTCCTTCTTCTTCTTCTTCTTCTTCTTCTTCTTCTTCTCTTCTTCTTCTTCATTTACTTATTCTTCCTTATTATTATCCTTTTTCTGACTCTTCTTCCTCTCCTTCTTCGTCTCCTCCTCCTTTTTCTTCTTCATCTTCTTCTTCTTCCTCTTCTTCTTCTTCCTATTCTTCTTCTTGTTTCTTCTTTTTCCTCTCCTCCTCCTCCTTCTACTTCTTTTTCCTTCTGTTCTTCTTCTTCTTCTTCTTCTTCTTCTTCTTTTGCAAACAGTCCTGCTCGCAGAGACAGTTTTGTATGTCAGTAGCTTTCTGGGCCTGGAAGCTGCAAAACCTGCAATAACGATGTTACGGTATGTCTTGCCTCCAAGAAGCAGCTATGCTCGAGTGATCAAATACAATTACTGATTGATCGATGCACTTGACGTTAATAAGACCAAAATACTTATTGGACAAACTGCTTTCAGCACCTTTGTTATAAAAAAGTGGAACTATATTTGATGTAGAACTATCCTTATCTAAGATTACAATGGCCAGTTATTATTGGTAACATTTGTAAGATAGGTTATCTGACCTTGCTTCTAAACAAATTAGCTCTAAATCTCAATATGAGGCAATCACGCGCTTGGGCAAACACGCCAGCCATATTTTTGGTACTACATAGTTTATTACTCCATGTCACTATTTTGTTTTGTTTTTCTCAATACACTAGAACTTGGGCATCAGTGGTTCTTAATAATGAAATGAAGAAACCACCATTTCATAGAGCTGAACGTTTATTATTTTCACTATCGTTTATTATTTATAAATGATGATTATACATGTTACCAATCCCCAACCTTCCCAGAATCCCCTTTATCTGTGGTTAAGGAACCAAGGTGCTTATCAGTCCAAACTTAAGCAATAGCGACTTAGGTATCTCACCATGAGGAGAACCAACTGATTGTAGGAGGCAGTCTGCCATGCCCGGAACCTTATCATGGCATTGCAGTACAAGCCTTAGAACATTCTTGTGTAATCGGTTACAATCTCAAGATGAGATGGTATTTTTTCTGTTATTTTTCTAGTGCTGTTTGTGGTGTACTCATGCTCTGATAAAACAAACACTGTAAGCTTATAGCAATAGAAAGTAGCAGGTAGTATACACAGATATGGCAACGCAACAATCAAAACAGCGAAGCGTCTCATCGAGAATGTCTATGATTGAAACATTTCTGTAACAGGCTAACTGTGGAATTAACAGAATCGGTTTTCTTTCATCCGTCGCAAACGCTTAAAAGCTTGAAATTCTACGACTTAAAAGGTAAAGTTTGAGATCAATTGCCCCAAACGTCTAGTCACTTAATCCGGTTCAATCCGGTATCCAAACGTCTAGTCATTCAATCCGGTATCCAAACGTCTAGTCATTCAATCCGGTATCCAAACGTCTAGTCATTCAATCCGGTATCCAAACGTCTGGTCATTCAATCCAGTATCCAAATGTCTAGTGTTTCAATCCGGTATCCAAACGTCTAGTCATTCAATCCGGTATCCAAACGTCTGGTCATTCAATCCAGTATCCAAATGTCTAGTGTTTCAATCCAGTATCCAAATGTCTAGTGTTTCAATCCAGTATCCAAATGTCTAGTGTTTCAATCCGGTATCCAAACGTCTAGTCATTCAATCCGGTATCCAAACGTCTAGTCATTCAATCCGGTATCCAAACGTCTGGTCATTCAATCCGGTATCCAAACGTCTGGTCATTCAATCCAGTATCCAAATATCTAGTGTTTCAATCCAGTATCCAAATGTCTAGTGTTTCAATCCGGTATCCAAACGTCTAGTCATTCAATCCGGTATCCAAACGTCTAGTCATTCAATCCGGTATCCAAACGTCTAGTAATTCAATCCGGTATCCAAACGTCTGGTCATTCAATCCAGTATCCAAATGTCTAGTGTTTCAATCCGGTATCCAAACGTCTAGTCATTCAATCCGGTATCCAAACGTCTGGTCATTCAATCCAGTATCCAAATGTCTAGTGTTTCAATCCAGTATCCAAATGTCTAGTGTTTCAATCCAGTATCCAAATGTCTAGTGTTTCAATCCGGTATCCAAACGTCTAGTCATTCAATCCGGTATCCAAACGTCTAGTCATTCAATCCGGTATCCAAACGTCTAGTCATTCAATCCGGTGTCCAAACGTCTAGTCATTCAATCCGGTATCCAAACGTCTAGTCATTCAATCCGGTATCCAAACGTCTAGTCATTCAATCCGGTGTCCAAACGTCTAGTCATTCAATCCGGTATCTGAACGTGAGCTCAGACGATGTTTTGTCCTTGAAAGTGAAGAAAATGATACTTTATCTTCTTTGTAATTATGCATGCTTGAAGGGTCATCGGAGGTTGGTGGCTGCGTTCTATACATGTTTACAGCTCTGAGGGTGGTGGTATCACATATAAAACATGTAGACAATGTTACATGACTAAATCAGTACAAAACTACTGCAAAGATAGGGACGTTTGACTTCAAATGATCAACTACATCGACGTCTGAATAACATCAGCATGGCGTTTATACAATGGTTTTCTAAGGATATGAGGGTTATAATATGCAAGGAATAAATGCAGCCCTATCTCATACGTGTGTTAGCCAGCAAAAAGCCGGAGGAATGGCAGACATTTCATCCTCGTGTCACGTGACAGCTGTCTGAAGTTGAATTTAGGGAACAAATTTCATTCAGAGGTCGCAAAGTATTTTATGATCAGTCGACAACACAACGATATCTGTTTGTGAAAATAGTGGGTTGGGTATACCGCGGGGCCATTTAAGGTTACTAAAAAGGGGGTGTAGGTCAAGTGACCAGAGGTCAAGTGACAACCAGACATACTGACCACCGGACAAGTGACCACTAGACATACTGACCACCACGGAAATAAAAAAAAAAGTGGTTGCGAAGACCGCGCTCTCATTTCTTTGGCTTCGGCTCTCTGCCCCTGCTCCTGGCCCAAAACTCTTATTTTTACCCTACTCTAAACCAGCTTTGTCTTCTAGGACAATCTGACACATATTATAAAAGATTGCAATAGCGAATTTGTGAGGAGTATGGAAATGGTGTTTACAATATGCCTGGATTGTGTAACAGCGTTTACAATCTACTCTTTGCCCACCAGCAAGCAAATAAGAAACACCGCCAAAAACAACTTCGATCAATCCAGATCAAATATATTACGCACTTATTTGAGACCAAGTTATCGAAATACCAGGTGACAGAAGAAACTTTTTGTCTTGCACAGACAGGTTTTTCTTGCGTATAGATCGTATACGGATATTAATAGGTCCATGTTAAATATTGGGTGACGCATCCTCCCGCAATCAGGCCTTTTTATCGGATTTTGATATTGCAGGATTCAAATTTTATAGGGTGTGAGGTAGTGGGGGTGGGGGAGGGGGGCGGTTCTACACAAGACAGGAAGCCTGAGTACCTTAAAAGGGTCGCTCGGCTGTTTGATTGCACTGGCGCTAAATTACACGGCTAGATTTTGTCTATGGAATGTGTGCAAAAAATTACAAATAACACAGCCAAAATGCAATAAAAACAAAGCACACATGCGATCCTGTGACATGTATTGCTGGCGCTAAATGAAAATGAAACTAAAGATGATTATTGGCAATATAACGAAACTATTATCTGATAATGTTGTGTAACAATAAACATTAAGTTATAACATTAAGTAAGTAAATAAATAAATAAATAATAAATAAGTAAATGAATAAATAAACATTAAGTAATAACAGCATCTATTTTAGTACTGTTGTTACTTTTAAAAACAGTAAAATGCAATTAAAAATTAAACTAATGAAATTTTTTTCTCTGATTTTGTTTAGTGTTTTGTTTTTTACATTTATTTATAAAAAAAACCCATTCCCATAGCAGAACACTTTTCTTTAGTTCTGGAATGGGTAAGCTGTGGTAACCAGGGGTTACTTGGGTTGAGCTCTGCTGAGACAAACATCAAACTAACTGGTGCATCTTGGGAAATTAAAAGTGTGGTCTTTATGTATTCCTCGGGCCGCCCTGGATAACACTAAGCAACAAATAATACATCTGCTTCCATGTTCACTTGACAAAATGGGGGCCCTTGCTTTTATATTGCGTCTGCGAGTAGAAAAAGAAAACTTTTTTTTTCAAAATCGCGGTACTTGTTTCGTAATAGTTATACCAGGAAATAACGCCTCAAAACGTGCAAAAGTTTACAAACTGCCAAATGTTGTAAATATGTTAGTCTGAAATAATACTTTTGTCACCCTTCTGATGTGAAATAATCATTCATATTTTAAAAATTTGTTAATATGGCAAGGTAAATTCAGGAGGAAGTGTTGCATTTCAAAGACTCTTTAGAAAATATTCAATTAATTCAGGATATTCACAAAAGGAAAAAGTTGAATTGTGTACCATTGCGCATGATTTATCTGGAAGCGTGCCAGTGTGTGTTAAGCATACACTGTTACGACGCACATGCGGAAATTTCCACAATGATTTACACTTCATTGTATTTTCCTTCTCCTTTACACTGCAAAGGTCAACCGTAAAATTTATGATTTGGAACAGAATTTTTATAACTCACCAACTGATATTTAATTTTAAAAAGCACCTACAGAATACAATAAAACTGCTGTAAAATCAAACTTTTCTTGATTTGAGTTATATACTATAACCATTTTAATGTTTTTGTTTTTTTTTTTTGTGTATGGAGGGGCGGGGGGTGAGGATGTCAGTGTGGATTGAAGTAGGGGTGGGTTATTCGACTTTTTTATTAGACTGGTGGAGTAACAGATCAGTGTTTCTTCCTTTATTTTTTTTTCAGGATTCAGGAATGATCTCGGCGAATTTCCTGTTTGAAATCAAACACGCCATGATGAATACCTTCTAATGAGTTCTCGTTTCAATCTGTGACCTGGCAATTTTCTCTCGATTATTCACAAAACAATACTGATGGATCTGGTGTCAAAATCGCACCAGCCAGCTTACACCGTTTCTTTTAATTTATGATTGATACAAGAAATTTCATTTCTAAAAACATTTTATTTACTCACAAAGGCATTGATTCAGATTCTAACTAATAATTTGCCTAGATTTTTGTGTTTCCATAGCTATAAAACATTGTTGTATACAAATTGAATGGATATTTTCACTCGTGGCCAACAGGTTGGGGGTGGCTGTTGTCTAAATATCGATATAGTGGAGTTAGAGGGGGAAGGGTGTTAGACCTAGTTTGTAAAAAATGCAGGGGCTTTTCACCAGTGGGAAGGGGGTGGGGCTTGTGGGGGGGGGGGGCTAGTTTTCGCCGTGGGGTGAGGGGTAGACCTTTTGTTATTGATTCCCCGTTTTGTTAATTGCTATGGAGTTTGACCCATATTAAAGAATATCTCTACACAGTTAGAGATGTTTAGAATTTAGATATATCTCGAATCAAATGCATAGTTGGTGCTTCACAATTTACGTAGACTATACGTCACGGGCGTTCACATTTACGTGGACTATACGTCACGGGGGTTCACATTTACGTGGATTATACGTCACGCAGGTTCCCCATTTACGTGGACTATACGTAACACAGGTTTACGTTTACGTGGACTACACGTCATACGTCAGGCTCACATTAAGAGCTCAACTGAGCTACGTTCTTTAGTTATTTCTGAGACATTTCTACCTGAATAAGATATCTCTTTTATTAAAATGAAGATATTCCTTGTTATTTTATCATAGATCTATATTTATATACAGAGTATGTTTAATTATTGAACAGATATAAAAGTGGCTTCCCATAACATTTTTGAGCTCCTTATTGATAATGTGCCGAGCAAGTTACAAGTTACAAGTTCACGTTGCCAAATAAAATGTATTTCCCCCCCCCCAAGATTTACTTAATTCACGTAACTCACGGCATAGTATAAGCTACTCTATGCCGTCGCCTCTTTCTGTTTTTTTTATATACGACGTTTAATATACGACGTTAATATATAGACATTTGGTGTTTATTCTCTGTCATTTCCGGTGATACAAGTCAGGATTTAGGGCAATAGAGATTAACACTGATAATCTTTTGCGTAAATATTTCCGAGGCACGAAAAGCTGAATTCATGATCTGTGTTGGGTTTTCTCTCGTTTTGTGTAAGGTTTGCTCGGAGCAATCTTGTAGTGCCATTGTTGTGTGGAAAGTTATTTCACCAAGGACCTGAAGCCAGATTTTTACACATATTTTACACATCATTTTAATTGTTTTCTAAGTGTGCTAAAAAGAATGTTTTGAGTATTGAGCAAGTCAGCAATATATCTAGCAGTGAAGCAAATATTTCGGGGACTGGCCATTATACCGAAGGGCCACAAGTCTGAAGGATCAGTGCTCCGAAATCCAAGCTAACCTGGATACAGCTACCGGATATAACATGCATATGTTAAGTTGCTATAAATACCGAATATTCTTCTCACAAACTGTTCATTTCAATATGGTGCAAATTTTAGTTTATATAATGCTGGAGCTTTTTTTTAAACTGCGACCCCCCCCCCCCCTTACCCCGAGCGCTGAATCTCTGCACCGTATGCTTGTGTGTGTTATTCATGTTGCGCGTGAAGAGAAACAGACATATGTTTCTACGAATGCTTTAATAAGTAGCAAAAAACTTACAATAATGAAACCTAATTGTCTTTGGCAAAAAAAAAAAAAAAAAAAAAACGGTTGGGTTCATTTAAGGCGAAAGTTACTGAAAAAAACAGTAAAAAGAATCATCAAATTTCTTTTCAATATAGTTGTCCTCAAAGATCGATTTTTAAACACAGTTCGCTAATCCCAACCCTCTCCCCCCCCCCCCCCAAACCCTGAAAAATATACCCAGAAAAGCGGTATGCATGCCCACATTAACCAATTCCCTGGAAATGATAGTCTGTGGATGGCAATAACATGCCCTGGAGTGGCTGCAATATCATGTCCACTTATGTTTAATACCTTCCTCCTCCAACACAAACACATCCACCCTGCAACCGATTTTTAATGAAGTAAAAATTCGCCATTTTTTTTTTTTTTTTTTTTTTGCAAGATGTATATCACAATTGCCTGCTCCTTCTTATTCACTTTAAAATATAACCCCCTCCTCACCCCTACACAATAAAACCTTAGACATTCTGGATATCTTGTGCTGAATTAGGCTTGTTTAAACATTTACGACAGTGTCCTAATCTTTTCTTTCCGTTTCTACTGATCTTATAAATAAAAAAAACAGATGCCTGGTATAAACGAGACTTTGTCTTTCTGTGCGTGGTATTAACAAGTAATCGCAGAGGGCACAGCCCCCAACATGACATAGCCAAACGGCTGTCATGCTGAAATTCCAGTGGATAAACAAGCACTCAGTGAAATATGGAATAAGTCCACCTGCATGATAGTTGAAGAGATATGGCGTCGACAAAATACTGCGTTTTCGCTAAGTTCCATTCAGGAATGTCACATTTTTGACAATTTCCCATTTCGTCAATTTTTTGTCGATTTCAAAATTATTACGCCATTGCATATCTACATGATCTTTTTGTTCACTCAGTGAAATATCAAATCAGTCTGCCTGATAGTTGAAGAGATATGGCGTCGACAAAACAATGCATCAAACAGTGACAGACAGACCGACGGACAGGTGGACAGAAGGACAACACCCAAACCAATAGCTAGCCTCTGTGTTGGCCAAAGCCCCCGGTTGGGGGCTTAAAAGGGTTTTCTATCTTTGTACAAACTGACCAGCGATATGTTTTAGTGCCTTTGGGCGTGATTCGGTTCACTGTGTGTCCCGTTCATTTATAGTCCCAGACCACAGTAATATCGGGGGTAAATATTTGATGTGCAAATTGAATGGCTCTTACACATTGCAATTGATTTTTGTCCAACTGAAATGTTACGTGCTCTGAAATGTTCTAATTAATTGCTTTTAAGCGTCTCAGACCCTCAGCGACAGGAGGGGGGGGGGGGGGGGGGGAGCTGGGTGCGGCGGGAGGGTGAGTGGTGGGGCTAGGATGCCCCACATTCCTGACACATTTCTATTTTTGCGTGAGCTGTTTAGAATTGAATTTGTTGACGTTGAAATCAGATTCCTTTTTGACTAACAACCAATGGGCTACTCCCACCTCCCAGCAAAATAATAATAATAATAATAATAATAATAATAATAATAATAATAATAATAATAATAATAATAATAATAATAATAATAATAATAATAATAATAATGATGATAAAAACTTGCGTGCTAAAGGGAGTTCAGGTTTGCGCGTACGCTCTTGTGACAATTTGTCGGTGATTTTACAAACTGGACGGGAGCGGGTGTGGTTAAAATCCGAATTTTACCTATGCTTTTTATGGGTGAGCCATATAGGTTGGAATAACTTAACATATTGCTGTAAATTTACATTGAATTTGAATTTGTAGCGAAGACTTTACCGAACAGTCCAGGGGTGGAGTGCACTCTCGTGCCAACTGGTTACCATGCACGACCACCACTTTTTAAAACGACCCCTAAACGTGAAGTACAGATTTTGAAACAGCACGCGCATTGTTAACCAAATACGGAGTGAAATTACGAACTACCCTTTCGTGGGAAGCGATGAGTTCTTGATGAAAATAACCCCCCTTTCGTGGGAAGCGCTGAGTTCTTGATGAAAATTACCACAATTTTTAAACGAATTTGGCACTCCGCGCGGACCGCGTCTGACCTCAAAATTACCCCCTTTCTCCGCATTTTTTGGGACACGCATGGTAACACATTTCGTACCAAGTGCCCGCCCCTCTCCCCTCTCTGGCGAACAATGACGGTACAGTTATCCACAGCCGTGTTTAAAATACAGCTGAAGCCACAACGCTGAAAGATTGTCTGCCATTATTACGTACTCAAGGCTGACTTTTTTTTTTGAACATTTTCTGGCTCAATGGGCATTAAATGTTTGAATCGGCAACAGTAAATGAGAACATATGTCTCATTTCTATTCAGTGACACTCATGAAATTGACACAGCCATAACCTTTTGTCAACAGTAAATGCTACAAAAAGTCCCCTTGAATTGCCGTCAGTTTAGTGGGTTATTTCAATAGAATTTCAATAAAATTATGAACTCAGCATATTTACAACAATGACTTTGACTTTATTCCCCTTTCCAGCTAATTTTTTTAGATGTCAGTCATTTGCCATTATTTAACTAACCGGCTTGTATATAATATGAGCAGTTACTTGTTATTTATTATTTAAAACACGAAAACCTGCGTTTTTTTTGTGACGAAAAGTGGATAAGTGTAATAGATTTCTTCTCTCTCTCTTTCTCACTCTGTCTGTCTGTCTGTCTGTCAGTCTGTCTCTCTCTCTCTCTCTCTCTCTCTCTCTCTCTCTCTCTCTGTCTCGCTCTCTCCCAACCTCTCTCTGTCTGTCTGTCTGTCTGTTTGTCTGTCTCTCTCTTTATCGCTCTCTCTGTCTGTCAGTCTGTCTCTCGCTATCTCTCTACCTGTCTGTCTGTCTGTCTGTCTGTCTGTCTGTCTGTCTGTCTGTCTCTCTCTCTCTCTCTCTCTCTCTCTCTCTCTCTCTCTCTCAACCGAGACTTAGTGCTACTGGCAGTCCAGGGTGGGAGGGGTAGGGTGCAAATAATTTGTACTAATAATCCAGATTGCATCAACCCCAGTACAGATTACCTTGTGAACAAAAAACGATTAGTTTTGTGATTCCGAGGCATAAACAGATATAAAAAGGATGGGCATAAAAACTGAAGGTTTCCATCCCTTACACATAAGGCATCTATTTTCACCATTTCAAATCAGATTTTTTTGGAAATTATTGTTCACGTTTTGTACGAAACAACACTTTAATCTCTTGCTGAGGATTTGAGAGATATTTGGAGGATATTTTTGTTTGTAAAAATAGCTTAATCTTCATTTTACAGTTCCACCTTTCCAAACTTCAACAACACAAAATGATTGTAGCGGCACCCAGGTTTATTTTCGCTGTTTTTTATGTATAGTCCTTAACATCTCTATTGAATATTTGGCATGTTAAAAGCTTTATTTACTCCCATGCAGCCTCAATGCGACAAGGAGGCGGGGGGGGGGGGTGCTCCCTTAGGGTTAGGTTTTAGTTCCTATGTGTGACGAAAATGCCCATCGCCTCAGCCATCTTTTCAATTAAAACACCTAAGTATTCAGTGTTGTTTTCCATTTGCATTAAAAATAACCACTCATTCAATCAATCAATCAATCAATCCATCAACTGAATATTTTTTAGAAGCGACCTCTGCGAATTAAGAAAATTTCAGTGGTGATCTTTTTCAATTTGTGTGGATATCGGCAGCAACTTCCATCACTTTCTGGAAGAAGTCTTCCCTCAGCCAAACATTTTTTTCCAAACCATCGGATTACCCAGAATTTTAAGTTGCTATTCTAACGAAAAAAGGAAACAAAAAAGGTAAAATCACGTATTTCCGTGTGTGGTGTTAACACGGGTTTCTGTCAGACAGCAGTGTGTCCTTCGAAACGTCTTCGATGACACTATGGCATATAACCTCTCAGCACTGAAAACGGGGTTCTAAAACCTCGAAGTGTTTGGGATGGGTGGGGGGGTGGAGAGGGGGGGATAACGTGAGACCTTACGACAGCCTGTGTCATGCAGACCACTTCCCAGCCTCCCTCCCCCACCCACCAATTCCTGCACTCATCTCCCACTCGCCCCCCCCCCCCCCCCCACCAACCAACAATCCTTCTACCCCTGGACATCACCATAGTTTTTGGTTCACAAACCCCTTACTGGCTGCACCATATTAGGTTACCAGTGACGTCATGCGAGGGGGTCGATACGAGACTATGGTGTGAACAGTACCGTCGAGGCACTGGGTACACAACACCTGCCAGCAACTATGGCGACACAATAATGCGTCGATAATAGCGGATGGTGTAGAAATGTCATTGATATTTTGGGCTGTTAATGTGTATGTTGCAACAATCAATACGAACTTTACACATATTGTCTGATAAACCCCAATTTGTGCAAAGCGTTTAAGGTGTATGTACCTCATGGTTTACATATCAATAGTGCGTTTTTAGATGATAAGAAGATTTAGAACGAATGAATGTCGTGAAAATGGAGTCCTTCAAAACAAGTGCAAGGTTTTCTTTCTGCAGTGTTTACCTGTAAAACATAAAACACCATCGGCTATTCGAAAAGGGGTCTCATTTTTAGGAGTTTTTTTTCTTGAGGTTACTGAGCCATAAGTACAAAAATATAGAGGAATTCTGACATTACTCGACCAATAAATAAAAGTCCATAATATTCAGTCTTGTTCGGTTGAGACAGACGAGACTGTGAAACGAAAGGGTGAATATTTCACCCTGCCATCCGCCAAACTCACCTGTGAGGAAAATGAATAACCGTAATCCAAAGGTAGCTAACCAGCTTGTATTCATTGTGGTAATCGAGTATTCACAAATTGATGCACAATCGATGTGATTGATTATTTCAGTATACCCTCTCTTTGTCGATTCAGTTTCTTCACCTGCTTTATCCTTGATATTTTCATTCAGTATTAATCAATTTAGCGAACAGCATCAGGACATTAATATCCGTTTAAGATTGTTCCGTTCATATATCCGTAACGACGCACTTTGGGTACACCTGTAAAAGGCTGAATAATCCTTACATGTTTATAAACAAACCTCGACGATATACAAGTGTGTGTGTGCAACTTCCGTTGTATCACGATACTTCACTAAATATATATGCAAATGAATGTTCTCTTTACAATGAGGTAGAATAAAACTACACCGTCTGTGTCCTTTTATATGAAAATCATTTGCATCTCAAAACAGTCAACCATGCATTAAACTGCAGCTGCTTTTGTGGGGAAGTTGTGAAAGAAAATTGGGGTATGGGGGGTAAAAACTGGCATGTGATGTCATTCAGCTTTTGTTGAATCATAACATGATTTCGCCAGAAATGGTGTAAGGTTAGTTGATAATTATCCGATCTGTTTATGACTGGTTTGTGACACATAAACAAAGAATAGCCAATACTCTTTGTCCTTGTGATTTTATATGTAGAAAATCCAATTAATATCCTTGATGAGAGCGACTGCACTATCAATTATATATCATCGTAAACAACTCGTAGTCCAAGTTCGTGACAACCAACAATTTTTATATGCACAAAGGGAACAATCCAATTATTCGCCCAAGATCTCGGAAAACTGAACAATTTTTCAATTCTATTATCTTTTAAAATGAGCAATTATAAATATAATTATTCATCACGCGTGGCGTATGTGAAGTTACTTCCAAAACGAGGTTAACCATTTATGCTGTTATAATTTTGTTTTCGTGTGTCATCCAATCAATGAAGGATTGATTGGATATTATGCCTGTATTTCATAGGTCACGGAATGGCGTGAAAAATGGCTGCGCAATCACGGAAGCACCACCGCTTGGAAGAGCCCAATCTTATGCACTTAGGTTAACAGATCCATCCAGAAATTTAGCATTGGATCAACTGATCCATATAACGCATGCGCATATCCAGAACATATACATCACGTGACCATGTGTATGCACTTGTGACTGATATCCTTACAAGCCTCTTAGACCTGAACAAAAATAGCTCTGAAGCGGGGGGCGCATTGATCGCCTGCAAACCCTGTTAGTTAAGCTCTCTTTGCTCATTCTCTACTCCTATAAAGTGAGGCGAAGTCGTGAGATTGTAGGCTCACTCCATTACACTAACTCGTAGGTTGTTGACTGGGGCCATTTAAGGTAGTGGGATTGGACACAACAATTGGGCATAAATGGTGACCGTTATGGCTCGTCATACCAAAGCACTTAAGTGCCGAAACCTTGGCTGCTGATGTGCCCATATTAAGCACAGTAATATGAAAATCTAACAAACAGTTTTTATTTGTTTTAAAGAACAAACGAAGAAGAAGAAGACGAAGAAGAAGAAGAGAAGGAGGAGGAGGAGGAGGAAGAGGGGGAAGAGGAGGGGAACAAGTAGAGGAAAAAATCACACTGTATTACTGCTACTGAAAATAAATGGTAGGATTCCATTTCAATCGACAAATCTGTCTCATTATTCAGAACCCACTTGCTCAAATTATATTTTGTTGGTGTTACTCAATAGTATATCGATTTTTTATGGCAGCAGGCTCAAAAACCTCATCGACAGATTCGCAATAATCTGCTAAAGGCCGATAAAGGTTATGGAGGCAGTGTATTTTTTTTGTTTGTTTTTGTTTTGTTTTTTTGCAGTAGCGCCGGAATGTCTTTTTTTTTTTGGGGGGGGGGCGGGCGCGGGGGGGGGGGCTGTTGATACATGACATATTTCTGATATTTACAAATTTAAGTGTTGTGGTGATTATCAAATCATTCTTTCCTTACCGTTGTTTTAGATGCACATTTTTTTTATTTTGACCCTGAAATTTGTTAAAGTTCCAGTTCACACTGAAGAGCGATTTCTTTTTCTGTTTTTTTTTTCCAAAGGGAAGACGTGACATTTTAAATTTTGCAACGTAGGACCAACGTTCGACAGACATCATAACCCAGCGTCGGTTTTGGTTGATAACTGAAATAAAAACAACGCCAAACTCTCTTCGTACGATAAATGTCGAATATCCAACGCCTAATCCAAATTGTTGATGGGATTCGAAACAACATCCTTTTCCCGACGTTTTATATGCGCGTCAGGAAAGCGATTTTGCTGGTCACGGGTCCAGAGTTTATGCTCAGAATAGCTATATATACAACCGCTAGTAAGGGCGAGGGTTGGGGGTGCCACATAAAGTCAGCATCTGTAGAGAAATAACCACTCTTTAGGAGACTAATTTGATATCGCAATAACAGCAGCGCTTCTGTTTCTCAAAGATAAGTTTGCTGTATTTTGTTTGTGAATTTACGTTTTTTTTTATTTCCTGAGATATAAAAAAAAACTCTGAGATTCATATGTCAACCGTCATGTCTCAACTGTGTTAACAGATAAGGTTACTGATTACAGTAAGCACTGCCAACGAATAAGCAGGCAATGTGAAATGCAACTGCTCCAGTGTATAAATAGCTTACAATCAAGTGTTCATGGAATAAAACACTAAATACCGTTTAGCAAAAATATTTGAAAAAGGTTGGATTTCAAGGAGATCCAATTTTGTTTTGTCAAAATTACGGGTTTGCTTGTTCCTGGAAGCCTCGTCTCTGTTGTGACAGTGAACACGGTCCCCCGGACCATGATCACTAGGGATGAGGGTCCCCGTCTAGTGATTACGGTCCCCCCTTGATATCATTGATCTCTGCATTGATCTCTTCAGTAATAAGCATATACATTTGCTGTAATTAATAATCTATTCATCCTAAATATGCTGTGAGATTTGGGAGTGCATAGCGTCACTCTTAATTGCATTTACTTTCATTGCATCGCTAATTGGTATGATGAAAGCGTTTGAAAATAATTTTAATTAGTAAATTTTTCCAGATGAAGAATTCACGCAAATACAAGCATAATTTTATTCGCAAGATCTTCAGTTACTTATTTCTACCTATTCTTAAGTTTGGGGGAGGAGCATTTTTTCTAAGGGATTATGGTCTCCCGGGGAACCGTGTTCACTAGAGAGAGAGAGAGGGGGGGGGGGGGGGGGGCATATTCACTAGTGACTGTGGTCCGGGAGGGACCGTGATTCCTAGGAATGAGGGTCCGGCCGGACCATAATCACGGGGGACCACAATCACTGGGACACCGGAGGCACTGAAAAGGTAATGAAAAGAAGTGACCTGATCGGGCGTGAAAAAGCTGAAAGTAAAAAAAGTAAAAACAGAGGAGTAGTAAAGACAAAGTGACGAACCTGCAAATTCGGGTAGACGTCGATTATACGACTCCTCAACAACGCTGCGAACAGGTTGAAAATGGCGGTCGAAACAATATTTGCCTCCCGACGTTGTAAAGACGTCGGGAAAGCGACGTCGTGTAGACATCAGGGACATACTAGTCTGGAATTGCCATCAGTTATAGTATAGTCATATTTCTGCCACATTACCTCCAGCCTAGGATGAGTATGAAGTCAGTTTCCAGAAATGTTTCGCAAAAGTAGCTGGGAAAGAACTTGCTCTTAAAATGCTCAATACTTTACATCGCTCGTTTTGTTATATTTATAAGGTAACCTGTCCTTTCATCTCCGGTGGGCGATAACGTAAGAAACTTACTTTTGGTTGCGAGTCCGACGTCTATATAACATTTATTTTTCGATGTCTATCCATCTTCGATTTTCCGACGTCTATTCAACGTTCCACCACAGGCCTTGATTAGACGTCGTTAAAAGTTGCGTTTTGGTTGCAACGAAAAACAACGTCTACACAACGTTGCTTTCCCGACGTCTGGTCAACGTTGTGGAAAAGGCTTTGTAAGATGATATAGTCTCTGGGGTAAAACCGGAGTTGATGTTGTGATAGATGTTTCGTCGGGTCTACGTCGCAACCTCAAATCAACGTTGGGTGGACCTTAGAATGTTAACTGGGCATTGCTGAAAATCATGTGCAAGTCCTATTTTAGTTATAATTTATTTTAGTTATTATTTTGTGGCACATCCGGCGTTTATTCAACGTTAAGTCAAAGACTATTACAGCCTTTATGTCATGGCCGACGATCGAACAACGGCCTACAGCAACAATCGAATCGCGCAAATTCCGTTCCTTTTTCTTTTGACACGGAAAGAACACTTCAAATGCAACAATTTGCCTAAACCTATGCCACTACAGTAACTATAGTTCCTTATCGTATACTTGTTACATCGCTCCGTAGTTGGCGGGAGGCTGTCGAAACCAGGCTGCTCTTAGGGGAGAAAGAATGATCGAATTATCAGCAGATTACGCATACATAGATAAGATAAAAGACTGGATAGAAAATTGTGAGAAAGTATAAGAGGAAAATATATGAGACAATAAGAACAACAGCGATGCATTTTTCGTCTGCACAAAAAACCCCCCTGTGAATCTGTATATCTAAAGAGATCCAAGTGCGGAATGAAAGCTAAGTCTGGTTATTAGACCAGGAGAATAATGCAGAAGGATTTTTTTTTTGCTGCACCATGGAACAACTAAAGAAAACCAACGGAAAGTCTCTCTTTTGCGAGAGTTTTGAATATGGATTTCGAACGCAAATCTAATCCAGGCAGGGAGGCGGAGGAGACGGGGCATTCGCATACAATCTGCTTAACCTGCATGTATGCATGCCCATGACTTTATGCAATGACCCATAACCATGGAGAGCCAAGTTTGAAAAAATACACTCTCCCCACCATTCCTCGTTTTTAATCCTAACGCTGACACGTTCGTAAATTTCGCCTCCTGAATTAAAAAGGGCCCCTTTCAGAAAATGTGACGTTTTAGTTTCATAAAACGCTCTTTTACTAGTAAAAGCATAATTCGCGTTCTGCCATTTTTATATGAGACTAAACTATGGGACCAAAATAGGAACAGACACCTGCGCCGAGAGTCAACCCGAGAAAATTCTTCCTAGAACTCAGCTTTTGCTCATAAAAGAATACGCCAAGTTCTGTGCAGACAATGACAAGGCAGAAAGTAGAGCGGCCCTAGGTTTTGTTAAAACAATCAGTCACTTTGAAGAGAAAGCATAACATAAAAGTAGCCACATAATCTTTGTTGTGCCGAAGCCTAGGTGCGTAAGATTTCGAGTTACTGAGCTTTCAAATATAAATGACGTCATAACTCGTAAATGATGACCGCATAGGTACATCGTTAGTATGCCAAAAATTCCTTCATTAAAAGTAGTCGCTTAATGTATTTTGTGCCGAGGCGCTAGGTTCACTAGTTTTCGAGTAATTGAGCTTTAAAACGTAAATGCCGTCATATAACTCGTAATTGATGACGTCATAGGCAGAAAAGTTGAAATTTCTGAACCGTTCCCAAAAACGAAAAGCCGTACTCGCAGTGAGCCGGAAGAACTATCTTGGATATTGAAATCGATCTCCCGCCTCAACCATTTCAGGAGGTACACTTTGAACACTTTTTTTCTGCTTCATGTATATAGGTATTTTTTGAAATACAAAAAATTCGTAAAAAAATTAAAAATTAAAAAATCGACCAAAAAAATAAAAAGTGGCATAGAGGACCACGTAGGGATATTTTTTTCAGAAATCAATCCAATCCGGCAAAACACACATCTAAGCACCTCACCATCATGCCACGGCTATGTTGTATTGATAATACAACAACACCCATTTTTTTTCAAAAATTTGTTGGAAATTAAAAATTTACTCAAAAACATTAAATAGGCTGCTAACCTCCAATAAATATTCTATTACTGTGCAAGGTAAAGTGAAGATCCGACAGGCTGTCTCTTAATTATGATTCAAATATAACAAAGCAAATAAAAAAAAATTCAAAAAATCGCAAAAATCCACTTTTTGACGAAAACAAACAATAATTCCTATTGAAAAATTGCACTCCATGGCCGCTTTTCTTGGAAGGTTTGAACAAAATCCAATGAATAGTTTCGGAGCTATCGAATACACTGAGTCAAAAACACACACAAGTAAAAAAAAAAGAAAAAAAAATAGCAGTGAACATTTGCGTCATATGTGTGTTCTTCTGGCAACGTTTGAGTAGAATCCTACCAACTGTTTCGGATATATCGCCTGCACAAAGTAAAATACGAAACCACCCCCGCAGTTCAAAAATTCGCCAAAAAATAGGATTTTTAGAGAAACGACAAAAAATTAACAGGGGCATCATCTGGATATGTGCCCCCAGACATGCATGCAAATTTTGAGACAATCGGCTGGTTACATTCGCTGCGGGCAGACAGACAGACGGACGGATGGATGGACGGACACAACAAAATCCATGAATGTCTCCCTTTGGGGGAGACACATAATAACACACCAATGGTGTCATTTCCTTGTGTACAGCTCTTGTACACGGAAAGGCAAAAATGAACAAAGAGAAGACGCAATAACAAGCTAGAGTCTCTAGCACCGTGGCCACTTGCTAACATCAACCCCTGCATCCATCCTCGAGATGGTAGCCGAACCCTGTAACAAAAGTCGAGAACTTGATAGAAGTGAAGTTAATGGAATAAACCTGTGACCAAGCACTCTGTGACTTGACGTACCACTTGGTGACTTACAAAAACAAAGTTAAGTCGTGCAGGTGAATGAACAATACCAAAGACCCTTACACACACGCTTACACTGCTGCAAAATGTAATGCCATGTTGGTCAAATGGACTTATAACACAGCCAAGGACCAAGGTGAAGAATCATAATGCTGTGGCACTGACAACGCATTGAGATAAGTAATCACTGGCATTAAGTACTCGTGCAAGACAGATGAACACGGCAAATGGTCAACTCGTCGGTAAACCGACCCGCCGACAAACCGACCCGTCGACAAACCGATCGCCGGCAAAATGACCAACTTGCCGACACAAGAAAAGTCAACCCGGCACTAAAGATACAAACACCATAAAGGGAATTATCAATTAAAACAGAATAAAACGTAATAAAAACCTTTTAACTTAACATCGAATTTATTTACTAAAACTTTACCTTATGTTTTATTAAAAAATACTAGGAATCATATCTCAGACTCCTTACTCATAAACACAAGTTAATATATTCGCAAAAGAAACTAAAGTTGTTACCATGTCTGTATTTCGTTTACTAAGAAATTCTTTATTTTGCTATTTTGATTTTAAGTGATTAACAAAGAAAATTTGGGTCCTTTTTATACAAAATATTCGTGTGTCCAAAGACTAGTTAAACACAGCGTGTAGTTGTTTAAACCAATCATACTCCAAATTCATGTTCTACGTAAAATATAATTGCAATTTGATTGCAATTGTGTTTTCCATTCGTATGGGTGACCGTTTCATACTCACCATGCATTTTCATTGCATCACATAAAAACCAATCAGCGTCGGCGCTGGTTAAATCCTTCACCCATCTCCGAACTTTTCATAAGTGCAGTCGGGGTATTAGTAGTTAATCACTATTAATACCATGAAACGTTCGATTTGTGTCACAAGTGTAATGACACGATCTCAAAAGGGCTAATGACAGGTAAGATAAATGTCAACAAGTCCTTTGAGTAATTTCAAATGCTGATCTTGGAAGGAACATCACTTGAATAAGAATGATTGATTTTTTTTTCATACAAAATCATCCAAATTTGAAATATTATTTTCCTGGTTGCACCTTAATATTGATACCCAAATATATTTTTCAAGTGTAGGCGAATTGACTTTTCCTTTATCGACGAGTTGACGAAAATTTTTGTTGGCGAGTCGGTTTATCTTCGAGCTGACCAAAATTCGATGAACACCCTGTAACGTGCTCATCTAATATATAACCAAGCATTTGTCAAGTGACCTAGGTAATTCCCGGTACCCAATTTCTGTAAGCCCGACTCTAGTGGCCAAGACAGGTGCACCGAGGAGGATAAGCGCATGCAGTATGCGCACACCCCCTTCGTACCAAGGGAAGATGGAACATCGGACTCTCAAGAATGACGCATTAAGACTTGACCCGAACCAACGACAGGTTGTGAGCGCATAAGTGGACCAACCGCTTGATCACTGAGTCACAACTTGAGCACACGGTTCCCCTATCCTAAAACTGAAGGAAAGAAGAAAGAGAACTTACGCACGTCCACACAGTCCCCTTAGCAGTGACGCACACAGCTACCGGCAACCTTAGTACTGGCCCTTCTTTACTTGTCAGAACCATTGCCGGAGTGAAGAAAAGTTTCCTTTTCCTTGGGCCTGCATTCTACCTTGGTCGCTGGTTCGCTACAAAAAATTAAAATAAAAAAAAAAACAGATAAAGGCTAGTTAGAGACTATTGACTGGGATCAAAGGGTCCAATAAGTATAAGCCCGAAAGCTCGCACTGAGTATAGTGCTTGAGATACTTGAGTCCCTGAGTACTTAATACGCGAATGTTGCGATGTCCAACAATCTGTTTTAATATGACTGACAAGGACACATTACTCAAAGCCCTAATTTAGGTAGCAGCTTGTCTTACTTGGTGGGCTTTGACGTTACACAGCTGTCTAAATTCTGTTTCTGACTGAGCTTTACTGTAAGCAGCTAAGCTTACACCTTTAATATAATTGAAATGGGTTTTTAGATAGGCCTTTATTAAATTTAGGCATAAAGGAATAATCAACGCCTTTTGCCCTTCTTTCCTTTAGTACTCCGATAGTTTTAAGTACCTTATGAGGGTTTGCACTAGGCATGAAGAGACCAAGCCTGGCCCGGTATCTTCATCTGCTTAGGCTGGTAGCGTTAATCACTCAAATGTACCAAGACCTGCGGTGGCAATGTGCGTCTTACACATGAAACCTGCCCATGGGCGAGGAAAACCCTTATTCAACTCTGCATTCTCTTTGAGAATTTGACAGTCCAAGGCGTGGATTTCACCTCTCCTGTTGCTTGAGGCCAACGTTAAAAGGAACGCAAATCTTACCGCGTTGCAGTTTTCGGGGAGATTGCATCATACCCGAACAAAATTGGTATAGAGCAAAGGCATACAAGACTTCATTCCTCCGCCACTTGCAGGCTAGAGCGTCGATCGCTCAAGCCGGCGTGTCTGGTCATGGAGAGACATACCCTGGTAGCGTGGTTGTTACTGCGTTTGCAAACAGACACAGCTTTGGCCTTCCCCATTCGAATCCAGGGGCTGACCGACACCAGTCCGTGTGTATTACCTGGATTCGACACAGGGCGTGCTAACACATTCAGACAACTCGCAAAAATGCTGAGCTGACAGAAGGATGCCTTTCTCTTGACCCAAGCACAAAAGGTTGGTGGTCAGTTTTGGGTGTTGCTGATATCTGGTGCCTCTTGCTTGTTTAGGTATGCCACTGGCGCAGAGTTGTCCAGGGTAAAACTCCATATACTTGCCTTATAGGTAGTGTGCTAGGTTGGTTGGGGCTATCACCACAACCTAGTTCCAACCAATCTATGCGGTGATTTTTCAGTTGTATTGGCCAAGGACCCCGCTGCATCTTGCATTGGAAATGGATTCCCCAACCCGATAATGAGGCATAGATTAATATATCTAGTTCTAGTAGCGGGTTTGGGAAGGGCATCCATTCGCTCATGTTCCGGGGGATGCACCACCAAGGTAACACTCGGCACGCCTACTCAGATACAGTCTTCGCCTTGGAATGTTTCCCTTGACTCAGAGGGCGTCTGATTTCCGTTTGGAATTGTCTGTAATTTAGCTTTCCCATGGACACTATTTTCTCTGTTGTTACCAAGCAACTAGTTCTTGGGTACCAGAAAAAGCCTGCTAAAGAACCCTTTCTGGTTTTCTTGCATCTCCGCTATCACTTCCTTGGACACTAAGTTTCCAATCATGTCTCGTAGGACTTGGTCATAGGACGCAACTAGGCTGCCTAGAGCTTGGTCGAGGAGAGGTATGGGTGGGTTGCGACCCTGAGCCTTGCATTTAAAAGGTAGTAGATAACCTTCTGTTAACCAAATCACAACTCTTTTGAGAGCACCCATCTTAGCTAAGCTGGGTAAACCTTGCCTAATCTGCCTCCTACAAGCAAGGAGTCTTTGGAGGTAGGTAACAATCTGTACTTTCTAATTTGACAAAATATGTCTTACAGATAAGTCGCTCGCCTCTGAGATATACTTTCGTTGGTGGTTACCTGCACGACTTTGAGGCCTATGGAGGCGTTTTGCTGCGGTTTGACAGATTAGGCTTCTTCGTCTTGCTACTGGACCTACCTGCCCTGGCTAGTGGTACCTGCGCTTCTGAGGACGAGAATACTGCAGAGTCGCTCTGGCCATGAGGCAACAGCGATCCATTCCTTAGGTTTACTAATGGGGGCGTGGCGCAGTTCGCAAAACCTTTGACATTCGACCACAATTCTGCAAGAATATCGCGTTTTAGGTAAACCGTGGGCGTGGTCAGATACCTCACAACTTAAACACGTTCCTTTTAGCCGACGACGAGCACACAAGGGGTTTGAACGGCACCATATCCGTCAGACACGGATCATTCAGGTGCTTCTTGGGGCGTGCTCATCATGTAGTTATGAAAGAACATAATAATCAAAATATGCCATATCTTTCTATGAGCTAATCTTTCTAGCATCCCTCTCAACTGACAAACGGATCAAAGATATCCAGACTCTATGCTTGGTCCAGGGCATTCAAGGGGATCATATCGGAGGAACGATACGGCCCCTCTTTTTGACAGCGCAGTGCTATTATGGATGAAATCGTGATAGAAGAGAATCGACAATGGCCACCCCTTCGCTCGTCTTCAACGTAATGATGATTGTGGGTTGTGGGTGAGCCGTCTGTGATGTCATGTGTATTGGTGGGTCGTCTCAGTCTGTTATTAGAGACCCACATTAAATTGGGCAATCTATTGAATTGCATTCTGAAACGGTACGTCCTAGGGGGCTGTCTAGTCATTTGACGGTCATACAGGCTCCTCTTACATGAAGAGAAGTCCGGAGGAGACAAGGTGCAATCGGTCGCCTACCTGCAGCCGCCTGATCTTTCCTCAGTAGTTGAGTTTTGCCTTGAGATAAGGAAGGGGCAACTTTGCGGAGAAGAAGCTGTACTAGTGGACAGAAGTCACTCCGTGAGTCGTCGTCTGCCTCTGCCTCTGATCCGCAGTCGTGGTCATCCGAGCTTCTATCGTCTGGCTGTGAGGAAACTGGTTCAACTTGGGTCTCCAGGATTCCCGTGGGTATATAGATAACCATTTTTTGTTCTTTGGGATCGAAGCTTACGGACACGTGTGTAGGAGTGCGAGCTCCCCGTCATCAAGGCACTGAGTGACAGAGCCCTGACCTAACGGGGGCAGACCGGATGATTCACTCTCATTGAGTACAATGGATTCTTGGTGGAACACCAGGTGGGCGTGATACCTAGCCGTTGGTAAGTGCTTGCGTCTCGGCTTATCCTCTCTCGAGAGCAACGCTTTCTGCAGTTCTCGGACCTTCCTCTGAACCTGGGTTTCTATGGCCAAGAAAGAAGACAGATTCAAGCAGGTTCTGCTACCTACCTGGTATTATAGTTTTGGTGAGTGGCCAAAAATTGGCGAAAATTTTGGCAAAAAACCAAATAAAATTTCTGTAAAACCTTAAATAACTGCTGGAAGAAAGTCTTAGTCACTTAACAGTAAAGAAAAAGCAGCAAACTTAATTACCTACCTCGCTTTTACTTTTTTACGTGATTGGCCAAAACATTGGCAAAAATAGTCTTACTGTCTTCAAATTGTAAATTAGAGAAGCAAGCACTACTGTCTACCTGGTTTTTACTTTTTGGTGATTGGCCAAAAATTGACAAAAATTTTGGAAAAAACCCGAAAAATTCAGTAAAGTCTTAAAAAGCTGCTGTAAACTAGTCATAGCGACTTAAAAGTTGAAGTAAAGGTGACAGGCATTATTACCTAACTCGCTGGTACTTGCCAAAATATTTCTTACTAAACTCTTAACTAACGCGGTTCATCAGCATTCATGAGCTGGGGCATTGTCTTGTTTATTCCTTTTTTCTCACTTTTTTTCAAGAATCTAGTGTGAAATAATGTCGCTGTATCTGTACAGCTACGTCCCAAATGAAGGGACATACATGAATTCAATCACGCTTTTACACACATAAAACCAAAAAGCCCTACCCAATCCTGGAGTCAATATAAATCACAGCCATAGACGAGCTTCGTTTTACCCTATGAGAATGCACATTAGTGGCGGCTCTGCTTGGTTTCCGGCGGGTTTGGGATTTCTGCTGTATACTAGTTTTATCCGATAAACTTGTTGAAGGCAGTATTATATTAATAAACATTAACTTACAGAACCAAAACAATTTGTTTAACATTAAAATCATCGAATTTTGCTACTCGTCAGCTACTTCTAATGCCTTAAATCAGAAATTCCGGAGGCTGTCCCTACTCCAAGTGTATACCTGCGTTTACTGGGTCTTGTTTGGGCAAGCGTTTCTTACCCACAGATATAGTAACTGACCAAAATATCTTTGTTCAGTAACTTCCTGTATCAGAAATGTAAAATTCATCACAATTATTATGCTTTCTTGACTTAAACTTAAATCTACTTTTCTCTTTGATGCATGCAATCAAATACATCCACTTTTTATTTAAGAAATACGGATATAAATGTTTATTGTTCATTTTAATTCATAGCCAAACACATAAACTGCGGATTACAATTCACGAAGTTGTCCATATCTCATTCTTTCATCCGGATGTGAAGGATCGGAATTTAAAATTCGGATTGTTTGTTTCTAAGTGGGTGTGGGACTAACGTGCTCTTTCAGCTGTCGAGCAAAGCGACCCAATTTATGTCATCACTATTCATGGGCCATTGATTTCAATTCTAAACATCGATCAGTACCGAGCCGATACGCAGTTTCGTCTATGGGACTTTCGGCAAAGAGCAGCAATCCAGCTTTTTGGGTAACGGCATAGAAGCACACACACATAGAAGTTAATGGAGATATACATCAAAATCACTTTAGATAGAGATAGCGCTCTTTTGTTTTAGGAACCTTTTATGATAATGTTTTCATACCTATTTTTGAGACGTCCGATATAAAGGGTTTGTCCAGATTATTATTAATTGCTCTGAAGTAACAATAACATGACTAAAGAAAACATTTTTTGTTTATCTGTTACATTTTATTCAATTCCTGATTTATTTTTTTATTTGTTTGTTTATTTGCAGCTTTAATTACTCATTTTAAAATGCGATGGTTACCTTGACAATAATGTCACGTTATTTTATATATTTATTAAAGAAAAGATAAATGATATCACAACTGCTTACATGTAAACTATCAATATTTCTAGAAAAAAAAACACAAGCGTGTAATTACTTTCTGCAGGCTTGGATTTTTGGCAATTTTACCGTTGCAGTTATTGTTGTTATCCAAAATATTTTGCTAAAGTATATTCTCATAATTTTCCTAATTCTAAAAAGTTATTTTCTTGAGGTCTGCAAGCTTCTTGAATAAATGAATTTTAATGTTTTTGAGCGCAATTGCTTGTCTAATCTTTTGCTAGTAATCAGTCAGAAATTTGGGAGTTAAGACTCATTGGAACGTGCTCTCCAATTAATTTGGGCAAGAAGCGTAACTTTACCTTATTTCATTATTGGCCTTTTCTTTTAGATATAAAATTGTCAATTATTAAAAAAAACTGAAGTGCAATACTGACATGCAAATTAATGCAAAGTTGTTTAATCTAAATGTTTTGTTTTGCTAGTAACAGAAGTGAATTTACTTTTTAATCCGTAATCAGTACATGGGGAACTTTAAATAAATAAATGATAGGAATGCCGATCCTAACAATTAAATAGACATTTGCAATGTTTGTAATAAATCACTCAATTAAATTGAATGCTGGGTAAGCTTAAATTTTAATTTCATATAAAGATGAAAGTGGAATTATCAACTGGATGTCTCATCTTTAAATTTAACCGAAAGTGCCAGAGTTCAATGTGAAATTGACTTTAAATTTCATATTTTTTACCGAGATCAGAACTACCAGACTCAAATTGCTTCCAGTATAATAATATCATGAATAAATTTTCCCACATTCAAACACCATTCAAACACCTTACAGAAAGGTAGAGAAAATTAATTTTAACATATTTTCCTTGTTTGTTTCTTTATTTTTTTCCCACTGCAACCCTGTAAGTTTCCTCTACTGAGCATGCGCATTCAACACCGTAAAGGTCGTGATAGATAGAATACAACAGATAGATAGATACATAAATAAATAGATAGATAGATAGATAAATAGATAGATAGATAGATAGAAAGATAAATAGTGAAAGAGCTGATTGCTGCCTTTACTCGAAATATTACATATTTAAATTATTGCGCATTAAAATATTGTTTCTGATTGAAGCAGCGCAGAAGAAAATAAAGGCATTCTTGTCATACGCAGAACGATTTTGAGTCCTCAGTGACGCAAAACGGAAAATTCAAGAGCCTCTCCGATTACAACTAAACATATGTTATTGAACGCCCTTTTTCAAATGCCCAGGTCTGCGCATATTCAGAACGATATCCGAATAATATTTACATAGGCACCAGAGTCCTTCCAGCAGTCCAATACCTTTATTTGTTCCAACAACCCTTTTGCAGCAGCAGTCGTTGTCACCCCTACGTGGAAGCTATGCGTCCATATGGTAAGGCAACAAGGTATTAAACTTTTAGTCGCTGATTGAGGAAACTGGCAAGGTAATTGGTTTTATTTAAAAAAAACCTTTTCCCTTTCTTTTAAAATAGAGGTTCTTGTGTCCAGCATCTAGTGTAAGTGTAACGTATCAGAGGCGGTACAATCCTTTAACTGAGCTGCAATCGTAAGGTTTTCATTTTGTATATTTGGTGAAATAACATACTGTAGTCACAGAGTAATTTTTTTTAAATTGGGCAGCATGATTTGGAGTCGTTGGTTTTGTTACTTGTTCTCGGTTAAGAAGCGAAAAATATCTTACCAATTTTTATGTTTATTGACAAAGTTTAGGTCTGGCATACCTGACGATAGTTCCTGCTACATAATTCTGAATGTACAAGAAAGATACAAAGGGTTTGGAAACAGGGTCAAAATTGTTTGATCTGGAAATATATACTCCTAAACTGTACGTCACCATGTAATTCTTGTTAGCTTGGGGTGAATCCACATATCCATTTGTTCCATCGACGCTTATTCGTAAACCATGGAAATCGTTGGAGTCTCTGGTTGACCTGCGCGTTGTGTAGAGAGAAATATTACTTTTACAACTCGCAAGTCGTTACACACCACCATTTCCAGTCACACAGAGTTGTGTTGAAAGCCTAATAAAACTTACGTAACTAGTTTAGGCTCTAGGGATGATCCAATCCTAAAATAATCTGGACCCAATACATAAAAAATAGAATGGTTTGAGTTTTACAACACTGAGATCACAAATAATCTGGGACTGGAAAAATAATCGTGGATGACGACGGGGTTTAAATTCCGATTGCATTTTTCTTAAATTACAAGTTTTAATTGGAAATACGCAATGTTTGCACGTGTATTTCCTTGTTCAGCTTTTTAGTCATCAATAAAATAAATTTTATTCATCGTACTTTTTGGAATAGAACCTCAAATATCTGGAGGGCAATTCCCTGGGAATTCTAACAGTCATTAGTTCTTTGTGGCACATCCTTTTTTGTTGTTGCTAAATATGAAATAATTTACTGGGTAAATATAGCTGTGTCTTGAATGTACAAAATTATTGTGTAATTTCTGTGTAACAACACATTCACACATCGTCTTAATGTCAGCTTGAATCGTTCTCAAAGAAATAACTATGATTATTACAGCCGTATTTATTCACAAAGAATTCACGATAATAAAAATGAAAACAGTGGATTGAAATCTTAAATCTATGCCTAGGAGTTCTGAAGCCAATAATATAATGTTTGTTTTTCTGAAAACATGCCCATATTCATGCTAGGATTTAATAATCTACATTTATGTCTCAAGTTTGTAAATACTAACTTAAATAAAGTATTTCTAATTCTTATTTCTATTTAGTTTGCCTTTGAATAGGCTACTTTTTACACCTCAACCAGGCTATGTTCATCCACTGCCCAGGATGCAAACCTACTTATAAGTTTTTGCGAAATATAGCAATCGGGTGTCGTGTAAAATATAGATGATTTGCACTTCATTAAATGTTGATTCAACACAAATAATCTAACTTTACAGATTTTTATTTACGTTTTTTCATAGATAAAAGTATTAAAACTGCAAACATTGAAAACAATGTTTAATTTAAATTTATAAAAGAATTTTGAACATAAAATAAAAAAAGTTATTCAAAAGCAAGAATGAGCAGTTATACCTCAGGTCTATCCTTCACTGTAAATATAGTGCTGCCGTTCTACTTTGAACACTTAAGTAGGAACTGAAAACTGTGTTTATGAAAATAGCTAACATGTCTCACTCATGTGTGTTACATTTCGCAGAGGATATACATCTGCTGGTATAATCATTATAGAAAAGTACAAAATAGACGGTGAGTTTGATATTTGGTTGTGTTTGTTTCATTATTATTTCCAGGAGCAATCGATTCTTTGGTTACTGCATAGCAATTTTGTGACTCGTTCCAGTGACTGGTTGTGAGAAAAACTACAGCACCAATCAATAAAATAAATTCATTGCACAATTCTGAAATGTACTTCATAATCTAAGACCAGGATCAGGAAATATTAAATGTAGATGATTTATTAGTGAAAATTGTGAAAGAATATATATATGGTTTGTTTACAGTCATCCGACGATTGAACACGATTTAGAAATTTAAAATTATTATGTACGTTACTTTACAATGGTCTAGTTCCTTTGGTTATTTATGCTGATCATCTTCAGTTTACGCAATAACACTTCAAACGGGAACATGCAGACGTGTTCCTTCATCTTTGTATTCAAAGAAAACATTCTACCAATTTCCTTGCACGACTAATCGAAAGTTAAAGTACTTTAGGAGTACGTTACATTTCTTCTCTGTTACATTTCTACATCTACATAAAGCACCACGGCACCCCTGCTATCTACTGCATCTTTACTTTTACAACCAATAACAAATGTGAAACGAGTGTATTTAACTTTGTCATATTTAATTTTGAAAAAAAGTGTGTGATATATTGATGCAGTTTTAAGTAATTGATGAAATGGTACTGCTGTAAAGCAGTTATTTTAATGACTTAAATCATATTAACGAAAACAAAAAAGTTATATTGGCAAAACTTCTCGTCGATCAGTAACAACTATGTCTCAGCCACCTTAAATGTTACTACTCTATTATTTTATTTGTTATGATATCATTGATTTTGAAACAAAAATAAAGTCAAAAGCTTTAAAACGAATGTAATAAACACTCTACCCTTATTTTGATTACCTTTCATGTGAAGTCTTTCTAAGTCACTGACCAAAGCAATCCTACATACGTAGACGACGTTTTGACTTTAATATCTTGTAGCTTTTTTACCGTAATTTATAAGATCGAAAGCAATCTCCTGTATCTGATGATGACCTACTTGTGAACTTAAAGACAGCAACAATATAATTGTAAAACCATAAAGACCGTTACCTTATGTGCAATTTGAATAGGAATTCAAAAAATTCCCTCCGAAGATCGGAATGATAAAACTCAGGTATTTTATCTAAGAGCATGAAAAGCCATGAAACTTGGGACTGTTGTTCTCGATAGTTTCTTACTGTACTTCAAACTACCTTGTAGTCAATAATAATGTCAATACCAGACAGATAATTCTTTGATTTTTGATCACATATCACGTTAAGCCAAAACGAATAGCTTAGTATTGATGAAAATAAGACAGCTTTTACATTGGTTTTAACAGAATGCAATATTACGTTCGAGTGTTTTTGTATTTATAAATTCAGCTTAGGTGTCGTACTGTACAATAATGTTTTTAATTTAATAATTAAAGTAGTTCTATAAGAAACCCGATTGGTATGGCCTTTTTTGACAGATAGGAGCAGGATATATGTTTGATAAGAGCTGCTATGTGGCTTAGAAAAATATCCCTAGAGGGTAAGACAGGTGGCCACAATTAAGACCGTGTTTTGCTCCTAAAGTGAAAAATAAGTGTTTTATAACATGGCATATAAAACATGTTAAGTAGCTTGAATAGTGTATTCAATCATACCAGTAATAACTCGTAGCTGATGTTTTGAAAGTAAAAGAAACAGAAACATTAAGAATGCTTTAAATAATTGAAATGATTGTGGAACACCATGTTATTTGAAGGTAATTTAGCTAGAAACTGGTTTTAATTGTACACACGATCTAGCATTCAACCGTCAACAAAAAGAGAACTGAATTATGCATTAATTATTACAAATACCTATTTTTCTTAAAAAATAAAAACTCAGAGCTGTTATAATTCCAGATTATTCAGATCCAAATTGATTTCTTTCTCTATAATTCAGATTTCGCAACACATGAGAATTAATTACCTATTCATGTCTATGCTATCAGAACATTTTTCTTTTTTATCTGAGTGAGTGTTTAATAAGGGAGCTACTCGAAAGCGTAAACAATGGCAGATACTACTCTTTGTTTTTTTCAGCTGAAAATAACCCTTGGAGCTCGAGTTCATCCAGTATCAAAAGATAAGCTTGCATAAAGAGGGGGTTGGAAGAGCCAGAGATTACCAAGTACCAAAATACAGTAGAACAGCACATCAATATCCAAAATTCATGCTTTGATTTTGCCAAAATTAGTCAACGTGAAAAGCATCGTTGTAAACTCTATGCTGGACAAACAAGATTCACACTAAAAAGGCATTCATAATTACTTCTTGTCAGTGTGACATAGAATCTGCCTCGTCATTTAAAAAAAATTCTGAGCATTATTCTTATTCATTGATGTTTGATAGGGTGTTTTGCATATCTATTTTATGTTTTCTGCAACGTGTGGCTGAGCAAAATCATAAAGGTAAGCTGAGGGGTAAATAAGACATTAAACAGATGTTAAGAGGTTAAAATTAAAACCTTGTAAAATTTGGGCGTTTTTACATAGAAAAAATATCTACTTTTGCATTATACAAGTCCTCGGTTGTGGTTGTAACTGACCCGTAATTATTTAGAGGTTTGGCAACAAAAAATAGAAAGTTGCATGCAGGCTTGTTTCTTATTAATGTGACTTTGAATCTTGCCTTGCCATTTCAAAAAAAAAAATCTTATCCACAATTTTGTCCATGTATATTAGAAATTTCTTTTTGTGTAATATTCCAGTTTAAAAAAGTCATTCTGAGCATAAAATTGAAAGCTTGATATTGATTAGCGTATTTTCTCCTCAAGATCTGAAAGAGTAGAATCACTTCAAACAAAATCAAAGATTTCATGTCAATGGTTAAAATAATCGTCACCGATTAGTCTAGTCTAGCCGACGCTTTTTCTTGTACCTTAATTTAATTTTGAGGAGATCCTATTTTTCTGGTTGCAAAGAGACCATAGACACGGTTCACGGTTTTAACAAGTTGTATGATCTTGTATCAAAACAACAGCTTTGTCTTGGGTTATATTTGGTGCTGATAAAAGACATTATGCATCCCTAAACGCTTTATTAAGAATATATGACACTTTGATTTTGTTTACTTGACAGTAATGTTGAGAAATTCTGTTAGTTAAGCTCATTCACAACATCAACAAAAAAGACAGGAACACTTCAGTTTATAGACTGCTTAAAAGGCTTTTAATGTGGGAAATAAAAAGTGTGATAATGACCTTATTTTCAGCAACAAATTTGATTAATTGTACCGTTATAGCTAATATCAATTTTAGTTTTGAGTTATGGCATTTCTATAATAATATTGATACATGTAGGCATTAATTTAAAGGAAGTTCGATATTGCTCAAACTGTTTGCTTTGGAAAGATTAAAACGTCTGCAAGTGTTCTGGTGCTATTTACAAAAGTTATTGCATTGATGCTTTATGATAACCAACAGAAAAGGCAAAACATGAATATCATCTTCTGCTGTTTCAACCCGAAAAGAAATTTTGATTCAAACTCTAAAATTTTTGAACATTAAAGAACAATATCAAGTGTATACAATATCAAGTGTATCAGATAATGTTGAGACATGGCAACACGTAAGTTCACATGTGTTTTATTTTTCACTGCAGCTATGATTGTAGCTTTTAATAATTTAAACTTGTGTCATGTAGGCTTTGGAGGGTTAAATCGTGTCAGATCAATAAGAGATTCAGGCATGCATCTGATGAGTAACTTAACTGTGAATTTTACGAAATTTGGGGTAGCACGAAGACAGAACAAGATAAATGTGATAAATACCATTGCGGAAAACAAGATGCGCGCTCATTTTCACCATGTTTGGGAGAATAAAACATATATAGGTATCAACTATCGAACATTGCTATCCAAGGTAGTAGAAAGAAAACTAACAAAATATCTAGGTTCTTATCCTGTGGCTATAACAATAAGCAAAACTTCGAGGTTTATGACGATTCCAAGTGGACGGTATGGCAGGCTTGGTAACATATTGTTTCAAGTGGCGACACTTATTGCTTTAGCTTTAGAAAACAATATGGTTCCGTTTTATGAAGATCTCCCTGGATTCAATGGAAATTATGTGAAGTCAAAATTTAAAAAAGAATATATAGAGAATGCTAAGAAGGGGGAGTGGGTGAGTTATTCTCAATATCCTGGCATGTTTTATCCAAGAGCATACAATTTATCAGTGATCTATCCAGGAAAGAACATAGAGTTATTGCCGTATATTCAGTGTTACAAATATTTTGAAAAATATAAGAGCATTATTAGACAAGAATTTACTTTTTCTAAATTCACTCGTGACATTGCAATAAAGTTCTATTCAGATATTGATGAGAAATTGCTTAGTTCGGCTCAAGATCGAATCTGGATCGGTATTCACATCAGGAGGGGAGATAAGCTCTTATTTAAACTGAAAGCCTATGGATTTACTGTGCCTGGAATTGACTACTACATAAAGGCTATTGGGCATATGAAACAGTTCTTTGGCAACAATTTGCTTTTTGTTGTTTGCGGAGAGGATCAGAAATGGAACAAGAAGAATTTGAAACCTCTTGACAACAATATTATTTTTAGCTCAGGTCATTCTCCAGAAGTGGATCTTGCTATCTTAACTGCCTGTGATCACCATATTATTTCTGTTGGAACATTCAGTTGGTGGTCGGCGTATTTAAGTGGAGGTCACACAGTTTACTATAAGAATTTTGTTACAGCAAATTCAGACGTATCAAAAAGATTTCGCAGACAGGATGTTTATCCTTCTAACTGGATTGGAATTGAATAGTATGGCCTACCTTCAAATGAGATGGATTGAAATCATGGTGAATGCTATATTAACTAAATAACACTTTGCAATTTCAATGGCGGAAAACCTACGGCAGTTCGAAATGGGTTGTTGAAAAATACCCAGTTAGGAATAGCCGTTTTGGTAAACGGTCGGTAGGCAAATATCATGCTGGAACGTGTCTGAAAACATTTAGAAGTGACTTTTCTATGCAAACTGTATATTGATATATTATAATGTTTTAGTTGAGGCAGGACAACGTCAGACATAGTAAAAGAGCCCCCCCCTTAATATTGCCTTTTAATATAAGCTTATAAATTTTGAACACTTACTCTTTCATAAACATGTTATGTGTATTAAGTTCAAGCCAATCTAAAAGACTGAAAGTCGGATATACTAAAAGAGCTCCCCTTAACATTGCTTTTAAAATAAGCTGATAAATTTTGAACATTTGCTGTTTCATAAACATTTTATGTGTATTAACTTCAAGCCAAACTAAAAGTATATGAGTAATTTTATATCAATTTATTAAGAGTTGTGAGAGCAAATCATCATTAGTCGAACACTGATTGCCATTGGAGCAATCCACACAGCAAGTCTAAGGTAGGAAGAGTAAAAATAAAACATTGTGTAAAGATTAACAGTATTAAAGTGAAGAGCAATTATCATCAATAAATGAAAAACTGTATCCGATTAACTAAGATATGTATGTACATTATTGCCTTTCAAACAGAAAAGCCGGCATAAAAATGCACAAAAAACGCCCCAGATATTTGTTTTAAGGTCAGACAACTCTGAGTTTTAATACAATTACCTGGTGGTATTCCGTTTGTTCAATGAAAGTATAAAGGCTCTCAGGATAGCGGTTTTTCCAAAAGTTAGGCGAGGCATTTGATATCATATATATGCTATCGTGGATAAAAATACAGAGAAGAGGGTTGATAATAACATGATAATTTCATTAAAAAGTAATTTCATTCAGTACTCCCCGCGTCCCACAACAATTGGGTATTAAATTAAGCACTCTGCATGTAAGGGTCATTTTACAAAGTTATGGAACAGCATAACAGCCATTTATTGCTTGGGAGGTCGCCCATTATTTTTGTTGAAATGAATACAGTATTCCACTAGAACTTCATTTTGCTAGCGAAATGTTAAACACTTGACAAAAATTAAAACGTAAAACTACTTCTTTCAATGTGTTATTTATTGAATAATATATTGCAAACAACACAGTTTGAATACTTCTGATACGCCGAGTAGTGTTTGGTTTTTGTTGATCTAAGGTTTTATTGGCTGATCAGGCATGCGCCTGGTTATCTATTTACGCAGTGAGAGCTCGCACAAAGCTAAGCAACTGTGTGTTGTGCTGTGCGATAAAAGCTTTACATTTACTTGGAAAAATACACTCTTTTCATATGGCGTTTTAAACAAGAAAACGAAATTGAAGGACAAAATAAAAAGTATCATGTACACGTTGATATCAAGCTCTACCTAAGTCCCAGGTTTCGTGGCTCTAGGGCCCGTAGTGTCAGCTGAGTAGATGACACAAAAAATCCCGTTCACTGTCAAGAAAAGAAAGATGCTCGCACAAATTCAGAAGCACCTTGCAAGCCAAAGGCTTGTCAAGTATTAATAAAGTTGAGAAATGCAAAGTGTCTCATATATTCTGATAATAATAGCAAAGTCAAGCCTGCAATGAGATCTGTAGGATTTCAGGTTAATAAAAATGGTTCTGAAATGAAAACGGTAGGACATGGATGTATTACATTATAAGTAAGCGAATACTCTAAATAAATTTGAAGGGCAACAGTGTCTGGCGACGTTATTCAAACATATAAATGAACTTCAGATTGGTAAACAGACAAACAAAGAAAATGCTTTCGTACACACCTCCCTGCATCATTTGTCTCTGACAAACAAAGAAAATACTTTCGTACACACCTCCCTGCATCATTATGTCTCTCTTTAATTTCAAATTAATCTATCTGAGAGCAACAGAAGAGAAATATGACAATTGAAAAAATGTAAAAATAAAGGTTGTTCGTTTTTTTAAACTTGTCTGCCCCAGTGGCATCGGCATGTACTCCGAGAACACGAGTAAGCAGTTTGTTTGCCGTCCGCATAAGTCTGCCTGTCTTCTGAGGAGGTGTTGGTTCACTCCCTTCTCATCCCTTAACTTACAAATAGGTAGGATAATTTTTGGCGGATTTATTTTTATCTGATCTCTATTGAATAGCCGATATTTCATGGCAATAAATTACTTTACTTTACGTCCATAGACGGCGGTTGCTATTTACAGTCGTGGTGTTTCCGCTCCCTTCTCCTCACACAGACCAGTTTGCCATACTCATACTCGTATTTGGACTGATACGAAAACTCTCCCTTAGTCTTGCGCGCTATTCGCACTCGCCTTTCACTCTCATGCTACCAGTGCGACAGACTACCGGGCAGAAAGTCCTCCCGTTCATACTGTTTTATCATTAAATTAAATATGGTGTCCTAGAATCTTGTGCTGAACCAGAAAGTAAAGTAAAAAATACCTGCAGGAGGATAAGTGGCAAACTCTCTCAAAGCATTGCGCAATGTGTCTCTGGATCATATCTTGTACAGGTTGCTGGTCCTCACTAATGTATTTAGCAAGTACAATCTCTTCACCCAATTCCCCTAATATGATTGTCAGGCATGTATTTTTTCTGACCTTTCATTGCTGCAGCAAAAGTCGCTTATAATTCTAATATTCACTCTGTTGTAGTAAAAACTATTACCAGGGGCAGAAGAACGTGTTTGCGAGCAAAGGTGGGCGTACCTTCAGACAATTCCTCAAAGCTGGTTTCTGAGATGGGATTCAGCTGACGGCCTGAAATGGATCAGTAATACGGACATTTTGTTTGTACGAAACATTATAACTCTTCTGGCAGAGGGTATGTGGAGGTCAGTGTGACATTAGTGTGTGGATGGAAAGGTTAAAAGATAAATTTTCCAGGTGTTATATATTTAAACAATGATTCGCATTTTTACTGCTAAGGAAGCCGTTGTCACTAAGGGTCTAGAGCTTATACAAGGAGTGCACAAGAATCCAAAATCATCCTAGTTACAGGATGAATATCTTATTTAAGGATAAGGCTATTCAAAGCATATGGAACTGGTTGCTTGTGGGGAAACGGTGCTCACACATTTGCTGGTATAGCTGGATCTAGAGTTCCATAGAAGTAGATTCCTCACGCTGTAGACAGATGAGGCGGACAAATCGGCTACTGGGGGTTTCCGGAAAAAGCCCAAGACTTCTATTTGGAAACTGGGCAATCTCAGGCACTCATTTAGAAACCAATTAGAAGCCGCAGCGCTTCTATTAGGAAACAGTTTCCTAATTAGAGGCCCGGGACTTCCAGTTTTTAGATTGTGGGGTTGTTGATATTGGAAAAAAAGAAAATTTAACATCAATCTTTTATTGAAGCGCTACATGCTGCGGATATGAGCACAAAAAATAACAAAAGACACAAAAACAACAGCAACTAAAAGAGAGTGGTACAGTGTCCTGTGTAAAACACGAAGCACAGGATTAAGCAACGACGCAGAACGTGTTTGAGGGTTTGCCTCACATCAAAGGATTAAGTGTCTGCATTGAGAGTAAACACTAGTTCCAAAAAGACTTGCAGGGTAAGGAGGGGGCTTTTATTAGGAAACGATTTTTTCCGGTCTTTATTTTAGCTCCGAAAAGAAGCCCCGTGGTTTTAAATGGGAGGTGGGCTTCTTTTCGGAAACTCCCGGTAATGTGAGAATGTGGGCATTTTTTTCTTACTTTTCATGACATATATTGCTTTAAATTAGAGCTTAAACAATTTAAGGGAACTAGTGATCCGTCACTTGTAGATCGAGGGTTTTAGGTCATTGTGTTAATGGTTCGAACATTTGCAAGACTAAAAAGCGACTAAAAAGCGAACATTCTGCTTGAGACGGTATTGGTCCGTTAGCCTGAAGAAATGCTGGTAGATATAATCACCAGACTAGAGTCTTTGCCATGGGTATGTGTGGTAGCTCATTATAGTGCATCTGAGGAAATGTGCACTACAAAGAGCTCGCTTTCCGATATACGCAAAAGCACGATTGATGTCGAACCGGGGAGTGTGATGAGCTTAGAATGCGTTTACACCCATTGGATATCACCTTCATGCCTACTAACGGAGCGCTCCAGTCAACCATTCTGTACTTTCAGATATCAGTGACGAAATTAGGAACATTGCAAAAGGTAAAGCAGTATTCGAAACGTTTGATTTGAATAATTATAATTTGCATGTGTTTAAGAAAGCAATTTAATTCAGAAACATATATCATTTAAATTAAAGCTCAATTAATGTATTAGTAGTAGTGAACCGTTTTATGAAAAAAGCGTTTAATTTCTCTGCACAAGAAACATTCTTCTGAATGGGCACAGCAATTGAAAGTTAAAATGCTTAAGGAGTACGTTATAATTCTCCGTTACACTTGTATATATACAACTATCTGCAATCTGCTATTACTTTAGTTTCACAATCGATATCAAATGTGAAATGGGCACAACAAGTTATATTATAATCTATTTTGAAACACATAACATTGAATGATATTGCTTGATATCAAGTATTTGAGTTGATCTTTGAGTTAATCGGGACGAAACTTGACCCAGGATGAGCGAGCTGGCCCGTTTTACTCAGAGAGGGGAGTAGCTTGACAAACTGTCCTTAACTTAGCTAATTTATGTGTTTGATGAAGAACTAGGGGGACCATTTCCATTTTCACAGTTTCCTATGGAAACGAAAGCCCCACCTCTGGGGTGCAGAGTCTGTTTCGATCGACAGACAGTTATGAAAGAAAGCTCCGAGACTTAGATAAGAGAAAGTAACTGTTAAGTCGGGGAGGGGATTACGCAGTGGTGTTACTTTTGCCTTAGTAAAGCAGGATAGAATAAAAATCCAGAAGCATCATGCCGAGCACTGACCTTTTTTTATAATAATATGCACAGGGAACGTTATTTTACAGCCTAATTTGTCAAGCTAGGATAAAATACAGACACTTGATTTATACAATTAGGTGATGGAAAATAGACATTGTAAAAAAATGTGGAAAGTACACATCTTTTACTCTGAAAGGACGAGTGGGGGTTGAATATGAATTGGAAGAAAAATAACAGCTTTCTTTCTGTTTTGTTTCTAATTAAACTGGGTGGATATATGGGTAGGAAAGGCAAAGTGTTGATTATATCGTTGTGCAGCTGAAAAGGCAAAACTCCTAAGTTGATATTAACCATACTATTTGGTCGTGCGCTCATGTAATTCTTTGAACTTGACTGTACATCGATCAGTAATGCATGAGAGAACTGATTGCTGCTTATGCTCGCAAAAGTACATTTTTAATCACGGTGCATTAAAATTTATTTTAGTTTCCAATGTTTTCGCAGCCCAATTTTCTAAGCCAGTTTAAAACGCGTTATTCAATATCGACTAGACTGACAATGTTTTCATTTAAAGCTGTATACCCACGGATTGCTTAATGTTCGTTTTGCAATGTTGGGCCTTTAGAACTAGAAAACTCAAAAATTCACCATAATGCACATGCTGAATTACTTTAGTGTAAAATAAAGCAGCAAACACGAAAAAAACATTATATATATATATATATATTTGAGGAATCACGGAAACCCTCACACACAGGTCCTGGCATTGCACAGATTGTTTAGTTGCTCTGAACGCATTCAACGAGAAGAACCATCACACACCGGCTTTTACAATTGCAATTGGTACGGAATTCCTGATAGAGCTTGTTTATCAGTACTACGACACTGGGATTAATCCAAGCCTAAATAATCTGGATTCAGTCCTATGTTATTAATGTAATCCAAGATTATTTTCCAAGTAGTGTCCTTTTGCAATGCAGCACTGGATAAGAAATACTCTAGGACCGAAGAAACAGTCGTTGGTGGATGTAAATTAAGTACGATTTCTTTTTTTTTTTTTTTTTTTTGCTTTTTGCTTTTTTATTTCTTTCAAACAACATATTTCAGTGAGAAATGTAAAAACACATGTACCCATATGTATATTTTCTTCAGATTTTTATCATTAATGTAACGTATCGACCCGGTGCCATTAGGAATTCTGCCGGTGATTGCAGTTCTTTGTAACAGCCATTCTGCATTAGGTTTAAATGTGAAAGAACTTGATTTATTCTCAAAATGATGTGTTAATATTACTGTATATAGTGGGTATTTATTCACAGTGAATTGGCTGCAATGGAATTTAGAATACACTTTCAAACATAATTTATGGTGTTTTATTACATGCTTGATAATACGAATTAGTCTTTCAGTTTTCAAGTTTGCAATCAGGCAGAACAGCGGTGTGATAATGGAAGTGTTATTGCCTGCTTGGAATCGCGGAGTAACTTCTGATGAGCTGGCTTTGTTTAGGCCCTTCGAATTTCGTCACGGTTGCAAACTTATACGGATGGACAATTATGTATGAGTGTGTTAAAGTACGGAGCATGTGCGAATCCACACTTGATCGCATCGATCTACATCGATCCACATACTCATCGCTCTACATCCAAATTGCTGTATTCAAATGCATATTTAGTCCAAATATCTGCTATGTATCAATAAATAGTTCTCGACGCGATAAGAAACTGTTCAACTGCTACTATGTTGTTGCGCAAAATGTAGTGATCTGCAAACTTTTGCAAATACATGTAACAATAAGAACTGATTTTAACTCAAACAGCAGTCTCCCAATTGTCTCCATCTTCGAAGTTCCTTTCTTTGTGAAGGACTATCAAAGTGAAAAGTGAAATGGTGAATTGTAGCAAAGATCTTTAACTTTTAATTTATGTATCTCCTTGCTCAGACACTGACCAAGTTTCACCAAAATAAGCATTGATTACAAAATTCTTACGTGATATTGAAATCTATTTCATGACGCAGAAACCCATTAAAAAGTCATGTAATGACATTCCATGAAGCGTCTGACATGATTGGTGTAATTTAAACCATAAAACAGATGTTTAAATTTATTTTGAAGGTCATCTTTTGTCAAATGAAAAGCGCTGAACAGCAAGTCAGATCATGATTTATATCTAAATATCTTTTTCAGTTATCAAAAACATGTGGACTGTTTGCTTGTTGTTCAAAGTTGTTCACAATCTTTGAATCAAAGCAATGCGTGGTGACGAACAAAACTTTTAGACACCGTGGGAGACTAGCACAACAGATATTTGTCTCAAAAAAGTGTACTATTTCTTCAAGTGCACGGACCAAATAAATGGTCTGGCTTTTGTACGAATGTGCGGAGCGTAAGACTTTCCTTTTTCATACACAATCTGTTTTGTCTTTCCGCTTTTAGTAAAATATGTAATCTCCCCACTTTTTAATGAAAATTTTCGATCTTTGTCACACACGATCCACTCTGTTCTACTGAATGAAATTGTTCAATTTAAGTTCTGAGATTTATGATTTTAAATGGCGAAAGTTGCAACTTTTTGCCTTTTGGCTTGAGAAATATATGTTTTTACGCCTTTCTGTTTCGCTCACCTACCGCTCTATCTACCTTTTCAGGCCTTTATTCTGTCTACCTATCATTGCTGCAGCAAAAGGCATTATAATATTAATTCTCAATCTGATGCAGTACAAGCTACAGCCAGTGACAGAAGACTGTGTTGCTAACAAAGGTGGGCGTACTTTCAGAAAATTCCCCAAACAGAATTTCACAGATAGAACGAACTGAAAAGGATCAGTAACACGGACATTTCGCTTGAACGAAAAATTTAAGCGCTTCTGGCAGAGGCAATGGGACATTATTGTATGAATGGAAAAATTAAGTGCTGAGTGTTGACTCAGTTTAACCCTTTCTAAAGTGGAGATAAACGAATGAAACCAATAAGCCATACTGTAAACCAGACTGCAAAAGTACCGAATTTATCAAAACAGTATCTCTGCAGTCTTCTTTAATACCAAGTTGGTATACTGAATTCGAATCAATTTCAAACGATTACTCAAAGAACTTTCGGTATTGAATCGATATGCTGCTGTATAGGTATAGCAAATTCAGATCAATTTGGAGTCTTAGCTTAAAGAGACTGACAGATCGGTACTGCACCAGTACACGGCAATTCCAGTATACCGAATTCGAATCGATTTGAACCATATCGCACAGGGACGCAAGTGTTACCGGTTGTGCGTTGTACCGGATATGGCCAATTTAGATCCTTACTACATTTTTTTGTACTCAGTCATTTTTTCACAGCACTCATTCGTACTATCCTTTTATAATTCATTTGTAACCAGCATTTATATTGCAGTACGTTTATTTGTCAATTTTAAGCTCAGTGCACATTTCTTTGTAATTTCTCGATAATGACATCAATCACAGGTATATATTGGGTACCAACTTTATAAAAAATTATCATCGAAAGCACTGCTGTTAAATAGAGTACCTTTGACGTTAATTCATTAGCGTACTAGAGATGCAGCTATCTTTGACACAAACTGCAGAAGAACTACTCCAGAAATCAGCAGTATTGCTGCAGTTTTATTTATTTTACTCCTTCCCGGCTCAGTAACGGTATATTTGCGGCAGATTTTCCTTATATTTTTTCACCAAATTCTGCTACTAGAAAGCTTTAGCGAGGTGAAACTGTCGTTTCATCTTGTAAGACTTTTTCGACTAATAGCGTTGTCCATTTTCCAATCTCTAAGCGTATTTAAGATAGAAAACCCGAACTACGATTTTGCTCGAAAAGAAGCGTTTTTCGACTGGAAACGAGAGTTTGTTTGACATATCTTGTCTGTTTCGTTTGCTACAGTGCTGACCCGCATGAAAAGACGAACATGGGTTATACAAGGGAATTATAGTTTTATCTTCTCGACAATCTTCTGCTTTTTAATTGTTCCGTTCCTAATTTCATATGTTTTTCGTCAAAAAAGAGAAAAAAATTTCTGCATGAATTGCTCTTAGTGATGCTTCTGAACAAGGTGTGTTAAGCCCGGTGGGGTAGCCTATTCTTGCTTGTTCTGTTTAGTACTCTTTATCAATGTGAAAAAGACTTACTGCCCTTTTATAAACATCTGATGTTATTTTTCTTCACCAACGAGTACATAACTACATGTATTCATCAACTTTGTTATACGCTTCAACACGGTCTCTAAAGATTGTATGCAATTTAATGGTTCAAGACAAACAAGACGATTTGACATTTTGATATCCTAGGCTATCTGAACCACAAGAATCTAAAGTCAGTTTGATTACAGGCTGAATTTTTGTTCAAGGTTAAGGCTATTCAAAGTGTGGGGATATGAATGCTTGTCTGGGGATGGCGAATGGAGCTCAGGCCTTTGCAGGTATAGCTGTATCTAGGACTTGTTTTGAAGAAGTAGATTCTTCATGCTATACACTGGCGCGGGGGAAAAATCGATAAATGCCATGGAAGATGTGTGGGCAATTTCACTTTTTATAACAAATATTGCTCTATTACTCAAACAATTTAAGGTAACCAATGATCCGTCACTTGTAGTTCCAGGGCATGATGTCATTATGTTAATAGTTCTAGCATTTACGATATCTGAAAGCACACATTTGTCACCCACATGCCTACAAATAGAGCGCTCCATCCGACTTTTCTGTACTTTCAGATATCAGTGACGACATAATGGCCATTGCAAAAAAAATATAGCAGTACTCGAAATTTGAAATCTGAGTTTTGAGATTTGTACCGTATGAAATAAATGTTACGAAGGAGCTTCTGGAACTTCATCTAGGATGCTGCGCAGAAAACTCCAATTCAGATGGGATGGATGGAGAGCTTTGTATTGGTCAAAACATGAGACCGACGTCATAATACAATTTATCCCATCTGAATTTCAGTGGATCTATACCACTACCACTTTATACCACTACCACTGTATATATTATAGTGGGCTATACCAATCACTTGGGGTATCTGTCGTCTTTGCTGCGTGTAAGTGGGTGTGTGTATGTTTCGAAAAGCTACTCTTCCTGCATTTCCGGTTCGATGCTTTGGAATTTCGCAGGAACGTTACTTGGTAGTCCATCAGCCATGCTGTTGTTTTGGGCGATTTAGCCAAAATCTGTATTCCTCAGAGCCATATTTTTGGTTTAAGTAAGTGCATAAAAGTCTAAAATAAGGGAGTAACTTTTGTAGGATCAGTGGAGTGCATATGTTTAGATAAAAGAATTGCCTGCTAACTGCTAACTGTCAAATTAAAGGGAAATTGAAGCCATTAAACTTAATCGCCAAAATTTTATTATATTAACGATGAAACTTTAACTTAAAAATTGAAAACTCCTGAAAAATTAAAAACTCTGCTAATACACTTAACTTTAACCTCTTTTTGTCCAATTGCTTTATAATTACCATAAATATTTCTAAAGAAGTATATTTATATTTATATATATTTCAGGTCTTTTTTAATATTTATATATATTTAAGTATATTATATATATTTAAGGTCTTTAACAAACTTTAAAATACAAACTAATTTGAATTCTTGATGCAAATAAACTGACACATTTACCAACCAAGATATGATTACTTATCTGAAAGATGGTTCTGTCTGATAAGGCCCCTCGTCTTAGCGCTAGTTCTGAATGCACATAGTCATTTTCCAAAGAGACAGTCAGCAGGCACAGTGTATAATCCAGTTCACATTTCAAGTGCACTTGCTCAAGAGAGCAAATGTTTATCCCCCCCCCCCCAAAAAAAAAATGGATTCCTGTTTTTGCGTATATCGTGCAAAGGAAACTGTAAATTCGCTTGTTGAGGAACCATCAATATACATTCTCATTCTAATATAAGATTTACAAGTGACACACTGGCGGAATCAAAATGAAAAAAAATCAAAATGCTAGCGTGCTCAATTTTAAAATACAAATAGAAAGAAAACTATCTCTCATAAGATTTAGTGACTGTGATGAATATTGTCAGACATCCAACGTATTGCATTACAGCAAAGCAAAACACAGAACACAAAACAAACAAAAATGAGTGATTAAAGCAAATTTATTAAAAGCGTTAAATTTTTGTTTCCAGAAATCATTTTTCTGGATGTATATTAGTAATCGAAAGTTAAAAGTACTTTAGTTTCAGAACTGATAACAAGTGTGAAAGGTGTACATTAACTTGTATCATAATTTATTTTGGAACACAATTTATCGATTGATATTATTTTAAAGAAGCTGTTTTAATTACTTAAATTATATCAACTAAAGTAAAACATATAGTTAAAAAATCCTCTTGATCAGTTACATCTATCTCTCAATCACTTGAAATATTACTGCATTGTTATTTAACCTAATACGAAATCTGTGAATGATAACTTTGCATGTAAATTTTAAGTCATGTCAAAGGCTTTAAAATATTTGTGATAAAAACTCCATCTTTATTTTAATTGTTTTTCATGTCATTTACAACAGAATACAACAACACGCTAAAATTATTTTAAAGGGATGAAGAACCCAGTGGACGTTGATTTTGAACTGGAAATGGGTTGGTGATCTAATCCACTGCAATCGCTTAGCTGAGAGAATTGGAGCAAATCTCAATTCTCCGCTGATCACCCAGAGCAGGAACAGAACCCGGGATCTTGAGAATGCCAAACCGTACGCTATGACGTTATATAACTCCTGTTGACATCTGATCCTATCTATTCATATAAATCACCCCTAACCGAATAAAGACATTGGTTTAGAACTTGTGTTCTCTAGTTTGGCTTTGGCTTAAATATTTTATAGCTGTTACTGTGATCTATAAGACTGAAAGCAATTTTAGTGTTTTATGATCTGATGGAATTATCTGATCCAAGAGCAGAACTGTTCGTTGCAGATAATGATCATGTCTGTCTTTAGTTTGCTACAAAAAAATGTGATTCAGGCAAAAATTTGCTTATCAACATCTGCTTGTGTCCGTTTGTGAACTTCATAACAGCAGCAGAATTACAATATAACAATAACCAGTTTGTCCAAGGACAAAGTCCCAGCTTACGAAAAGCAATAAGGCCACTTCCAGCGTGCATGAGCAAGGGAATTTCCCTGAAAAATTGGGCTTCAAAAGATGAGATGGCGAAGAGCTAGCTCAACAATTAAATTAGCACCGGACCAGAACATAGACTGATAAATGCATGCAAAGCTTTGTTTCCCAGAAAAATGGTCTGATAGACTGCATAGTCTGCCATAGATATCTTAGAACAACGCTCGGATTTCGGACAAGTGCGCATATTTATGTAACTTTGCTCGATGCGCGGTTCTTATTCAGGCAAATGCGCATGTTTATTTAATTTGCGTTGATGCGTGGCTCTCATTTTGGAACAGTGCACATGTTTATTAACACTTGACAAGCCTTTGGCTTGCAAGGGTTATATGAATTTGTACGAGCAGCCTTTCATCCTTTTTTTCTTCTTGACAGTTTTCCGATTTTTGTGTCTTCTTCTCTGACACTATGGGACCTAGGACCATGAAACTTGGGACTTATGAAGAGCTTGATCTGAACGTGTGCATGTCACTTTGTATTTTCGTCTTCGATTGATTCCGTTTTCTTTGTTAAAACGCCATGTGAAAAGAGTGTATTTTTTCGGCAAAGTGCGCATTATTTAACTTGCGTCGATGCGCGGTTCTTATTTAAGACCATTGCGCATGTTTATTTAACTTGCGTTGATAGCGATACTTATTTTGGACAAGTGCACAAGTTTCCTTAGGTTGCGTTGATGCGCGGTTCGCATTTCGGACAACAGTGCGCATGTTTATTCAACTTGCGTTGTTGAGCAGTTCGAATTTCCAACCACTGCGCATGTTTATTTAACGTGCGTCGATGCGCGGTTCTTATTTCAGGCCAATGCGCATATTTTTTTAACTTGAGTTGATGCGCGGTTCTTATTCTGGACCAGTGTGCATCTTGATTTAAGTTGTGCTGGTGCGTAGTTCTTATTTTGAATAGTCATGTGTATTTAACTTGCGTTGATGGACGGTGCTAATTTTGGTCCAGTGTGCTTGCTTATTTACCTTGTGTTGATGTGCGGTTTGCATTAAGGACCAGTGCGCATGTTTTTTGTAACTTGTATTAATGCTCGTTAATGCTTGGTTCCTATTTCTGACCAGTGTGCATGTTTATTCAATTTGCGTTGATGCGCGGTTCTCATTTCGGATCACTGCGCATTCTATTCAACTTGCGTCGATGCCTGGTCCTTTTTCGGACTAGTGCGCATGTTTGTTTAACTTGTGGTGATCTGCGGTGCTTAATTTGGACTAGTTCACATGTTTACTTAACTTCCGTCGATGCGCGGTTCGCATTTCGGACCATTGCGCATGTTTATTTAACTTGTGTTGATGCGTGGTTCTCATTTCAGACCAGTGCGCATGTTTCTTTGGGTTACGTTGATGCGCGATTCTTTTTTTCGGATCAGTGCGCATATTTAACTTGAATTCATGCGTGGTGCTTAATTTGGACCAGTGCAAATGTTTATTTAACTTGTGTTGGCATGTGGTTCACATTTCGAACCACTGCGCATGTTTATTTAACGTGCGTCGATGTGCGGTTTTTATTCCAGGCTAATGCGCATATTTCTTTAACTTGAGTTGATACGCGGTTTTTATTCTGGACCAGTGCGCATGTTTATTTAAGTTGTGCTGATGCGCAGTTCTTATTTTGAATAGTGCGTATGTTATTCAAGTTGCGTTAATGCGCAGTTCGCATTTCAAACCGGTGCGCATGTTTATTTAACTTGCGTTGATGCACGGTGCCAATTTTGGTCCAGTGTGCTTGCTTATTTAGCTTGTGCCGTTCGCATTTAGGACCAGTGCGCATTTTTTTAACTTGCGTTAAGGCTCGGTTCCCATTTCTGACCAGTTTGTTTATTTAGCTTGCGTCGATGAGGGGTTCGCATTTTCTACCAGTGCGTATGATTATTTAACTTGTGCTGATGCGTGGTCCGCATTTTGGACCAGTGCACATTTATTTAACTTGCATTGATGTGCGATTCGCATTTGGGACCACTGCGCATGTTTATTTAACTTGCCTCGATGTGCGGCTCGCATTTCGGACCACTGCGCATGTTTCTTTAGGTTGCGTTGATGCGCAGTTCGCATTTCGGATCACTGCGCATGTCTATTCAACTTGCGTCGATGCGTTGGTCTTTTTTCGAACCAGTGCGCATGTTAATTTTACTTGCGTTGATGCGCGGTGCTTATTTTGGACCAGTTTGCATGTTTAGTTATCTTCCTTCGATGCGCGGTTCACATTTCGAACCAATGCGCATGTTTATTTAACTTGCATCGATGCGCGGTGCTAATTTTGGATCATTGCCCATGTTTATTTAACTGGCGTCGATGCGTGGTTGTTAAATCTGACTACTGCGCAAGTTCATTTAACTTGCGTTTATTCGCTGTAGGAGGAGATTAATTTTTTTTTCAAAAATTCCGAAAAAAATCAAAAGTTTTCCAATTCACTCAAAAAGCACAAGCAGTATGCATGATCCCCTAGAGACGGCTCATATAAAAAAATAAATGAAATCTGATTAAAACTGTAGGAAGAAATACATTTTAAATTTTTCTTCAAAAATTCCCCAAAAATTCCCTGATCGACTCAAAAAGCACAGGCCGTTTTCGCGACGCCCTAGGCATGCCTCAGTCCCAAAATAAATCATGTCTGATCAAAACTGTAGGAGAAGATGCATTTTGAGGTATTTTCATCAAAAATCCCCCCAACAATCAAAAATTTCAAAGTCGAGTCAAATAGCACAAGCCGTATGCCCGACCCACCTAAGGATGCCTCATGCCAAAAATAAATGAAATAGGATAAAAACTGTAGGAGGAAATGCATTTTGAAATTTTTCTTCAAAAATTCCCTAAAAACACAAAAATTTTCCGATCGACTAAAAAAGCGCAAGCCGTACACTCGACCCCTTAGGAATGTCTCATATAAAAAAAGAAAGAAAGAAATCGGGTAAAAAACTGTAGGGGCAAATGCATCTTAGGAGCTGAACTAGTCTGAAAGGAAGAAAATCAATCAAAAGTGAGAATATTTCTTTCGATAGGATCCTATGGCACTTCAACAAACTTCAAAAATCATTAAAAAAAATCAATATTAGATAGCCAATTCGTTGATTTTTTGACTTTTTCAGGCTTCAAGTCAAAACAAATTGTGTATTATTGAAAATAAAATAACATTAAACATTTTAAAGTAGTAAAACTATTTGTCTAAAATTTTACTTAAAGGATTTGATTTTCTCTCTGTAATATCTGCCCCAGTTTTAGGTGAATCAATCCAAAAATTAGGAGACAAAGAAGGCACCAAAGTCTGCTACCTCTTACCAAAAGTATAATTTGTACAAAAATGCTTAGGATTCTCGGCAATATTTCCTCCAAGTTTTGTTTTGCAGCCGAAGTCGAGAAGAGTGTCCGCCATTGTTAACGATAAAATCAGGTAAGTAAACAGTTAAGATTTCAATCATCATTATTTCCAAAATTTTTTGAGAAAGTACCGTACAAAGTATTAGCTAGGTAGTTACTAAAGTCCCCTTCAGTTAGAAAATGTCTATACCCCTCACGTTAGTCAAGGTTTACGCAAGCGATTGTTTTCCTGCCAATATTTCAGTAATTTTTGGCGAAGAACAAAAATCGTAAAAGCCAGGTAGGCACCAGTGCTGCCTTCCGTTACTTGAAATTTTAAACGTTAAGATTTTAGTAGCATATTTAGTTTACGTTAATGTATCTTCCATTTTCTTTGCGAATTGTTCAAAAGTAACAGTTAGGGAAGTACAAGTGAACACTAGACTGAACCGAAATTTTGAGACACTAACGCTAATTCTCAAAGCTAGTTAAAGTTTTACTTTTTAATTTTGTGCCATTTTTGGCCAGTCACAAAAGAGTAATGGATAGGTAGGTCATAATGTCAGTTGTCTTTCTCTAAAATATTAAAACCGTACGGCTACTTTCATGAAATCGGTTAGGATTTAACGAAAAATTCAACTTTTTGGCAATATTGCCGAAAGTAACAGCCAGGTGGACACTTATGCTCCATACCTTTTTTTTCAAAATTTGAGAAAGTTTCCAACAAAATCTTAGGAGGAGATAAATTCCCCATGAAATCACTTTATCGGAAATATTTCCTCAAATTGTTAGAGAATTGCTAGCAAAGAAATAGGTACTAATAGATTGATACTGATGTCCACTGTTTTCAAGAAGACTTTGAACTTAAAAGCGTGCACACGCCCAAACGCAGATACTTAAACTGATTCTAAAAGAAGCTGGAACTGCAAATATACTCAAAAGCATAGAAATGCCAGATACCACTTTTCTTTTATACGTACTCTTGATATCATGAAGTAAAAAATATAGTTCAGCAGTACCGCAAAACGTGTCAAAATGGGCCATTGTGAGATCTATACTTGACACTCAAGTATGACACTTTTTATTGAGAAAAATATCTGGTGTCCTTATATTCTGATCGACACAACACGTATACTGTGTTATCCCTACGGGCCCAGTCTAACAACAATAATGCACACTGATCTATACCGCATATAGAATAAACTGTGCTATGACATATTAAAAATGGTCATTGAACAGAAAAAAATAATAGTGTTTCATTGAAATTTTGAGCATGAGCCATAAATTAAATAGCACATAAAATATTAAACAGATGTTCTGACAGCAAAATGAAGATTTTTTCAAAACTCAAGTGTTTATCTGCTACATACGTTAAAGTTGGTAAAAAAAGTCGTGGCGTTGCGTTTCACAGATATGCGGTTGTGATAGGATATTGTGTGCATAAATATGTTTGTTGCGTAACTTGTTTGCATAACATCTCAGTTATCTGAGCCGAACACTTATTCATATACATTAATTGAATATCGTATTTGCATAATGTCTCCTTTTCATTTTTTAGAATCAACATATGTATGAGAAAGATCATTTAAAAAAGCACAGGATTTCGCATCAATATATTGATAAACGTTATACTGACTGAAATAGTTTAACTAATTTCAGTTAACAATCTTTCGCAGATCCAACAACTTGAAAATAGGCTGCTCCTGCTGGTGAAATGGTAGCAATATGAATTTTAAGCGCTTAATTAGCACAACATGTCTACACGGACTATGTGACACTTTCATAAGAGACGAATTTTTTATTAACTATGGGGATATATTCTGCAAAACAAGCTCACTTTCAAAACTATCAAAAAGCGCAAGAACACAGCAGCTTATAAATAGTTCACAAAAATTTAAATGAGAAAATTAAAACAGTGACATTAGTCTCAATTTCGGTACCATGCTGCATTAATTATAGCTTTATAGCTAACGCAAAGTTTAGTTTTGAGTGATGGCATTTCATGAAATATCTGTTATGACATAAAAGTTAAATTCCTTTCCTTGGGATATGGGCATAGATTTTGAATATTGATAGTAATAGAACTGTAGCTTTAGTGCTAACATCAATTTCAGCTTTGAGTAATTGCTTTCTATAACAATATTGCTACATACAAACTCCATTTTAGTGAAATTCAAGAGATCTTGAAACATCGCTTTGGTAAAATTAGAACAATTCAAGTATATCTAGCCTGAGTTACAAACTGTTACAGTAATGCTTCATGAGAGATAATGAAGCAGATAAAGCTTAAATATCATTCTTTGACCGACACAACGAAGATAGAATTTGGTTTTCAACCTCAGAATTTTTCAAAATATAAAGTGAACAGGGCTATATGTTTTCGTAGATATGCCGAGACATGGCTACACGAAATTTTGCCTGCGCTTTCCTTTGTGCTGCTGCTATGACTATTCTTCTTATTAATTTCCACTTGCACCATGTACGCCTGGATGGGTTAAGTCGTGTCAGATCAATCAAAGACACAGAAACGCATCGAATTATCAATTTACCTGCAAATTTTACGTTTGGTATAGCACGAAGGCAGAATGATAAACGTGTGACAAATTCCATGGCTGAAAATAAGATACACGTTGATCATTACTACAGTCGGATGAATAAAACATGCAGAGATATCAAATATCGAACATTGCTATCCAAGCGAGCACAGGCAAAACTAACAAAATATCTAGGTTCTTATCCTGTGACTATAACAATAAGCAACACATCGAGATTTATGACTTCAGGTAAACATCATAGTAGGCTTGGTAGCAAATTGTTTCAAGTGGCATCAGTTATTGCTTTAGCTTTAGAAAACAATATGGTTCCGTTTTACGAAGACCTTTCCGGATTTAATGGAAATTATGCAAAGTCAAAATTCAAAATGAAAGATATAGAGTATGCCAAGAAGGGGAATTGGGCCAATTATTCTCAATATCCTGGCATATTTTATCCAAGAGCATACAATTTATCAGTGATGTATCCAGGAAAGAACATAGCGTTATTGCCGTATATTCAGTGTTATAAGTATTTTGAAAAATATAAGAGCATTATTAGACAAGAATTTACTTTTTCGAAAGGCACACGCGACATTGCAATAAAGTTCTATTCAAATATTGATGAGAAATTGCTTCCCAAGGCAAAAGATCGAATATGGATCGGTATTCACGTGAGAAGAGGAGATAAGCTCCATCCCAAAATGAAAGCCTATGGATTTACTGTGCCTGGAATTGACTACTACATAAAATCTATTAAACATATGAGAGAGTTTTTCGGCAATAATTTGTTTTTTGTTATTTGTGGAGAGGATCTAAAATGGCACAAGGAAAATTTGAAAGCCCTGGATGATAATGTGGTTTTTAGCTCAGGTCATTCTCCAGGAGAAGACCTGGCTATCTTATCTGCCTGTGATCACAGCATTATTTCTGTTGGGACATTCAGTTGGTGGTCGGCGTATTTAAGTGGAGGTCACACAGTTTACTATAAGAATTTTGTTGCAGCAAATTCAAATGTGTCAAAAATATATCGCATTAAAGACGTTTATCCTTCAAACTGGATTGGAATTGAATAGAACGGCCTACCTTCAAATGAGCTGAACAAAACAATGTTTAGTGCTACGTGAACATAAATATTAACAGTTGGCAACAATCGTTTGGCAAATGGTCGGTTTGCAGATATCCTGTTACCAGGTGCCTAAAAACCTTCAGATGCAAGCTTTCTATGCAAAGCGTTAATTGATATATTTTGTGTGTAACAACGCCAGATGTGCAAATAGACTATGTAACCGCATGATATACTGCAAGAGCTAATCTTAACATGCGTTTCAAAACAAACTAATATAAATTTAAAAACGTGCTGGTTCAAAAAGGTGAACGATTTTAGTTGATTAACTTCAAGCTTAACTTAAAGTAGCAATGTTTTATCTTTGGAATCTTACATACGAGAAAAATACATTAAGAAAGTAAAGTCCTTCAGTCATACGTTAAAGCCTATGACTTCAAAGCCCCAATTGAGAATTACACTTAATAAAGAAACACAAGTAAAATATATTCAGTATATGTCAATTAAAATACCTTTTATGTAAAACTGTACAATACGATAGTTGAAATCACAGTAACTTAAACTATTATTTCAATTTTTGCTTGTCTTTCAAATGGGTGTAGTTGTTTGAAGCAGAATATTTATTATGTATTAATAGTGGTAAGAGCATCACCACCATTAGTCGAAAACTTCTTGTAAAATGCAAATGAACGGCAAGAAGAATAAAAATACAATAATTTGTAAGCAATAGCAAAAAATAAACTGAAGACAATTATTATCAATATTTGAGACACTGTGGTATATTAACGGCACCCTATATGCAGTTTTATTGCCTTTCATGTTTGAAGACGCGGGCCTCAAATAAAAACACCGGCATATTTATTTTATGTTGAAAAAACTCCAATTCAGGTGGGATGGATGGAGAGCTTGGTATTGGTTAAACCATGAGACCGACGTCATAATACATTTTATCTCATCTGAATTTTGTCAGTGCATTTATACCACTTTATACCACAACCGCTATATATATTATAGTGGGCTATACCAGTCACTTGGGGTATCTGTCGTCTTTTCTGCGTGCAAGTGGGTGTGTGTATGTTTCGAAAAGCTACTCTTCCTGCATTTCCGGTTCGATGCTTTGGAAATTTCGCAGGAACGTTACTTGGTAGTCCATCAACCATGCAGTTGTTTTTGGCGATTTAGCCAAAATCTGTATTCCTCAAGGCCATAGTTTTGGTTTTAGTAAGTGCGTAAAGTCTAAAATAAGGAAGTAACTTTTGTAGGATCAGTGGAGTGCATATGTTTAGATAAAAGAATTGCCTGCTAACTGTCAAATTAAAGGGAAATTGAAGCCATTAAACTTAATCGCCAAAATTTTATTATATTAACGATGAAACTTTAACTTAAAAATTGAAAACACCTGAAAAATTAAAAACTATGCTAATACACTTAACTTTAACCTCTTTTTGTCCAATTGCTTTATAATTACCTTAAATATTTTCAAAGAAGTATATTTATATTTATATATATTTAAGGTCTTTAACAAACTTTAAAATACAAACTAATTTGAATTCTTGATGCAAGTGAACTGACACATTTACCAACCAAGATATGATTACTTATCTGAAAGAATGGTTCTGTCTGATAAGGCCCCTCGTCTTAGCGCTAGTTCTGAATGCACATAGTCATTTTCCAAAGAGACAGTCAGCAGGCACAGTGTATAATCCAGTTCACATTTCAAGTGCACTTGCTCAAGAGAGCAAATGTTTATCCCCCCCCCCAAAAAAAATGGATCCCTGTTTTTGCGTATATCGTGCAAAGGAAACTGTAAATTCGCTTGTTGAGGAACCATCAATATACATTCTCATTCTAATATAAGATTTACAAGTGACACACTGGCGGAATCAAAATGAAAAAAAAAATCAAAATGCTAGCGTGCTCAATTTTAAAATACAAATAGAAAGAAAACTATCTCTCATAAGATTTAGTGACTGTGATGAATATTGTCAGACATCCAACGTATTGTATGCAGCAAAGCAAAACACAGAACACAAAACAAACAAAAATGAGTGATTAAAGCAAATTTATTAAAAGCGTTAAATTTTTGTTTATCGAAATCATATTTCTGTATGTATATAAGTAATCGAAAGTTATAAGTACTTTAGTTTCAGAACTGATAACAAGTGTGAAAGGTGTACATTAACTTGTACCAAAATTTATTTTGGAACACAATTTATCGATTGATACCGATTGATCGATTGATAAAAACTCCATCTTTATTTTAATTGTTTTTCATGTCATTTACAACAGAACATAACAACACGTTAAAATTATTTAAAAGGGGTGGAGAACACAGTGGACGTTGATTTTGAAATGGAAATGGGTTGGTGATCTAATCCACTGCATTCACTTGAGCTATCGTCAATTCTCCACTGATCACCTAGAGCAGGAACAGAACCCGGGATCTTGATAATGCCAAACCGTACGCTATGACGTTATATAACTCCTGTTGCCATCTGATCATATCCATTCATATAAATCACCCCTAACCGAAAACAGACATTGGTTTAGAACTCCGTTTGACCTTGTGTTCTCTAGTTTGGCTTTGGCTTTAATATCTTGTAGCTGTTACTGTGATCTATAAGACCGAAAGCAATTTTAGTGTTTTATGATCTGATGAAATTATCTGATCCAAGAACAGAAATGTTCGTTGCAGATAATGATCATGTCTGTCTGTAGGTTGTTACAAAAAGTGTAATTCAGGCAAAAATTTGCTTATCAACATCTGCTTGTGTCCGCTTGTGAACTTCATAACAGCAGCAGAATTACAATATAACAATAAAAAGTACTATTTTTATGTTTCGATTTGACTAGGAGCTGAACAAGTGCATCAATGAACATTATAACTGAAAGGAAGAAAATCAATCAAAATTGAGAATATTTCTTTCGATAGGATCCTATGGTACTTCAACGAACTTCAGAAATCATTAAAAATATCAATATTAGACAGCCAATTCTTTGATTGATCAAGTCAAAATAAATTGTGTATTATTGAAAATAAAATAACATTAAACATTTTAAAGTAGTAAAACTATTTGTCTAAAATTTTACTTAAAGGATTTGATTTTCTCTCTGTAATATCTGCCCCAGTTTTAGGTGAATCAATCCAAAAATTAGGAGACAAAGTAGGCACCAAAGTCTGCTACCTCTTGCCAAAATTTCAAGTAAGGCTATTTCCTTGGCGTTTCTTAAGATTTTACAAAATGCGTTATTCCCCACCCAATATTTCGCCTGAAGTTTGTCGAATCTCGCAAAAACGCTGTACCCAGTTAGATAGTATATCGGTGACCTTTAGAGGGTTATACTGTGTCATTACTAGTTATATCAGGTATAATTGTACAAAAAATGCTCAGGAGTCTCAGCAATATTTCCTCCAATTTTTGTTTTGCAGCCAAGTCGAGACCAGTGTCGGCCATTGTTAACGATATTTTCAGGTAAGTAAGCTACTGGCCCAGTTAAAATTTTACGATTTTTTTACTAATATTTTGCTAAATTTTTTAAAATTGCATAATAGTCCAGCAGGTACTTATGATAACTACCTGTATTGCAAAAGAATATTGCAAGAGAATAAGGCCACATTTCTGACAGTTAAGATTTCAATCAGAAATTAGTTTTCCGTCATTATTTCCAAACATTTTTGAGAAAGTACCGTACAAAGTATTAGCTGGGTAGGTACTAATATCCCCTTCAGTTAGGAAAATGTCTATACCTCTCACATTAGTCAAGGTTTACGTAAGAGATTGTTTCGATAATTTTTGCAAAGAACAAAAATCGTAAAAGCCAGGTAGGCACCAGTGCTGCCTTCGGTTACTTGAAATTTTAAACGTTAAGATTTTAGTAGCACATTTAGCTTACCTTAATGTATCCTCCATTTTCTTTGCGAATTGTTCAAAAGTAACAGTCAGGGCAGTACAAGTGAACACTAGACTGAACCGAAATTTTGAGACACTAACGCTAATTCTCGAAGTTAGTTAAAAATTTTACTTTTTTTACTTTTGGAAATATTTTCTCCGAAAGTAATAGCCAGGTGGACACTTATGCTCCATTCTTTTTTTCAAAATTTGAGAAAGTTTCCAGCAAAATCCTAGGGGGAGATAAATTCCCCATGAAATCACTTTGCGGCAATATTTCCTCAAATTGTTAGAGAATTTCTAGAAAAGAATTAGGTACTAATAGATTGATACTGATGTAAACTGTTTTCGAAAAGACTTTGAACTTAAAAGCATGCATACGCCCAAACTCAGATACTTAAACTGATTCTAAAAGAAGCTTGAACTGCAAATGAACTCGAAAGCTCAGAAATGCCAGATACCAATTTTTCTTTTTTATACGTACTCTTGATATCATGGAATAAAAAATATACGTTAGCAGTACCAAGAAAAGTGTCAAAAATAGGCCATTGTGAGATCTATACTTGACACTCAAGTATGACACTTTTTTATTGAGAAAAATATCTGATATCCTTATATTCTGATCTACACAACATGTATGCTGTGTTATCCTTACGGGCCTAGTCCAACAACAAAAATGCACAATGATCTATACCGCATATAGAATAAACTGTGCTGACATATTAAAAATGATCATTAAACAGAAAAAAATAATTTCATTGAAATTTTGAGCATGAGCCATAAATTTAAAAATACATAAAATATTAAACAGATGTTCTGAGAGCAAAATAAAGACTTTTTTAAAACTCAAGTGTTTATCTGCCCACATACGTTAAATTTGGTAAAAAAAAGTCTTGCTTTTGCATTTCACAAATATGCGGTTGTGATAGGATATTGTGTGTGATTATTTTTTGAAGTTCGGAAACGGATATTAATAAAGATGCATTCAGACTAATTTCTGATTAATGTTACATAAAATCTTGTCTAGTCATTTATAAATTTTTAGCATAACTCTTATCCAAATATATTGGTTGTGTAACTTAGCATCTCTGTTATCCGAGCACAATATTTATTCATATACATTACCTGAATATCGTATTTGCATAATATCTCCTTTTCATTTTTTAGAATCAACATATGGTTGAGAAAAACAATTAAAATAAAAGCGCAGGATTTCGCATCAATATATTGATAAACAGTATATTGACTGAAATAGTTTTTGCAAGTTTAACAATCTTTTGCAGAACCAACAGCTTGAAAATAGGCTGCTCCTGCTGGTCAAATCATAGCAATATGAATTTTAAACACTTAATTAGCACACCATGTCTACGTGGATTATGTGAATCTTTCATAAAAGACGCGTTTTTTTTTTATTAACTATGGGAATAAATTCTGCCAAACAAGCTCATTTTCAAACCTATCAAAAAGGGCAAGAACAAAGCAACTTATGAATAGTTCACAAGAACAAGAATTTTAATGAGAAAATACAAACTATTACATTAATGCTTCATGAGAGCTAATAAAACAGATAAAGCTTGAATATCATTCTTAGACCGATTCAACGAAGATATTTTGTTTCCAACCTTAGAATTTTTCAACATCAGAGGAAAATATAAATTGAGGGTTATATGTTTTCGTAGATAGTGTCGAGACATGGCTACACGAAATTTTGCCTGCGCTTTCTTTAGCGCTGCTGTTATGGCTATTCTTCTTATTAATTTCCACTTGCATCATTTACGCTTGGATGGGTTATATCGTGTCAGATCCGTCAAAGACACAGAAACGCATCGAATTATCAACTTGCCTGCGAATTTTACGAAGTTTGGTACAGCACGAAGACAGAATGATAAAAATGTAACAAATACCACGGCAGAAAATAAGATACACGTTGATTATTACTACAGTCGGATGAACAAAACATGTAGAGACATCAACTATCGAGCATTGATATCCAAGAGAGCAGAGAGAAAATTAACACAATATCTAGGTTCTTATCCTGTGCCTATAAAAATAAGCAACACATCGAGATTTATGACTTCAGGTAAACATTATAGTAGGCTTGGTAACAAATTGTTTCAAGTGGCATCAGTTATTGCCTTAGCTTTAGAAAACAATATGGTTCCGTTTTATGAAGACCTTTCCGGATTCAATGGAAATTATGCAAAGTCAAAATTCAAAATGAAAGATATAGAGTATGCCAAGAAGTGGAAGTGGGTCAATTATTCTCAATATCCTGGCATATTTTATCCAAGAGCATACAATTTGTCAGTGATATATCCAGGAAAGAACATAGCATTATTGCCTTTTATTCAGTGTTATAAGTATTTTGAAAAATATAAGAGCATTATTAGACAAGAATTTACTTTTTCAAAAGACACACGCGACATTGCAATAAAGTTCTATTCAAAGATTGATGAGAAATTGCTTCTCGAGGCAAAAGATCGAATATGGATCGGTATTCACGTGAGAAGAGGAGATAAGCTCCATCCCAGAATGAAAGCCTATGGATTTACTGTGCCTGGAATTGACTACTACATAAAATCTATTAAACATATGAGAGAGTTTTTTGGCAATAATTTGCTTTTTGTTATTTGTGGCGAGGATCTAAAGTGGAACAAGGAAAATTTAAAAGCCGTGGATGATAATATGGTTTTTAGCTCAGGTCATTCTCCAGAAGAAGATCTGGCTATCTTATCTGCCTGTGATCACAGCATTATTTCTGTTGGGACATTCAGTTGGTGGTCGGCGTATTTAAGTGGAGGTCATACAGTTTACTATAAGAATTTCGTTGCAGCAAATTCAAGTGTGTCAAAAAGATTTCGCCTTCAAGATGTTTATCCTTCAAACTGGATTGGAATTGAATAATATGGTCCACCTTCAAATGAGCTGAACGAAACAGTGGTGAGTGCTACGTGAACGTGAACATAAATATTAACAGTTGGCAACAATCGTTTGGCCAATGGTCGGTCTGCAGATATCCTGTTACCAGGTGCCTGAAAACATTCAAATGTAAGCTTTCTATGCAAAGTGTTAATTGATATATTTTAGAATTTTCGTTTTGCGTAACAACGCCAGATGTGCAAATAGACCATGTAACCGTATGATACACTGCAAGAGCTAATCTTAACATGCCTTTCAAACCACCCAATATATATTTTACACGTACTGGTTCATAAAGGTTAACGATTTTAGCTGATTAACTTCAAGCTTAACTTAAAATAGCAATGTTTTATCTTTGGAATCTTACATACGAAAAAAATACATCAAGAAAGTAAAGTCTTTCAGTCATACAGTAAAGCCTGTGACTTCAAAGCCCCAATTGGAAATTACACTTAATAAAGACACACAATTAAAACATATTCAGTATATGTCAATTAAAACACCTTTGATGTAAAACTGTACAATACAATAGTTGAAATCACAGTAACTTAAATTATTATTTCAGTTTTATTTGTCTTTCAAATGGGCGTAGTTGCTGGAAGCAGAATATTTATTATGTATTAATAGTGGTAAGAGCATCACCACCATTGGTCGAAAACCTCTTGTAAAATGCAAATGAACGGCAAAAAGAATAAAAATACAATAATTTGTAAACAAGAGCAAAAAATAAACTGAAGACAATTATTATCAATATTTGAGACACTGTGGTATATTAATGGCACCTTATATGCGCCGTTTTACTGCCTTTTACGTTTCAAGTTGAAAAAATCGAGTTTCAAGTAAAAAAAGCGAGCCTCAAATACAAATCCCGGCATATTCATTTCATGTTAAAAAATCACTGAGCTATCAGACAAGAAGCAAACATTTTGCAATTTTTATACAGTTAGAATGGTGTAATTGAATTATGTTAATACGAGGTGATACTCAGACAAAACGTCTGTTCGGTCTTGTCAATCATAAAAGAACTTCGCTCTAGCAATGTATGCTGTTTATTTTTTCGTCATACCCTTGAATGTATAAACTTCGGTTAATACACTTCCTGTGTACAAAGCGTTGCACACATTCTTTTTAAAATGTTGAAGTTTCAGGTTTATCTAGAAATTCAAAGCGAAGTTGTAAACGAACTTTGAAATTCTTAACAACTAGCAGCTTTTCTAGAGGTGTAACATTTGCAAAACCATACAGTTGTAACATAAAATAAAATAAAGAATATATTAAATGAAAAAGATTAGTTGAAAGGTGAACAAAAAGTATGCCACTGGCAAAGGCTCTCAGGATAACATCGTTTCTGACTGGAGGGATGGGAGGTACTTGGTATCATATATGTGTAGCATGGATCTTGAGAAACATGGCAAAAGAGGGTTAATGTTGAGGTCGGACGCGGTCGGGGCAAAGTGCCGATTTCATTAGTAATTTAGTGATTTTCATTCAGTACTCCGCGTGTCCCACAAAAGGGATCAAATGTCAAAATTAGCACTCCGCGTTTAGAGGTCGTTTAGAGATACCGACGGGAATGATAACCAGTTGGTACTTGAGTGCTAATCCCCACTCCCTCGAGTATTTTGATTCAGATTAATACATTATTCGATACATTCGATACATTATCCAGATACTTTCTCAGTTTATTGTTGTAATCCAAGATGGAATAGTCTTAGATTATTCTCTCAAGTCTTGGACTGAATCCAAGATTACAGAGTGTACAACCTGCTTTTTTGCCTAGATTACTGAATACTACTTTCGATCTGCTATTGTTTTCAGAACAAATGAAAAATACATAACTACTTTCAAAACTTGAAGGCATATATATAATAAGAATAACATATGGATAAGAGGGAGTACAGGGAAATACGTTACTCAGTCAAAGGTGAAAAATGACCTTACTTACTAGATCGGTCGTGATTCACTTTGGCTGAGGTCATATTTCCCTGTGCTTCCGTCTTGAGTGTACTGCATTCGTTTTATTATGTGGTCGTGATATTTTGTACCGTTGAGACCAATTTAAATTAAAATAAATTTAATTTGCACTATTTTTATTGAAAAGCAAATCACGTCTCTACTCTGTTGGTAAATGGTAATTGACGCCCACTATAGTTGCATTTTATTTTGCCTGTCAGCTCTAGTTTTGGCCATTGTACCCAGAGTATATTATTGTAAATCAAAGAATCACCTACAACCTTTCATGTAGTTTAATATATGTGTAAATAAGAAATAATGAAGAGCTAAATCTGAGCAACAGTTCTCTACTGTTTTGTCAAAAACCTTTTATTCTTGTTTTCAATGACAATGCAATATTTGCCTGTATTATTTAATTTTAAATTAAGAGAAAAATCATCTGTTTGATATTTCAACTTCTCCAACTAATGAATTGTTATGTTAAGGCCTTAAGGCCTTTTCAAGATAACATGTTTTGATTACACGTTCCTTGTAAGGTCATAGCATGGCGTTTCATTGCATTTCGACGTTATGAATTTGATATCAATATTAAGCAAAAAATGCATTTGTTAAGTTTTATTTAGGTCCATCTTGCTCAGTGTCAATACAAAAAACGTACGCAGATTAAACTTTAAGACAACAATAAAAACAAAGTCTTTACTAAAATTCACCTTTTTACATTTTACTTGAGTATTTCTTCAACAAACTATCGGAGAAGAGGAATGGGAAGAATTGATGTACTATTTTTTTGGAATTAATTTCAAATTTTATTTTGACATGGTATGATATTGTACTCAAGATTCGAAAACTGTCCCTCAACAGCGAAAGCTATCATTTCGTTACGTAAGCACTCTGACCATATAACACAATAGGAATTGTGTGTGGTCAAGAGGGAAATACAAGGAAATATGCCCCGAAGCCAAAAGTTAATAACGCATTCCACTCACCAGTATGAGAGATTTGAGATAAAGTATCTGAAAACATGTATAAAATCACCTCTATGTCAGTATTTGATAAAAACATCTTGAATAATCTATGAAATAGTATCACCTAATGTAAGACAGGCAAAGGATAAAAACAATTGAAAAAGCTTATATCACAAGTTATATTTAAATTTAGGAAATACTTTGCTAATAAATACTATAAGAAATAACTGCGTTCCAATCATGATGTTACCCGATATAAGCCGAGCATATCAATGCAATATTTACAGAGTAGATTTTATTGCAAGGGCTGGTGATGCATAAGTACTTACTTCTAGCCTTGCCCCTCTAATCGCCTAAATGAATCCGAATTGTTTACAGTATTTCAAGTACATGTTTGTAACGCTGGCGTAGTCAGAATAATATATTCTTATTTACTCTTAACACATGTCTAAATTTGAACCTCTTTGCTTAAAATTAATGAAATAAGTTATTGGTTATAAGATTCCTTCAATACAAAATGAATCATCATTTTATATTACGAAGCATTTCTTTAACGTCTTCTAGCGTGTCGGAGAAGAAAAGCAAATTCTTGTGGGAGCTAAGGCTTGGCATCAGTCAAATTATTCTTTCGACGTTGTATGTTTTGCACCTGCGAAAGAGGGTGGTATCACTGCCATATATGTGCTGCAAAGGGCTTTTAATTTCAGCCATATTTTCACATTTATCAAAATTCGATTTTTTTTCGACCTTTCTGAATCATGCAAAATATGAGTAATATTTCAGACTTTTCAAGTTTCAACGATCTTTTCAGGTTAAATGTTCAGAAACACATATGAAAAATTTAAAAAATCAAGCTGTCTAAGATATTTTCGACCTCCGCTTTTCATGTTTGCAAGGCTGAAGACACACCCATCAGTTTCCAAACTTATTACCCCAATCCCATCGCACCCTCCTTCCACACCAATACTTTCCTTAAGTACTTAACAAGTCCATTAAATCATACAGCTGTGAATCCTCTGCGGTACTACTTCACAAAGTCTCAGGCGTCCAATGAAAATGACGCAAAATGGTCAGCCTGCTCAATAAAATTCAATTTAGAGTTTGCTCGGAAATGCGAACATAAGAACACATAAATGTTCAGTTGTATTAAATGTTTCTCATAAGTCAGAGAAAAGAACATATTGTGAGGACTCATGAAGCTCATTTTGATTATAAAGCACGAAAAAGAATTTGAAGTAGGTCATCGAAGTTGTTAAAAAAAGGATAAAATATTCTGGTCTCTTTTGGCAAGAGAAGAATATTGTAGTCCAACCTGATTCAGTTTCTGAACAATTAAGATAAAAAAAACGACATAACGTGAGGGCTAATGCCATCAAGCAGTATCTGGTGCTCCGTGCTGCGAAATCTACTTCCATTGTGCGAATCGTCTGAATTTATGAGCAGTTGCTGATATATAGTTAATTTCAAAATGCAACAGAAACACTTAAGGATAATGCTATTACAACCGATGTGGAGATATGTATGAAAACATAAACATCTGCAGTTTCAAAAGTGACATAAAAAGCAAAAGTTCTTAGTGTGACATTCGCAAAAATGTCAGCTTGCCGTGATATGGATGCCGCAGCTATCACTGCAGTTACCAGAATTCGAACCTGGGCTATTGCGGCCACAACGGAAAATACCAACTGCTACATACGATCACGGGCATATTACTAGCTGTCTGGAGAAAAATAAAATTATAGATATAAAATAAGAAAAGTAGTTCACACTACTGGAGCTAGTCTGCGCAAAACACTGAACCCGAAGTCGCTTTCAAAACCACATTGGAAAAATATCAGAGCATTTATTTTGTTTCTGAAGTTAAGTATTTTTGCATTTTACTATCAGGCAGCAATTGCTTGTATCCTCCGTGTAACACGTTTTGAGGAGCATGCATCTATAATTCGCACGTAGTTCAGTATATCTAAAGCTTATAAATGCTACATTCTCATACTGAACGAAACAACCTTTACATAACAAATCTGAGAAAAGCTATGAATGCTGTCATGTGGACACATCATACATTCAAAGCGATCAGATTTTTATAACAAATAAGCTCACAAAGTACAAGGCAATCACTTACTTTGACTGAACTGTGAAGTATTGCTGAAATTTCTCATCACCCAAGTTGTGTCCCAAAAAATCTTTTTTTTTTATTTTCTTTACTATCTGTCACAGATATTGAGAATATTTTGTTGCATTAGGCCGTATAGCTCAGTTGGTTAGAGCGTCGTGCTAATAACGCGAATGTCCTGGGTTCGAGCCCCAGTATGGCCTGTGCTTTTTTGTCTTTAATTGCATATTAGTTTAAGGGTAATGTAAAGTGATTTGTTGAAGAACGTGCATTCATAATTCTTTTACAGTTCAGCCTACCTAAGGCCTATAAGACCTGTGCTCTCATACAATAATCAAATATGCTGAACAAGACAACTTTTACAAGACAAGTCTGAGAAATACAAGTAGGCGTAGATCCTGTCACATGGATAAATTCATATATAATAACGCGAATGTCCTGCTATGGCCAATTAATTTTCCTTAAATTGGATATTGTTTAATGGTAACAGTATTTTGTAAAACAGATGTGAAAACCCCAAATAGGTATGAATTGTTCAGATGTTTACAACAAATACGCTCATGCAGTACTTTCGTTAATCTGCAATATATTCTAGAAAATCTCACCAATTCTCATCACTGAACTGTGAAGTAGTGCTGAAATCTCTCATCACCCAACTTGTGTCCCAATAAATTCTGTTTTTATGTTCTTTACAATCTGTCACAGATGTTGAGATCATGCTGTTATATGAGGCCGTATAGCTCAGTTGGTTAGAGCGTCGTGCTAATAACGCGAATGTCCTGGGTTCGAGCCCCAGTATGGCCAATTAATTTTTGTTGAATTGGATATGTGTTTAATGGTAACAGTATCTTGTAAAACAGATGTGAAAAACCCAGATAGGTATGAATTGTTCAGATGTTTACAACAAATACGCTCATACAGTACTTCCCCTAATCTGCAATATATTATAGAAAGTCTCGTCACTTCTTTTTTCTTTTTTTTTTCTTTTGTTTTGTTTTTATGCTCTTTACTATCACACATAAATTATTCAGAGTACATTCTTATCTTAGGTTACATGATTCAGTTGGTTAGACCATTATGCCAAAAAACGAATGTCCTGGGTTCGACACCCAGAAAGGCCAGTTATTTGTCCTTAATTACCTGTTAAATTAATGGAAATGCAAAACAATATGCAAAACAAATAACAAGTTACCAAGATTATACACTGTAAATTCACATCAGTTGAAACTAACTGAATGAAAATCAGGACTTTTTGAGAACTGCTTCTTCTTTTATCGCTATGTCTTGCATCTTAGAGTCAAGCTATAGCTCAGTTGTCCTTAACAATCAATTTTAATTATAAGTTACCTAGAATTAAATTGATACTTTCAAATCTCTGCAAATTTTCTGGGAAAATAGAATTTAATAGCGAAGAATATACGTTCTTTTAAAAACAATAAAAGGAGTTATACTTACATGAATAAATATTTATATGTGCGACACAAGGGTTGATAGTTTTTAGAGCTAGTTAATAGAGCTTGCATGCATGTAAAGATAGCGTGAACCACTGACGTTATCAATATTAGAACCTGAGTTGTTGCAGCCATAACTGTACTATTATGGCCATAACAAAGATTTGAAAGAGTATCTTTAGTTGATAACTCGTACAATCATCTGCAGGAATACAATCAGCCACTTTTCTGTTATAAACAGGATTTAATTAACTGAGGCATTCATGTTAGTAGTAGTATTAAAATGCTCGTTTTGGGAAATTCCATTTCCGATTCAGGGGCGATTAACATTACTACATAGCACCATCAGTTCTATAATCCCATAGCAACTACAGGTATCTAATCACATAGCAAAAAATACAATCATGATAATTGAAATGCTTCGGTCAGACTAGTTCAAAAATTGTTTGGCTATATCTTGGTTAATATGTAGTGTGGAAAGCTGCATATGAAAGCATACCAAGTCTGTTTTCAAATTACTGTTTTCAAATTACTGCCATATAAAGCATACATTATAAGAACCCTAGGGCAGCTTGGGCGGTGTATATATATATATATATATATATATATATATATATATATATATATATATATATATATATATATATATATATATATATATATATATATATATATATATATATATATATATATATATATATATATGTTTATGCATATAATCAACTTAGGCGTCAAATGTGTTACTTCCATCCCTCTTCAGTCTTCTACGGATGGTCCTACCAACCGATGTCGGTTATTACATGCACTAACTAACTATTGTATGGCAATTCTAACATACAGATAATGTTCATTAATGTGGCGAATAATAAAATCTCTAGAAGTAAACAGTCTGTGCTGGAATTGATGTCTGTTTGATGTGGCTTCTCTCTTGTTCTGGGTGTAGTTTCAGAATCTGTTGTAACAGACAGGGGATCTGGGTTAGAAATGCTTTTTTCTGCCGCTATGAATTGGCCTATTGAATAGAGCTCCGTTAGTTCATTTTGATTGAAGTCAGTTAGATAAAACTTACAAAGGTGTTCGGGGATAACCAACATCCAATATCGTCTAATGAGATATTGTGTAAAGCATTTAGAGAACTGGCTACCTGCCTCTCTTGATGGGCTTCGATGTTGCCCTTGACAAGAATTCAGGGTCCGTTTGGGCTTTAGAGTATGCCTCTATAATTACCCGTTTGATATAAATAGAAACAGTCTGTGTGGAAATGTCTCTGTTATGCATAAGACAAATCTGGGTAGACGGTGGGTTAGATAACTGGCAAACAGGTCCACGTATAGGGTACCCCACGGGCATCGAGCCACTACCCACTAGAAGGAGTTCTTTTTTAAGCACCACTCTTTTTGGACTAGTTTGCCCATTTTGGAGACCATTTCTGCCATCACATTGAATTTTCCGGCTATGTGGTCGGCGGAGAGCCTAATCCCATGACTTTTTGCTAGGAAAAAATCTCCTTTGCCAGCAGGGTTAATTCTGCCGAGAGAGAGAGAGAGAGAGAAAGAGAGAGAGAGAGAGAGAGAGAGAGAGAGAGCCCTATTGCTTGCGGAGGTAAGCCACCGATGTTGAATTGTCCATCAAAACATTTATTGATCTGTTTTTTAGATTGGGGAGGATTTGGATAGGATAATGCAGAGCTAGGGGCTTAAATGGGTACTGAGATAGATATTTTGGAGATATCTACCATCACAGCTCTTCTATTGTTTAAGAAGGAACGACCGCTAGTCTGTGGCGACCCTTTTTCCCGAGCCGCTGCTAGTTTTACTGCCCTTTCACATTTTCTGCAATGCACCTTGCCTAATTGGACTGTCTTCTCTGTGGCTACTAGTAATCCCAGCACAGACTGCATTTGGACCAGTTTCGCGGACGATGTGGGGAGATTTCTTGGATGGCAGAAATAATTCTCTCCATCTGTCTTCCGTGGGATTGGCTCTGGCTATCTCCAAGTCCCCCTTTCCTCTAGAAAGGTCATTTGCTGTTTAGGCATAAGTTCGGATTTTGCCAAATTGACTATAAGACCTGGCTGTAGCGCCTGCCTGACCAGGAGGAGTGTTTGGAGTCTGACCTGCGCCTCCTGCTTGTGGTCAGAAACCGGTCGTCTAGGTACTGAAAGAGGCGCATACTCTGGCCCATGATTTCAGGATTTTCATTATTTCTTGAGAACATATACTGGGCTGTGGAGATCCTGAATGGAAGTGCCATAAACCAATATCTTTTCTGCCCTATTTGACAGTGCTGGAATTTGCGGCTCTTCGAATATATTGGAATGCAAAAGGATGCGCCTGATAGGTCCATTGAAGTAAGTCCCCAACTGCTTTTCTGTATCATTTCTTTGATTACTTGGGCGGTGTCCATTTGAAATCTGACTGTGTAGAGATTGGTTCAGTTCGTCGTACAAATCGATTAACTGGTCTCCAGCTCTATGTTTCTTAGAGACTAGGAATACACAACTGAAAAAGCCCTTTTCGGAATCTGGCATTTCCTGTATAGCCTTTTGTTAACTAGTTCTGTTAACATTTGTTGTAAAGCCTGACTCTGCTCGGATCCCTGGCTGTAGGAGGTGGTTATGTGATTTGGAGCCGTGTAGATTCACTTGCAGCATCTGCCCTTCTTGTCCCTTTTGGAGGGACGAGAGTAGCCTTGTCGGAGTCAATTGACTACTCGACGTGGCGCCCCCATTTTGACCTATATTTCTTAAAAATAACCTAGTCTTGCTCCTACAGGCCAGGAGTCTTTGCAGTTCAGTGGTTCCTCTATTTCTTGATATAAAACAATGGTATATGAGTCTTTCATATTCACGCGGTACTGAGGTTGGTTATTACCTATACTGATGCGAGGCATAATGCCTGGCCGCACTGTCTTCCTGCTGCCTTTGTCTCTTAACTTGAGGGTAATGATGGCGTGACTGAGGTGCTCTTGGCGCATCCACTGGTAGCAGAAGCTCTCACGTATGGGCATCTTGGACACGGCATCAATGCCAAAACCTGGCATAAGGCACTCTTCTCTGCGTTTACTCTCTGGATCTCTTGTGGTGGGAATAGCTCCGACTGGCTGATGATACTTGAGTGTCTTAATTTCCGGGTTCTTTAACGGAGGACCAGCAGTGTAATAGAAATCCCCTTGTAGTTTTATCATCGAGGTTAGCTTGGTAACTGCTATTTTCGCTGTGTACCGATTGGCTATTGAGACACACTCTAACAGCTTTACCACTACTAGGTGGGATAACCCACTTTGGGCTAGTGCCTCTGTCAACACTTTGAGTGTGTGGTCTTGCATTAGGTGATATTTAACGTCTGATGGGCTAATCCTTCTAATGTTTTAGCGTCCTTTTCCACAAGGGGGATATCTGAGTCCAGTCTAACTTTGGGCATCCACACTGTTTTCTTTATGGGCTGCTCGAGGGCCTCAACGGGGATGGGCAGATCTATAGGTGAATGTTCTGATCCCTAGTTGCTTAGACGGATCGAAGCGGGCCATGCCTTTGCCCTCTTCCAGATCCATCCGCCGAAACTCCCTCTGCCTGGCCGCTAATGTGTTGGTAACCCGGCACTCCGACACTAGGGCCAAAACTGCCTATTGTTCTGGCTTCTGGCTCTGCGGATGGATGGCTCTTCTTTGTCGGCGTTTGCGTTGCCCGTCTTTACCCTGCCAGGCGTGTGATTTCTTTTATCACAACCTTGCACGGAATGTCCTCAGGTAGTATTCGCGTTGCTTCTGTCTAGGTGGGGGTATGGGGTCATCCTGGGACGGGGTGCGGATACGGCGCCTGCCTGCCAATGCTACATCTCTTCAATGTTGCTTTCATTTTTAGGTAACCGTAAGCCTGAATTGGGGAGCTGTTTCTTACTTCTTATCTGACCCCCTGGATGCAGTGTTGATATGTGGCCTGATGGTGGAATGCCTTTCAATCCTTCATCACTGGCCTCTATCTCGCTCGGCTCTGGTTGTGAGGATGTCCCCGCCGCTGATGAGTGTAATAAGATCCCGTAGGGAAGCAAATTGAGCTTCCGTTTCCTCTTGAACAATCCTCATAGCAGCCATCTTTTTCACCCATTCGGATTCCGGAATCACTCTCTGGTTGGACCCGCCCGTGGCGCTCGAGGGAAGAGCTGCTTGTGGCTCCGAATTCTGCGATAGGGGGATGCTTAATTCTCCTTCCTGTAAAATCATCACTAGGGAGTTGCTGTGACTAACGCTTCTGACCGATACAGCCCCGCTTTTAAGAGTTGAACCAGTTCTGTTACCGTTTGTGAGGACACAGAGCGATTTAATTTAGCCTTTTCTGCCTTTGCCCGTTGGCTGAGCCTTTTGTTTGGTATCAGGTGGAGATAATACTGGCGGGGATTCGGTTAGTGGCGCCCCTTTTGACTCAGTCTCCTGCGTTCCTCACGCAGCTCCTTACGCCTCAGATTTTCTGTGCGATTTGTTTCTTTTGATTTCCATTCTAGCTAGGTGAGGTGTTCACTTTCCTCACACGTGTTATTTTCCTAGCAAAGGGTCAGTAATTCTGTGGTTCTACACTTGTCACTTGAGGGAGTGGCGGTTGCCTGAGAAAGATGGGTGTCCACACTCTGTGTTGTACATTGACGTCTCTGCCTCTGCCATGCCTGAAACAGAGATTTGTAGTGAGTATACATGCAATAACCCCTGTTCTGTTGCCGTTGATCCACCCTTTCTGTTAACTAATCCTAGGATAGGGGAGAGGGACTCATTCTCAGGAGAGCTAAAGACAAGGGGGATAACCCCCGTCGGTAGTGCCACGTGGGTAGAGAAACGTGGGTGGAGCCACAAATGAATACTCACTCCTGCTCACCCTGCTACCGAAGTTGGTAGAGCCACTTCGGTCTGCTTTCTCAAATCGATGCCTCTTTCCAGGTGGGTAGTACCACTCCGAGCCCCACAAGCCCACAAGGACAAGGGGAAGTGGCAGTAATTTCATGAATTTAGCTAGACGCGTATAAGCCCGAGCGACGCTCTGCTAATTCAGACTCAGCAGCCTTGGCTAGCCAGTGGCGCTGGGGTTACGTGGAGCGGTGTGGCGGAAGGCAATGAGAGAACATACAGCCCCACCGCCTGTCCCCGGCCTCGCCAACACGCAAGCTGACAACAGCACCCCACAGACAGTCAGTCAGACTAACTCAGCTCCAAGTGTCTCCAGGTAACACTGAATCAGTTGACCGGTGGAGAAGAACCGAGAAACATGTTAAGTTGACAAAGACCGAGTATGTTTACTCGATGTCAATACTACAATTCCCATTTCAGCTCTGTTATTCAAAACATCATAAACTCTCGTCGTAGCATAAAAACCGATACACAAGAATAAAAATGTATCCAAAGCTAAAATAAACAACTTTTATCCTAGAATCTAGGTAAAAATCCTCACAGATTCTTTTCCAATAACACCTCTTGCTTGTTCCGCGAATAAATAGGAATGATGGGTATTCGGATGTTATACAATCTACTGTTACGATATGTCCTTTTAAGGCAATTTTTGAGCATGTTTGTTTACATGATTCTTCTCCATGTGTACAAAAGTTTAATTCACAATTTATGCGTCGGTACCGCAAATGTGGGAAATGCCGTGTAAAGGTGGCGATATGCGAACTTTACCCTTTAAGAATTATAAGTAGCATTGTTGTTCCCTCTGGCAGCGCCAAGTTGATTGATTTCACTGTGGGTAAAGTCCAAAACTTACAAAGAGTATATTGAAGTTGCACAAAGCCAATGTTTCGGATAGTTTTTCTCTTTGTTGGTCTGCCTTTTGTTTTTGCTATTCCTCTGATCTGATCTTTTTTGTTTTCGTCTTACTTTGCCATCCCATTTTTTCATGGCTTATTTCTAGGATTTTGTTGTTACTTCATTGATTTATGGTGTGGCTCTTTCCCTTGGAGTCCCTGCGGAAGACATGGAGTTCTTTAGTCCCCTTGTTTTGCAATTTGGCATTAAGGTGTCTGCCTAACCTACATTTTGTTCAGGTTTTCAAATGATGGCGCACTGCACAACTTATTCGACCAAAACGCCCTTAACCTACATACCACGACGAACAACCGTTGACTTTGGGAGGTTACACCGCGCTTCTTTCTCCATAATTCCTCGAGGTTTCTGCACCAGATTGAAAGAAATAAAGAAGTCACAACTAGTTGCATTATTAGCGAGCAACGAGTACTCTTTGTACTTTATTATAAAATTGACACATGAAAGAGCCAGTGAAATAATAATGTAAAAGAACACTGCTTCCAACAGCAAAAGTTGATTAAAAATTTAAAAATAGTATTATTAGCAATGATAATGCACAATCGCCTGAACATCGCAGCTTGAAAAAAAACGAAATGAAACAATAATATAATAATAATAATAATAATAATAATAACAATATTAATTATTATTATATTAAAAATAAGAGTGCTCGCTAAATCACCATTATAACAAAAGAACAAAGGTGGTAGTAGTATATATACATATTTATATACATTCACTAAAGATAATAATAATAAAAATAAAAATAATAACAATAATATAATAATAATACAAATAGTAGTACGAGTTATGACCGAAAGCTATTGGAGAAATGCACTCTTTCAAGTCTGCTTTATGGCAGTGATTGTATAGTGCTTAGAACATCGCGTTGTGGAAGCGATAACCCAGGTTCGAAATCTAGTAACGGCAGTGATAGTTACGTTTCGATATTACGACATGCTGACAACATTTTCTCCGAATATTACAATAAGAAACTCTTCTTTTTATGTATCACCTTTGAACCTGGAGATTTCCTTTATTCATACCCACCTCCAAATCGATTGAAAAGTATTATTTTTAAATGTTTCTGGTAAATTAACTATTTTAGTAATTTCAGGTACTACTGAGAAATGCAGGGGATTTACACATGAAAGAGGGTTTCTCTGCACGGAGCACCGGGGATGACGTGTGTCTGCCTAAATGACGGATGGAGTGGCTTGATGCTTATCCTTCACATTGTGATGTATTTCATCTTGTCTGATAAGAAATCAATTGATTGGTCATAACAGTAAAAGAATAAGTAATATTTAAAGGCAATCGAACAAAAGGTATTGGTTTGTTTATTCCAACAACACCCAACTCATACAGTATCTAGTGAAACATGTTTTTCATTATCTATATTTTTTAATTCAGTAAAGAATATCCCACCCGTTTGACCAATGAATTTAGAACTTGATATCTTTATTACAATCATCTGTTATGATTATGTCAATCCGAGAAGAGCATCTAGAGTCGTGATCCCATACGCCTGTGGAGCGCGTGAGCTGTTCACATCTTTACCAGTCAATTCAGTGCCGATCAAATATTCCTTTCCTGTAGTTATACAAAATACAGCAGACAATATTACACAGTGCTTACAATATGGCTGGTGTCTGTCATTTATGCTGCAGACATTGATATCAAATGAAGTGATGAAGCAAACCAAAGAAAACAAGACAGCTTTTGTCTTTCTTTATTGAACAGTCTGTAGTGTCTATTACGTTTTATGCTGTTGAAGAACTGTACAATTATAACAGAGACAAGTTAAAAGAACAGGCTTTAGTTATTAAAATTAAGCAACTAAATTATCTTGATTTTCTGTCAAAACTTACCCATAACCTGTTGAGACCACGTGATTATTCTGTCAATAGAGGGCGTCTGCACTCCTGCGATCTCAGCAATGCCTTTGATAACAACCAGACCATATGGAATGTCCTCTTGAAGGTAGCGATGCCCAAAGTCAACCACGTGACCACTTTCCGTCATTTTCATTGGATGAGTGAGGCCTTGTGAAGTAGTACATTACTGGATTTACAGTCACGTGATTAAATAAAATTGTTGCGTGCTTACGCAAAGTATCTCGTGGTTGTGGGAGGCATAGCGCAATAAGGTTTGGAAGTACTCAGATTGGCAAGTGATGCAAAGAAAAGGATCACGGACGAAAAAAGCTTAGTTTGGAGAGAAAGTTTTTATTTCTTTATCTATTTTTGTAATATGCAACTTGTAAAGATCATTGAAATTTAAAAATTAGGAATGACTGCTGGTGTTCTGCTAAGTTAAAAAAGATCGAAAGGATAATAAAAATAAAAATATAAAAATATGGCAGATAGCAAGGAATATTTTGCACTGCACATATCTACACAAATCCAACTGTGTGGATATGTGTACGCCCTCCTTGGAAAATGGATTTTCTGTGCACCAAGGAGATATGAATTAAAAAACTGCTTCGCATCATAAAATGGTGACTGCTAAATAACTTCTTTCATTACTTCTGAAGTTATGAGAGTGTCGAAGGCTACGCTTAAGTTTGTAAGTACATTGTAAGTACCCTCATAAGCCGCGTTGGTTTTGATACAGGAGAAGAGAGTCGTGCTGTCAACGATGTCGTGTCTATAACACTTGAGATACCACTCATATATCGGGGTCACGTTGGTCAGGTCGACGTGTTGTCTCTGCTGCATAATACCTAGGGGAAGAAAAAAGTGACAATCTTTATGTATAACACAATGACATACATGTACCACCTATATCACCGACACAACAGATTAAAGCTGCAACGTATCCTGATTCATTATCTGACATTTTTGGAACTAGTATTAATCTCTGAATAGATTAAACTGGAAGCAAATTTTCTTCAATTCTTTTTAAGTTTCCAAGGGCGTAACCGAATTCCGCTTTCGTTTGTCATTCCCTAGCCTAGGTATTACAGTTTCTTCTCAAAATGCAAGAAACAGCGGAAGCAGGTTTTTGAAATGTTGATTTCAGCTTTTTTGCAGCCAGTCTTTCTTTTTTCTTTATTATTTTCTCGCACAGTAGAAGGAAATTTTCAATTTCTCTTTAAGCAGTAAATTCGAAAGAGGTTGGAGGTCGGGGGCGGTGGAGAGAGGCAGAGGGTCCACAAAAACTAAAACATATATTGAGCTTTGATTTAAATGATATGTGTTTTGGAACTAAATTATTTCTTTGAAAAAAGCAAATCATAATTATTCAAATTTTGATTTCTGTTATACCTTTTGCAATGCCCATAATTTCATCACTGATCTCTGACAGAATATTTGCAGTCACTTCGTCCAATCCGGTGTAAAATAAGGGTGATTCCTCGACCGGCCTTCCATCCCAGTCCCGCCATGCGCCGTACAGAATGGTCGGGTGGAACGCTCCGTTTGTAGGCATGAGGGTGATACCCAATATGTGCCCTTTTATTTTCAGCTCGGGATGCTCCCCGAGGCATGTCTGAAGCATATGTATTGGATCGATATCAGTCGTGTTGTTGCCTCCACGTAAAGCACCAGACAGCGAACTCTTCGTAGTGGAAATCTCCACGGATTTACCATATTGAGTTATCCTACATACCCATGGCAAAGACTCTAGTGTAACCAAATAACATTGTGTAACTATATCTGACAGCATTTCTCGAACAACGAACTCAAAGCCAGCTCTTCCAGGGCAGCCGACCAACACCGTCCCCGGCAAAATGTGCGCTTTCAAAGCTTGTAAATATTGCGCGTGGGCAAATGCTGGAACCGTTAGTACAATGACGTTGCATCCTGGAACCACAACTGACGGATCATTGGTTACTTTAAATGGGTTGAGCTTCAGTTTTGAGTAATATTTATCATGAAAAGTGACAAGAAATTGTCCACATTCTTCCATGGCCGTAGTCCATTTGTCCGCCTCGTTCGCGAACAGCGTGAAGACTGTTACTGCTTCAACACCAGCCCTAGACGCAGCTATACCAGCGAAGGCGTGAGCTCCATTACCGCCTCCACACACAAGCAGCCTGATGCCCATACTTTAAAGAATCATAATCCTCATACAAGAAATAAAACATGTGACAAAAATGAATTGTGGATACTTGTATTCTCCTCGTATAAGATTCAGAACCCTGTTGGAAGCATTCCCCTGAGCAGTGTACTTCTTACTAAAATGCAAACTATTATTTGAATACAACACTTGTATAGTTTATCCTATGTCTTTTTGCCCACCTTTATCGTATAAATTTGCTTTAAAACAGCCTAGGATATTTGACGTGCAGCCACTAAATGACAATCCGTCTTACTGGTTTTGAAGCGTTAAACTGCATACAGTCGTAACAAGCTATTTTGAGACATACAAATAACTGAATGAGTTCATTGATTTATGGTCTCGTTGTACAAGAAAAACATATTAGCCATTCAGAAAATGCAGCAAGAGTCAAAACAGTGTCGCCAGTTAAAAGATCTTGGCTTTTTTACATTGCTAAAAGTACAAGGCGGAACAGTCACAAAAGGGCCCCCGGGCTGTATACACCATGGTGAGACGAATAAATTAGGTTAATGCATGCTGTAGTTATGTTCTAGTTGTAACATAGAAAAAACATCAGACAGTCAAGAACGAGATAAATAACAAGCAGGTTACCGACAATTGAAACACATCGTCCTCTGTTATAACCTATGTTTGTCTCGTTCACAAGTCAACAAACGTGACGTTTTATTTTCGTTAAACAAAAATTTAGTCAGCAGAATACGATAAAGTGGAGAACACGAATTACGCAGGAGCTCCACGTCTATACTGAACTAGAAACTAAAGCAGGGATACCTACTTTAAGAGTCAAATCGATAATTTTTCCAAGAACTCAACTTTTACTCACAAAGGGACCTCGCTCGACAGGCAAGAGGATAAAAAACCAGGACTAAAACAACAATGATATCAAATTGATGTGTTTTAATGTGCCCAAATGGAGGTGGCTAGAAACTCTCTCACACCGAAGCTTTACTCATCTATGTGCTCATTTGTTTTCCCGTCCTAAGAAAGAACAAACAGATTTTTTCCAAGACCTCATCTTTTGCTCGCAAAAGAATGCGTCAAGTTCCGCGAGGACAATAGAGGAATCAGAAATGAAACATCAGTGTGACATCATTTCATGTGTTTAATGTGCTATAAAATCAAATCGTGTTTGTGAAAGCTCTTGCCACGCACAGATACTAAGAGAAGATGCACCAACAACCAAGCGTCTTTAGGAGCTGATTATAATTTCTATTTATTTGACTTTTTCACAAAATTGATAGTGTAGCTAAAGCTTAAGACCCTCACGCTGTTTAAACTAAATGAGCTTGGTCAGTTAGACTCATAACTCATAAGAACCACAATACTATGTACTGGTATTGCATTAAGATCAGTGACATGAAGTACCCACTAAATCTGCTCAACTAGTACATAAACAAGCATTTGTCAAGTGACTTAGGTAGGTCTTGGTACCTAATCCTTGCATAATCTACTTTGTTGATCAAGACGAACGTACCGCGGAGGCCGTGCATGTGCACACCCTACCCCTTCTTACCAGTGGAAGAAAGAGCACTAGACTCACAAGCATGACGTTCCAATACTGTGCCTCAAGGATGACAAGAGCCAACGACAGACTCTGCGCACAGAAGTGCATAAGCCTCTTGGTCACCGAGCCATAACTAGAGCACACGGCCCCCTTCCTGAGACCGAGGAGAGGAGAAAGAGAACGCACACACGCCCACACAGAGTCCTCTTGGCAGTGACGCACACAGCCACCGACGAACCTTGGCTCTGGCCATTCCTGTTCTTGCCATAGCCATTGCCAGAGTGATGGAAGAAATATTCCTTCTACTTGGGCTTGCCTTTACTCTTGGTTTGCGCTTGCTAGAAGATATAAAGGCTAGTTAGAGACTACCGATTTGGCTGCGCTGAAAGGTACCGATGAACACAGTTTGCATTGAGAATAATCTTTCACCTAATATTTAATAGACGAATTTGGCGATGATCAGAAATCCGTTTTAATATGTTTAACAAGGACACACTACATAGAGCTATAACTGAGCTAGCGACTTGCTTTACTTGGTGGGCTTTGACGTTAAAGAGCTGTCTAAGTTCTGCTTCTGAATGAGCCTTACTGTAAGCAGCTGCGATCGCACCCTCTATGTCATAGAAATGGTCTGTTTAGACAGATCTTTATTAAATTTCGTTATAAAGAAATAAATCAATGTTTTTGCCTTTGCATCCTGTAATCCTCCAAAAGTTGGGCTCGCACTGGGCACATAGAGACTATGGAGGTCTCCGTATTTTTGCTCGCTAAAGACCGTAATGATATTTGCTCTTACGTGCCAAGGCGTCACTTGAAACCTGCTCTCGGACGACAGAAAACCTTATTCCACTCACCGTTGTCCTGGCGTGAATTTCGCTTCTCCTTTTACCTGAGGCTAACTAACGTACTCCACTGCGTGTATATTACCTGACCGCTTCTGGACGAAGGTCTGCTAGAACAGACATCTAGGCAACCTGCTAAATGTCAAGCTGACCCTTCTCTAGAGCCAGACATAGAATGTTGGTGGTCAATTGTATGAGATATTGAGATCTTGTACCCCTTGTTTGTTAAGGTATGCCACCGCTGGGGAGGTGAAAGTATACATACTTGCCTTATAGGTAGTATGTTAGGTTAGTTAGGGCTATCCACACTACGCGCAGTTCCAAGCAATTTATGTGGTGGTTTTTCATTAGTTTTGACCAAAGACACCAAGAGCCCTTTTATTGGAAATTAATCCCCCAATCCGACAGAAACGTATCGGTGTGCATCCCTAGCTGTGACAAACGGTTTGAGAAGAAAACCCCTTCGCCAAAATACAGTCATCACGACTATGGGATGTCTCCCTTGACGCAGAGTGAGTCTGATTTGCCTTTGGAACTGCCTTGGTGTAGTTTTCTAACGGGCACTGTTTTCTCCGTTGCCACCAAACCAAACAACCGAGAATAGATTCCATCTTGGCCAGGATTACATTTGCTCCTGGCTTAATGGTTTGGATGGCAACTCCGATCTTTTCCTGGCGTTCGGGGGTGGGATAAGCTCGAGCTAGGATTAAGTCCCATTTTTCCCTCAAGATCAGCATTATTTGGTTTGGATTGCGCTCGGACTTAACGAGATCCACCAATGCCTGATTGACTATGATTTGTGTCTGCTGCCATGTGTCTACATATTGGAACACTAACATACTGCGTACACCCACGCTTTTTATATTCTCATTATTTTTGCCCAGGCAAAAGGTGTCATACACAGAGCTAAAGGGAGTGCATCTCCTCTATCGGTCTCTTGCGCATCATATCTCCAATCATGTTTCGTAGGACTTGTTGTTTCTGTGAGCCTGGAAAATTAGATTGCCTGAAGCTTGGTCGAGAGGTGGGTTGCGACCTCGTGGGATGTGCCTGAAAGTAGGTGCGTAACATTCACTGAGCCAACGTACACACGTCCTTAGGCAAGAACAGAAACGGCGATAAAAACTTAGATACCTCAGAAAATAGTTTCTCGGTCTCTTGATGCAAGGTATTTCAAGCTTTGTCAATTATTTCTCGCTCCCCAGTAGCCGGCAAGTCAGTACTCGCCAGTTTCCAAAGTGGCAGATTGCTTGGATTTTTCGACCTCCTTGTGTGGTCAGATTCAGATTTCGGGGACCTCCCTGAGTGACCCGAGGAGGAAACTGGGCCCAGGATGAGTGTGCTGGCCTTTGCCATGTCCAGAAAACGAGACTGCATTTTGCGCCACACTCTAGACTTAATGTTCTTGGTACGAAACTTTGCTAAAGGGTCCCAACCTAGTGGAGATAAGTGAGCACACTCAGCACAAGTATGTGAAGAGTCACACAAGGAAATGTATCGACCTACCGTAGAGCGGATGTAGGTTTGCCGTGCTGCAGACTGGCTTCTGTCATGTCTGAAACAAACCCGACATTTGTTTCCAGACCCTTTTAGTTATAAGAAAAACCGATATGAAAGTGGAGGTAAGCGAATAAGGAGCTTTTACGAAGTAAATTTTCATTTATTGGCACTTTCGTGATACCAAGACCGCGTAAGTTAATCTACGGCCCGACACCAAAATGACTCTGCTTTCAGCTTAGCTACTAGACATACACATAGAAAGAATAAATGATGCGAAGGAGGTAACTAAGAACTGTCACATTTGACCACGCTCGCATTTCAAAAGAATTACAAGTAAAATGAAAAACGTTAGAGTTAAAAAAATCCCATTTCTATCCCTCTGCATAATACACAAGTATTGGAATGACATAAAGCTGTCGTATAAGACCAAGTGACGCACTCACAATAACTCACAATATGCTCACAGAGCAACAAAAGGAATACACAGCGACTGACCAAGCACGGCTGTTTAGAAGTGGAAATTTAAATGCTTGAAAAGCAGTTTGTTTTTGTCTATAGTGTAACGCTTAGATTAGCTTCTGTCTGCAAGCTCTCTGGAACCTCTCGCGCCACACAAACAAAACACGGCATTTTTGTAGCATAAAAGCCTGGAAATTCCCTGTTTCTTAGGCGTAGTTGAATGGCTTTTAACTGAGGATTTCTCAAAAAACGGCCACATAATTTTTTCTGAAACTTTGCTCATTACTTGAATTATGTTTACCAACTACTTTTTATAATTTTTATTGGATACGCATGCTACAACTTTATCAATTTTAATAAAACCTGAGGCCACTTTTAAGTATAAGCGCCTTGCACACATGTAGCTATAAATTGTACAATGATGCAGAGACTTACAGGTTTTGTTAAAGAACAGATTTAGCATTTGGTATTTTGGAGTTCTTTTTGTAGCTATGACAGTTTCCTGCTAAACATCTGGTGATATTTTGATATGATGCCCTGCTACTACGGATTGAAGACGTTCCAAGAGATTTAAACCCAAATTGCCATTGTTTAATGAGCGGTACTGAATGGTCTTCCAAAAACAAATGGTGTTTTGGCAGAACAGCTGATCTGAAACTAAGTCTATAGAATCTAAATAGCAGTCAATGGCATTTTCAATATCACAGATGCTTTCTAGTGGACTGGGTATGTCCAATTCTTGCATGAAGATTAGAAAACAACTTGTTCAATTTTCTGAATTTTTCGCTGTTTCCTCTGCCATTTGCTCTATTTTACAGTCACACTCACCAAAAACAGATGCGTTATTGACAACTAAATCACAGATAGCATCATGCACATTTTTTCAAATATTTTGCACAACGGTTACCAACAAAAGATCGAGAATGATAAGCCTATACCTTTATTCCATTTTCATTCAAGCACCTTTCAAGCGAAGAAACAATATTATGTAATTTTTTCTTGCTTTTAGTTGTTAACATTTTAAATGTCATTCAATTCTTTAATTTTATTTTTGAATTCTTGAGGCTCCTTGGAGTATAATCTTTTTCTTGTTCTAATTTTACCACAGATTGGCGGCAGTTAATATAGTTATGAAAAGGATTATTTTCATCGTATTTTACAGGGATCTTTGCCAAGTTGTTAGATATTTCCAGATCAATTTTATGGCACTCGTTTTCAAGTTTATCGTGGTGACGCTTAACAACACCCAACAACATATGCAAGTATGGGATAGATACAAATAGATACAAATCAGAAATTGGTATCTCACATAGCGCACTGTTTATAACATTGCAAGATTTGGACGCATTTTTCTTGTAACCCCCTCCTTTTTAAAATTTGCCATAGTTTTGCTGGATATTTTGCAAAGTCCTTTCTTCCATACGACCTCTAATTTCTCTTTTTTCTTGCATTTCATGGGTAGTTATGCTGCACCAGAGACAGCAATGAGTGCCCTTTGCACCTGATATGCCATACATGTCTGACAAAAATGCGTAATCACCACAGAAACACCCTTATTGATTTGTTATACCACTGCAAAGTTTCTAAAGCAGACAATTGATGCCTGCATTCACAAATAACCTTTTGAAGATTGAAATACAAGTCTTTTCCGATGAAAATATTTATAACGATGGTAATTTCCCTTGAATTCGGATTTTCTATGTTTAAAACCTTAAGCACAACTTTTTTAAGCCTTCCAAACTGTCAGGAAAGATATCATCTTTAAATGCCAAGCCGACCACTTTTGCACTCAATCTATTATGAAGTATTTGAGAACGTAGCTCTCGCATCCTGCTTTCTCCATCATTCACAGCCCCAGAGCTCTTCAGGTAACGAACAGTTTTTCGCATTTGCGAAACACTTAATTCAACAGACGTTTTCATTGCGAGTAATGGTTTGAATGCACACGCGATTTTACCCCCAGCCCGTTTAACTGTGGTATTAACTTGTGTATTTTTGCGTGGCGACACGCAAAAATACACAAAATTTAACATTTTTTCATTGAACAAAATACCCATCCTAATGGTATATTTTTGTGGTTTATTTCAGTTTGAAAGGAATTCAAACAAGGTTTATTTTGAAGCCGGCTGTATTTCTGAAAATTTCACGCAGCGCTTATGCTGGGTTGGGAAATGCTTATAAACAAAAACAGCCCGCTGTCTCCTGTACAAACTAAATTTCCACAAAATCCACGATTTGCAAAGCCGTGCAAGGCACAGCTTAATACTCAGCCCTTTGAGAGACTGAAATCTCGGAGTCATAATTGGCCCGAGAGAGCACATGCACGTCAGCGGTGACGTGCCAAGTTTATTCTTGGTATCTAGATAAAAGTTACTGATTGCACACACAACAGCTGAAACGTATCAACTGAACAAATTAGAGCGCACAGAGCACTGAGACTACCAACTAAGTATAAAGATCAACACGCAAGAGCAGTCAGTGGACGAGTAGAAGACTCATGGACGAGTACCATATAGGGCTTCCATTGGTTCTAATCCTTTTTGTTCTTGTTAGAGCCATTATCAAGGTTACGGCCGGGTGGTTCGCTACAACAGAAAAGAGTTAATTAGAGACCATTAATTAGCGGTGACAAGAGGCCAGAAAAAATACAGACCTGATAGTTTGCACTGAGATAAATAATTCAGATAGTACTTAATAAAATAGTTTGAAGATGACAAACAATCTGTTTTTCATGTACAGTAGCCTCCATTGAAGTCAAAATCGGTTAACTCAAATTTTCGCTTTACTCAAATTAATTTGAAAGTCCCGATATATTTTACTTATGTAAGTCTTTTAAATTCACTGCGTAAGTCAAATTTTTTAACTCAAAGTAATTTTTTGGACCCTCAATTTTTTTTTGAAGAAAGTCCTTGTATTTTCACCAAAATAACACGGAAATCCATCGCTCAATTGTTTGCATATGCAAACCCCTTTTTGGTAGAATTTGTGTGGCTTTGTCTCTCTCTTTTTTATTATGACACCAAATAACCTAGCAACGGAGTACATATTCTTTGATAATGGTCTCCGCGGTTACGGAGTTAATCTATAATTGTAATTCTACAACCTGAAGTGCAAACAAAACACGCGGCTTGTTAACAATTACTACGACGAGTGCAAGTTTTATCAAGATGCTTTTTACTTATACTTTACTGGTTCGAAATAGCGCTTTTTTGAGTACGCGCCCCTTGTCACTTTCGCAGTTAATATATGTGATGCAAAATCGAATCCAAATGTTGTATATATATTTCAGAAGGTCGCTGTAAATAAAATATGAAAAAAGATTATTCACTTTGTTAAAATACTAAGTATTAATTTGATAAATTATATTTGTCATAGCCGAATATTATTCATCATATAAAAGAATCACTATGCCATAAAACAACAAACACTTTATGCGAAACCATGATAGTCACGTGACCACTCGGCAGGCCAATTTCGGATAACTCAAATTTCGGTTAACTCAAAGTATTTACCAGAGCTTCTACCAGCTTCTACCAGAAGAGTTTTAACTTTTCATTCAAGGAATTGTTAGTGTTACTCGTTCTTTGCAGACCGCTGGCTGTCTACCACCCCTGCACGTTGCCTTGGAGCAATGTCTGAAACCACGTCACCTTTGCCTAGGGATGCACTCTTCTGTCCCTTTATTACAACAGCGTGAAAATCAGGTTCATAAATGAATTCTTCTTGATATAACATATTAAACCTATTATGTAGACAAGATATGATCCAGAAATACATTATGAAATGTTTTGAGAGAGTTTACCACTTGTTCCTCTTCATGTACTTTCATTTTATACTGTCTAAGCAAGCGAAAGGCTCTAGAATCAGGCACCTCTTTTAATATAATGATAAAACCACACGAGAGAGAGGGCTGATCAGAAAAACCCTCCCGCAGCCTGTAATAAACTAGGATCTGGAGGCAGTTCCATACGTCGCATCGTGACAGCCACTGTGCTACCAGGATTATTTTCCCACACATGAAGAAAGTTGTTCTGCAAAATTGCCTAGGATTGCTTGCTCGGTAAAGCATACAACGCCTGGTCCGGTTGGTAAGTTGAGCTTTAGGGCATCTACCCCACACTCTTGTTGGTCTTGGTAAATGTTGCGATGGGTGTAGTTGGTGAGAGAAATAGCAAACACGCCTATGTAAAAAGGGGGGATTCAATGGATCTAGTCACTACTTATTGAAAGGAACCCTGGTAGAGACAAAACTTCTTTTGATCTACTTTGGGAGTCTGGTCTGTGAAAGCATAAGTAGTGCTTTGTGGTCTGCAGATAGTGGGATACTGTGTGTTTTCGTTTAATAAAGGATTTGCCTTGTCATGCTCGACATGTACCGACTATTAACTCTAGCTGATTTGTGTGCTTGATGAAGAACTGTGGAGATTATTCGCCTTTCCACAGCTTCCCCTGGAAATGAAAGCCCCACCTCTAGGGTGTAGCGTCTGTTTCGATCTACAGTTAGTTATGAAAGACATCTATGAGACTTAGCTAAGAGAAAGTAACTATTAAGGACAGGGTCGAGAATACAGTGGTGTTTCTTTCGCCTAAGTAAAGCAAATGAAAATAAAAGTTCAGGATGCTTCATGCAGAACACTTTTATTTATAATAATATGCACGGGTAACATTACATTACAGTCTTATTGGTCAAGCTGGAATAAAATACCAACAATTAATTTATACAATTAAGTAGTGGAAAGCACACATTGCAGAAAGTGTGGAAAAAGTAGAAAGTACACATCTTTCACTCTGAAAAGGTGGGAGGTGAATTTGAATTGGGAGAAGCATAACTACTATCTTTATTTTGTTTCTAATTAAACTCGATGGTCCATAGGTAGAGTCTTGATTATGCCCCTAGACAGCTGCCACGCAAAACGCCAACGTTAATGCAATTCATTGAACTTGACTGTACATCGATCAGCAACACATGACAGAACTAGTCGTTGCTTACACTCGCAGAAATAAATCATTTCAATCATTCCGCGTTAAAATATGTTTTGGCTTAATTGACGCAAACGAAAATAAGCATACCGGTTGACACATGCCGAACGTCCTACTTAACTTTTATTTCTAAAAATGTACACAAATCAAATTATTTTAAAGTCTAATTTGTTATGTGTTATTCAATAGCGACCAGACAATTATTTCATTTAAAGTTGTGTAACTCTGGTTTTTGCAGTGTCTCTTTTGCCATGTTAGGGCTTCTAAACTACAAAAACTACCTCAAATATCCTCCCGCTTGTAAGTTTCTTCACAAAGTTAACAGAGGACATAACTCACAATAATGCACATGCTGCATTACTTTAGTGTAAAAGACTTGCTTGACTTAAGCAATGTATGCTGATTAAATGTTTGTATGTCGTACGCCGTAAAAGTATTTCTTGCAAATCTTGAGTGAACCCACCAATGCAGTTGATCTGAAACTGTTGAGGGCTTTGGAGGAATCACAGAAACCCTTGGAATACACAAATGACCTAGGCACCGCACAGATTGGCTAGCATCTCTGGACGCATTTCACGAGAAGAAAAATGGCACATCACCTTTTACATTCATAACTAATGCGGAAATCCTGGTAGAACTCTTTGTCAGGTTACTGAGATTAATCCAAGAATAAATAAAATGGATTCAGTCCAACGTTAGTGCATGTAATCCAAGATTCTTACCCAAGTAGTAAGCTTTTGTATTGCAGTACTGGGATATTAAATAATCTAGGACTGAAAAAAACAATCGTTGGTGAGTGTAGATTAAGTACAATTTTTTATGCCTTTTGCTTTTTATTTCTTTCACACTACACATTTTATTGAGAAATGTATATACATATGCATGCATGTGTATATTTTTCTTTAGATTTTGAGCCTTGTTTAGGTCCTCCGAATTCCGTGGCAGTTGAAAACTCTTACGATGTACAATTACGTATGAGTATGTTATTGTATGCGTGCGTGTGTAGCCTGTCTGAGTGCACACTTCTTTGCATCGATCTAAAACAATCCACATCAATTCACATACTCATCGCTCTACATCTGAATTGCCAAAACTATTCAAATGCATATGTGGTCCAAAATATCTAGTCTTTATCAATATTTGTTTCTTGATAAAAGACTGCTCGACTGCTTATACACTATTGCGCAAAATTGAATTGCGAACTTTTGATGTACCACTATAACCGAATGTTAGACAAACCATACTTTCTCGTTTTATTATACGGTTATTATACGGAGTTTCGCACGCAAAGAAATGGCAGCGAAGGGTACAGTGTTTTTACATGTTGCACTCCAGTTCATTTCGTTCGAACCTCTTGTCGCGGATGACTTTTGTCAGGGATTCAACTTGCTGTACTGTGACCGTAGTAATATTAGAGGTCTGCTACCAAATGCAGTTTTTGAGTCGTAAATACACCACCTACGTGTCAAAAATGTAAAAAGAAGAACTGACTTTCACTGAAACTAATATTTACCAATATATTCTCCATCCTTGTCATCCGAGTTCTTTTTTTGTTAAGGACTACAAAAGGGAAAAGTACATTGGTAAATTCTAGGAAAGATTTTTGTGTTTTCTTTATCGTTTAATTTATGTATCGCCTTGTACACACTGGTCAAGTCTAACCGAAATCAGTCTTTATTACTTCATTATTGCGTAATATTGATATCTATCTCATGACGTCGAAACGCATAGTATCGTCATGGTATGACTGACATAAGTTGTGCAATTTAAGACTTAAAACAGATGCTCAAATTTTGTTCGAATGTCATCTTTTTTCAGGCAGAAAGTCCTGAACAGCAAGTCAGATCATGATTTATACCTAATTTTTTTTTCAGTTATCATACCCCTAGAGACTGACTGATATATTAATGTCCGTTAGAGACATATTCTTCTGTTTTTGGCCAATCTTTTTGTGTGCCACTTTCATATTATCTCTGTTCTGGGCACGTGAGGTCCATTTTAAATTTCATATGGCTGTATTTTCAATATTTCACTTGTAATTGCACAGGTATTACACTAAATGATACGTAGGGATTTTTGTCAATTTGCTTTAAAATACTGTGAGTACAACGTATTCAAAACATTCAATCAAATATATGATCATGAAAACGCTTCAGCATGAAAGCTCATGAATTGAAAAGATTAAAAATATCAAACAGGTGGTTTTTATCCGAATTTAAAACCGAATAAACGGGACAAAATATTGCATTTTATTTAAAACAATGAAAGGGAACGCAACATGTTCACAACTTAAATACATCACACTGTGGATTCGGTCAATACTCACTTTTGACATCGAGATATATTTTGCTGATATTCAAATATAATCTTTCATTCAGTCTCAGAATTGGAAACATAATCTAGGACTATTCAGTTTTGGATACAAAAATAATCTATAATGGTAGCTCGTAATTTATTAGTAAGGTGTTGAAGTTGTCAATTTGCGATTGGACTGATTCGCGTATAATTTAATATACCAATCACGTTGTTTTCCTGGAGATTAATCAGATTTAAGATCCGTTGTTGTCCGTTTTGCTTTCATTTGCACGCGGAGTGCTAATTGTTTTGGTATAATATCTGCTTTTTTGTTGAACAAATATTACTCCCCTTTCATAAAATTGGCACTCCGAGCGGACCTCTTCTGGACCTCAAAATTAACCTTTTCTCTGCGTTTTAAGCAAAACATATATGACACCAAGTGCTCCCACCCCGATCTCTCCAGGGAAAATGTTTTTCTGAGACCTTTTCCCGGAGACACACCACTTGTATACATTTCGGTTAGTCTTCTTTTTAAAACCTTCTTCCTTTTTTGTCTTACAAATGTATGATTCTGCGAATATAATCAACATTTGTTTAATATTTGCGCAAGAATTCCAAAGCTCTTTTACAAATTAACTTTGAATTTCTTAACAAATTAGAAGATTTCAACATGTTAGAAAGAATTACTGCAACGCTTTGTACAAGGAAGGTGCTGTGACGAAAGAAAACATAGCTGTAGCGAAGTTCTTGTAAGACTGACAAGACTGAACAGGCGTTTCGACTCCCGTTATACCTCAGATTAATAAAACTGAGTACCACTGTTCTAACTATGTTAAAATTTTAAATTGTTTACTCGTTGTCTAACTTCTCAATATTGTCTGACCTGAAAATAAACATACTGAGCATTATCTTTTCTTTTTCTATTTTTGACATTTGAAGCCCACTTTTTTCAATTTGAAGCCCGGCTTTTCATTTAAAACGCAATAGAAAGTTATGAAAGAAATGTTAAAGTAAGTGCTAAAACATGTATTGGTTTACTTTGAAAGCTATGTTAAGATCACTCTTCCGGTATGTCATACGATAACATAGTTATTCTGATGTTGTCCTCGCACAACTAAAATACTAAAACACATCAATAAACATTTGCACTGAAAGGCTTGTGAAGGTTTTCAGACACTTTCTAACATGATATTTGCCAGTCGACCATGTCTAACTTCTCGATTTTGTCTGACCTGAAAATAAACATACTGAACATTATCTTTTCTTTTTCTATTTTTGACATTGGAAATCCACTTTTTTCAATTTGAAGCCAGGCTTTTCATTTGAAACGTAAAAGAAAGTTATGAAAGAAATGTTAAAGTAAGTGCTAAAACATGTATTGGTTTACTTTGAAAGCTATGTTAAGATGCACACTTCCGGTATGTCATACGATAACATAGTTAATCTGATGTTGTCCTCGCACAACTAAAATACTATAACACATCAATAAACATTTGCACCGAAAGGCTTGTGGAGGTTTTCAGACACCTTCTAACATGATATTTGCCAGTCGAGCATTTTCCAGCTTGGCATTCTACAATCTTCCAATTCCAATTGTTTCAACACATGATTTCTGTGTCGGAAGTTCTTCCATTGAAATGATGAAGTAATATTTCTATAAATAAAGTATTCATCATTGAGTCGTCCAGCTTTTTTAGAAGTGGCCTATGCTATTCAATTGCAATCCAATTAGAAGGATAAACATCTTGAATGCGAAATCTTTTTGACACATTTGAATTTGCTGCAACAAAATTTTTATAGTAGACTGTATGACCTCCGCTTAAATATGCCGACCACCAACTGAATGTCCCAACAGACATAATGCTGTGATCACAGGCAGATAAAATAGCCAGATCTGCTTCTGGTGAATGACCTGAGCTAAAAATTATATTATCGTCCAGGGATTTTAAATTCTCCCTGTTCCATTTTTGATCCTCGCCGCAAACAACAAACAGCAAGTTGTTGCCAAACAACTGCTTCATATGCCCAATAGCCTTTATGTAGTAGTCAATTCCAGGCACAGTAAATCCATAGGCTTTCATTCCAGGGAGGAGCTTATCTCCTCTCCTGACGTGAATACCGATCCATATTCGATCTCTAGCCTTAGTAAGCAAGTCCTCGTCAATATCTGAATAGAATTTTATTGCAATGTCCCGAATGCCTTTAGAGAAAGTAAACTCTTGTTTAATCATGCTCTTATATTTTTCAAAATACTTGTAACACTGAATGTAAGGCAATAATTCTATGTTCTTTCCTGGATAAATCACTGACAAATTGTATACCCTTGGGTAAAACATGCCAGGATATTGAGAATAACGGACCCACTTTCCCTTCTCGGCGTTCTCTATATCTTTCATTTTATATTTTGACTTTGCGTAAGTTCCGTTGAATCCAGGAAGATCTTCATAAAACGGAACCATGTTGTTTTCCAAAGCTAAAGCAATAACTGAGGCCACTTGAAACAATTTGTTACCAAGCCTACCATAATCTTTCACTGAACTCATCATAAACCTCGACGTGTTCTTTATTGTTATAGCCATATGATAAGTGCCTAGATATTTTTTTAGTTTTCTTTCTACTCTCTTCGAAAGCAATGTTCGATAGTTGATATTTATATATGTTTTATTCATCCAACAGTGGTGATAATCAGAGTGTGTCTTGTTTTCCGCTGAGGTATTTGACAGATTGGTATCGTTCTGACTTCGTGGTGAACCAAGCTTTGTAAGATTTACAGTTAAAGTTAGCATTCGATGTGTTTCTTTGTCTTTTGTTAATCTGCAACGATTTAACCCATCATGCCGCGCATGACGCAAGTTAAAATTATTAAAAGTAATAGTCACAGCAGCAGCGAAAAATAAAATGCAACCGAACTTACGTGTTGTCATGTCTCAGCATTATCTTCTGAGCATGTAAAATTGTGCACTTGAAATTGCCCTCAAATGTTCAAAAGTTTTAAGTTTCAATTAAATTTCTTTTTCGGTTGAAACAGTCAAAGAACGCTATTCAAGCTATCATGAAGCATCAATATAATACCATTTTTTGAGTAACACTAAAAACACTAACAAATTTTCAGCCTTATTAAGCAGACACTGTAAGAACTACCAGACTTCATTTAAATTGATGTTTACATGTGTCTATATTAACTGCATTATTTCAAATCTACGTCCTCAAATATTATACCTTAAAACTGAAATTTATGTTAGCCATGAAGCTATATTTTATATAACACGCTGTTGAAAATAAGGCCAGTATCACACTTTTGATTTTCCATTCAATAAAATTTCACAGACCATAAACTGTCGTTTCTTTTGTAGCAATGCAGTGAGTGAGTTTGTTTAAGAAAATTTATCCATGTTGTCAACCAAACCAAAATTTTGTATCAAATTGTAAAACACTCCTAAATCATATTACAAAAATCACATTGCAATTTGCTCGTTACCAAAGATCCTCCAGGACAAAGCTATTGGTTCTACAGAACATTATACGACTTACAATCAGAGCAATAAATTCTACTAAAAACTTCCATGAAAAAAAGTCTAGTAAACTTTGTAGTCACACGATGTTAGATCTGAACTAAGCTCTTGTTAGTTATGAATCTTTCATATATATATATATATAGGGATAATCAATTAATTTTTTAAGCATTGATATGAAATCTTTGGTTTTATTTTAAATGGTTTTAGTCACCTAAATGTTAAGGGCAAATATAAAACACACAGCTGTTATGCAAATGTCACACCTGATATAAATGGATAAGATTATGCTCCGAAAGAATATGATTTTACAGGCATGATGTCGCATTGATGAAAAGTTAGTGTGAATGTGTCTTTGTATTATGTTTTCCGAACTTACAAATTAATTGCACGTAAATTTGTGTCAGAACTGCAGATTAATCAAATACAGAAAAAGATAGTTTTATTATATCTAAATGGATATATCAGATGAAACACCCATAAAATGTGTATATAAAATACTTAAATTTCCAAAGTATTAATCTTACTCAAAGCACATCTGTGATATATTTGATTTACCACTCAACTTACATTTATGGTTCATTTATTAAAATTTCAATGAAACACTATTAGTTTTTTTTTTCGTTTAAGAAGTAAATTTAAATATTAAATGAGTCATAAATCAGATCATAATATATGCAGTGTACGTCATTGCTTGTTGTTCAAAGTTGTCATTTAATGAATCAATACAGTACGTATTGAACATCAAAACTTCAAGACTAGCAGAACAGATATTTTTTTTCAAAAACATAGCATGCTAATTCTTCAGATATGCTAGGGCTGTGGATGTGCGGCGCGACAGATTTTTTGTCAAAACAATCTGTGATCTTTTCGATTCTACATCGTCGTCAAGCTGTTAGTGAAATATCTGTAAAAATAAGCCCACTTCTTCAAACATAATCCTTTCATTTCTGCGAGATTCTGCCTGTTAATTTCTCAATTTTATGAGTCTGATTTCAGATATCGAACATTGCAACCTCTTTGCCTTTTGGCCTGAGAAATATATATGTTTTTACGCCTTTCTATCTCGCCTACCTCACACTGCCGCCAGGTTGTATTTTGAGAACTTGACTTGTTAATGCATGATCTGGAAATTTGCTCCAATAGGACTTCTGAACAAAGCATTTATATTTTCTAGCCATTCAGTTATGCTAAAACGCGTAATATTGCAGGTGTCAAATACCCGAAGCTGCAATAAGCTGAAGACTGAGACGAGGTATGCACTTATTGGAAAATTTATTTTAAAAAAAACTAGACAAAAAGTTTTTAAATTCTTTAAGAAACAGGACCACTGTTGTTAAACATTCTTAAATTAAACCAGAAATTTATTCAAGCAATTCGGACAATATATTTTTCTTTATTTGTGTTCAGCCAGGGCTTTTCGAATCTCACTCAATTGAAAATATCCCAGAGTGACTTTCATGTATTAAGAACACGTAACTTTTTTGCGACATGCAGTTTTTTTAAAAACTTTTTTGGAGTTGCTTAGAGAGAGTTTTAATAGAAGTTGCAATTTTTGGGTGATATATGCCGTTCACTATAAACTATTAGGACTTAGAGTCTTTCAATGGTCCAACAATAACCATGTTATGCAATATAGTCCCTTGGTCTAAACACTAATTGAGCGAGACATTATTGTCCAGCATAGTGACCAAATTGGTGTTTTCCCTTTATTCATCTCTGGCTTAATCAAAATATGAATGATGTATTTTTATCTGTTTTTCCACACTTTTTTGGTACTAAGTATTTTTTGGCTCATCGCTTTAGGTAAGTCTATGCTTATCTTTTTAAACTGGGGACCAAGGGTTATTTGCGAGAGAAAGGGACTCAATGGGAAAAAACCAAGAATTAAGATTTTGATATTGTAGACATGAACAGACAATTAAGTTCAGTCTCTTTTACAATCTGAATCATATAGAAAGGCAAAATTTGAATTATGCTGGAAACTGGAAATATAAGAACTTTTATGTGTGAAATTTTATTGTTCTTAGCAAGCAAGGTATTTGTAATAACAAATGCGTAATTCATGGAAAGGTAGATAATGTGCACAATTCAAACGAACTTCTAGTTAAATTACGTTCAATTACATGGTATTCCACAATTATTTCAAACATTCATGGTATTCGCGGTGTTTTTGTTTATTTTATATTTAAAACATGAGCTGCATGTTATTGCAGAGTATGGTAATTAAGTACATTTTGTCTTCTTAAAAACACTTATCCTTCCCTGTACCCTTAAAACACGACCGCATGACCACGTGACTTAATCTTATATCGATTTTTTCAATCAAAAGCCGCATTTGAATTCTTACCAAAGATTCATTCAAAGTCACGCCTTCACAGCCTGATCCTAACTTTAAAAAACCCAGAGCAATTGGTGTTTTCTCAATGCTACTTTAATGATTACGTTCACTAACTCATTATTCAGTATCAAAACTTAAACTGAATTTTAAGACGACAAAAAACACACTCAAATGTAATCGCATTCTAATAAAATCCATCGAAAACGTTATTTCATTACTGTTATCAATTATATGTTCTTTGTTTTGATTTGACCCGATACAAGACCAAAACATCACAGAACTGATTTTCTGATATTGATATTGTTCTTGATTTTAAGGTATTTGAAGTACCATAGGATCTCATCAACAGGAATATTCTTAATTTTGATTGCTTTTGATTTTCATAAAATGTCTCTGTATTAACATTCAGAACTTTTTTCAACTCCTACTCAAATCGTGACATCAAATAATGGTACTTTTATAGTTATATAGTTTTATTGCTGTTCTCTTAAAGTTCAAAAGCAGATGTAAACTGATGTTAATAAGCAGATCTGCTCATTATGTGCAAAGCGCATTTGTGTTTGATTTTATCAGATCCTCAAGCAGCCATATATTGTTTTCAATGTTATAAATCACGGTACAAAACTATAAGATATTTAAGAAAAAGAGGCTGTGTAGGTGGTGTTGCTGTGGTCAAAGCACCAATAACCACTTGGAAAATAATAATAAAGTTCGAGTGTTCATCATATTTATTTTAAAGCTTTTGATTTTATTTCATAGATATCATTCAGTGTAGGCGAATTAAGAGATGTTTGAACAAATCAAACAATAAAACACTAAATCTTAAGGTGGTTTGATGTATTTGTTATTGATCAATGAGAAATGTTTGCCGATGCGCCTTTTTCACTTTTACTAGTATGATTCAAGTAATTAAAACAACTGCTTTCATTTAGCACTATTCTAAAAATTTAAGAAACGTACACAATGGGCAACCAATTTTTTGTGTAGTCTAAAATAAAATATGATAAAATTATACCTGTCCATTTTGCATTTTATATTTGGTTGAAACTATTGTAAAAACCTGCAGCATTTTACGTATACATTTAAATGTATCAGAGAATTCCAATGTTCTAGCACAGTACTTTTAAGTTTTGATTTCAAATTCGCGTCCAGCGAAACCGTAGAATGTCTCTTGCACATAATGATGATCGAATACGTCTACATATACACTTTTAAAGTTATCTCTCTGAACCTTAAGACGACACAGCCCGAATAACCAAAGAAATTAACACACTGGAAAGTAACTTTTATTATAAGCGAGTCAGCAAGTTTTATTCGCTCCTAGAGAGAAAAATGTTACGAACATCACGAAATGTGAAAATCACCGCTGATTTTGTATTGTTTTCACCAATAATTATACACAAGCTCTATATACTCTGCGAATAATAAAATACATGCATGAAGCATGTTTGTGACTGTTTGCATATTCCTCGAATTTACTCTGCTGCGCATTTACCATAGAAGAGCGCATTTTACAGTTACCAAGCAAAAATGAGTCAGATGTTGTCATAAATTCATTCCACTGATGATGTGTAAAACTATTTAAATGTAATATTATTTTTCATTCGCGACAACAAAAGTTCAATAAACATTCAGAGAGGTGGTAAGTTCAATATATAAAATCTTCTATATATTCCGTGAAATTTGATTGCGCTATTGCTATATTGCTAAGAATCCCTTTCCCTTTTATATTCCACTAAGAAAAAACCGGTACCACAGCACCATATTCTTAGTACCAGCACAATACGTTAGTTATTGGCTCAGCTAAATAAGTCCGCTTGGTTGTGGTACGAGAAGTATGATGTGCCTGAAAACTGAAGATAACGTTTCTAATGACATACCAAACCAGAGTGAAGAGTATTTTATTGTTAATTCATGCTAGTATTTACAATATTGCTAGACACGTAGATAGCAGCCTACATTTTGATGTACTTTGATAGACATTTATGAAGGCATCAAAAACAACATTTTGGTGACATATTGCTGCTTTTTGCCTTACACTACAATAAAAAGATTATATCAGAATTTTAATACTTTAATAATAATAATAATAATAATAATAATAATAATAATAATAATAATAATTCTCTGGTTTATCGAATTCGTAAGATTCGTAAAGTGTTTCAGCATGATTTCTTTTGTCCGCTAAATCTTTGTCAAGCAAGCTCCTCCGAGAGAGCTAGGGATGGGATAACCCAATTTGGCAGAGGCATATTGCAGCATGTCTAGTTGGTCTAGTACAATTTTGTCAGATATTCATTAACATTCTGCATCTTGTCGAAAGCAAAGAGGCACCGGCATCAAAGAATTGACAAAATCTATGCCTTGCAGAGGCAATCATTTAGTGAAGTTCCCCGGTGCTTGACAACAATGACTGCTGTTGTGAATGACGGTGCCCCGAACAATGACTGGCGCGATACGAAGGCAAACTTGTGGGGTACGTGACGAGACACAATTAACAGCCGACGAAACAGCTGGGGCAATATCATGTTGTTGTTCGTTTCTTTTCTTTTGTGAACGTCCGCAACAGTTTGTGTCGTGAACTCTCCAGAAACGCAGCACACTTGGCAATGAAATGCTGTCCTCCACACTGCGTATAACCAGGAAGTTATTGTTTCGTACCTTGGCTTTGGCTTTGTAACCATTGATTCTGTCTTGCTTGTGTTGTGGTTTGGTTTCTTGGCTGCACTTTCTCCTCTCCACAATATCTCACTCGCTCAGTGCGATTAGACCACGAGAATTACTATCTTTCGTGAAGCCTTTCTGTATGAATGAGCGATTTCATTTCTTCGATAGTTGCGTTCATTTAGAAGCTCCAGAGTACGTGAATACCGTTGGTCGCCTAAAAGAACAGTTTTTTGTCAGGTGTTTTCCTGCACAATAACTGATCAGGTAGTTCAGTTAAACTAAACTGGCCCATGAACCTTTCATTCAACGTTTATCTTAAAGTTATTGATGTATCCAACGTAGTTCTTGGGATCGTTATCAAATGTCAATATTTCTGTTTTAGGTAATGTGGCAGCAGCAGTCGGGGCAGCTAATTGCTGGATGCTATCAACAGGTAGCGATTGATTTGGGATACTAGTTGGGATAATATGTGGCATGGATATTACACCTTTTAACTCTGACGTAGTTGCTGCGAGGGTGGGGGAGATGCACCAGCCTTCAATGCTGATTAATTAATATGATGTTTAAGATTAGTGTCACATTTCATTTTACTTGACAGATCAATTAATCATTTCAAACATCAAACACAAATCATTTGACTGTGAGCTAAAATAATTCAGAAACATTGTTATAAACAAGATAATTCAAATGCTTGGCAGCTGGTAGCTTGGTTTTATTTTCTTTGATTTTGCTTAAGCCAATGAAAAATGGTTATATACCGCATCTTTCTTGGTGACTTTCACATATATTTAAGGCTGGTTTTCATAAAATATTTAATTTATTTATCTGAACTACTTTTCAGACCCACCTTTCGCAAATGCATCCAAGTTTTTAAATCACGTTTGGTATGACTGATAAAAAGAGATTAAGACTATTTTTAGGTACTGTTTTGCTATATCTGCCGAGTGTCCTTATTTGGCTGTGCAAAATCGAATTTAAATGCAATAAATAAGATAAATCGTAAGAAATCAGGTGGCTCTCATATCCGTGGAGATAGGATGTGTTCATCCAATTTATCTGTTAGTTCAATTCAATGTTCATTTAAAACTATGTCTTAGTGCGACATGTTTCCAATACAGAAGACTATCCTGTTTTAGTCGTGCAGATAATTCTCTGCATATAATAAAACATGTCAGTGTGGCTTTTAACTTTTTGTTTTTTAGTTCATTTAGCTAACGGTATGTTCATTGGATAGCATTTGTTAGCGTTAAAATACAAGCAACGAATGTTTCCGGTTCGTCAGTTAGTTAATCTAGCATTAAGAAGGCTGATACCATTAAAGTATCATATACAGTATTATATACACATTAATCTGTTATTTGATTTAAAGTTAAGAAAGAAACATAGCATTTATCGAACACTACCTTTTTCATTAAAAGCTCCATGGAGTTCTCTATATAGTAAGGTACGAGAGAGCTGAGCATACGGACAACTTCGTGTATTGTAATCTGTAGTTTTTCAGTTTGGCTATGAGTTACACTGCATAATAACCGTTATACACACACACACACATATATATATATATATATGTCGGATTGTTGTGCTGGTGGGTGTGTGAGGGGAGTGAAGTGCAGTGGCAGAAACGTACAGTAGGAAAAATAGTATTTCATTGATGAATAACAAACTTGGATTGGAACTAATTCCCTTCCCTCATACACAATTATTTTTGCAATCCTAGATTTATCATGTTGTAAACCGAAAATCCTTCCAGTTGTGAATGAGTTTTGTCAGAATTTAAGTGCCACTATATTGTGACTGCAAATGGCATCTGTGAGCTCATCTAAAGCTTAAGCTTAACCTAAGATTTTCTTTGTAACGTATGATCAGTCTATGTGAATATGTTGGGAAGGTTAAGCAATTATTCTATGCATTCAAACTATTTATTAATGTTATTTTTATTTTCTTGTGCACTCAGAGCTATTTAGGAATCATACACTATTTTCAGTTATAGCAAACCTGACTCTATTAAGAAACTTACAAATAGGCAAGAAATGAAATTTGTGAAAAAACATGACCTGACATTAAGGGAAAACTACTCCAAATTGCACGCTCAATCTAAAAAACTCAGTTCAGAATAAAATCGCTAAATTTAAAGGGATCCGTTTCAACCAAATTATCTATCTGCGCCCATGCCATATTATTCTTTTAAATATATAAATCGAAATAACACTTTCAATTAAAACCGAATTGCAGGTTCACTCTTAGTGTTGTCTCTTTTACGTTACAATTCCATTACAGGCAAGACAGAAGACCTCTCTTTTAATAACTTGTAGTCCTACCCTCTAAGACAGATAGCTTCTGCGTAAAAGCGACAACAATTGCAGTTACAAAGAAGGTATCATTAGAACAACTAAAGGTATTGAATCGCTGGAACTCCACTATTCGACTTGAAAAATATATCCAGATTTTCCTTTGAATATCCGCAGACCTGGACATTCGAAAACGACCGTTCAACATTTTTTCTGTTTACCCTTAGGTAGTGGGACGTGACGGTAGGCCAATCAATTGATCATTTTCTCCTTCCTTTTGTGTCAGTCAGGAGCACGGCCTCGTAAAAGTCGAAAGTTCGGCATAAGGCAACCCGAATGGTTATGTTCGTTTGTACTACTTAAGTCAAAAACCATATTTTGCTGCACAATGATTGAGTGCAAAAATGTATTTTTGCGAATATAAGAAGCGATCGGTTCTTTCGTGTGTATTACTGATCGATGTGGAGTCAAAATCAATGAATTATATGTGTACATGGCCGATGCCATTAACGGTGCCTTTTTGATGGGAATGCATGAGCACATAAACAGCAATTCCCGAGATACAGCGGGCACGATACATTTCAAGTAATAAAAGTATGCTACATGTACCACCGCATGTTTATATAAATCAGGTCTATTTGTATCACACCCTGGTTTAGTATATTAGCCTGCGAGTTAATTTGATTCAAGTACTTTATTATAAATAAGTCAAGTCAAATGTTTGGCCTGGGATTTTATTGACTTATGCTGTACCTGCAAAAATGGTGATATACCTAATTTTTCTAGTGACTTTCAAACATTTCCAAAGGTGGCTTTCGTGAAATAATGAATTTATTTCGTTGAGCCATTTTTCAGAGCTATCTTTTACAAATGCGGCCTAGTTTTAATTCACATTTGGTCTGCCTGAAAAAATACAATTATGACTATTTTCAGGAACTATTAGCTATATTTTTGGCAGATCCTGTAAGGTTCCTGATTTGGCTTTGTTAAATGCGTATTTAAATGTGATAAACAAGATAAATTTTAAGAAATCAGCTGGCTACCATGTCCGTGAATCTTGGATGGTCCTGTTGAGCCACTTCAATTTAAATTCAAAACTATATATTGTACATTAGTAACACTAACACAAAAGGTATCCGGTTTTAGTCAAACCCATATAATCTCTGCATTTATAAAACATGTGAGCTTGGCTTAGATAACTTTATTGTTTCTTAATTTATTTAAGTCAAAGATATGTTCATAGGATAACCTTTGTTGGCATTAAAATACAAGCCCCAAATGTTTCCCGTCCGTTTGTTAGTTAATCTAGAATTAAGAAGTCTGCTGCAATTAAAGTATTATATACAGACGTTAACCTGTTTGGTGGTGTCAATTTAAGAGAAAATATATTATCCATATTAAACTGTTTCTTTTATATTAAAAAGTCCATGGAATTCTCTAAATAGTTAACTACGAAACATCTGGGCATGTAGTAAACCTCGTGTGTTGTAATCTGTTGTTCGTAAGTTTGGCTACAAATTGAAATGAACAATGGCCGTTTGTATATCTGTACCATTATGCATTTCATTGAATACATGAATGACAAAAGTTGACCAAAAACGCAGTATGATTGTCTTGAATTTTATATTTCTGGTACAAGAACTAACATGAACAACAAAGGGATCCATGGGTGAGAGACCCTCGCGTACACTGGACTGAGTCAAGGTAGGAGTAGTGACGTTTTGAGTGTGGAGAAGCCCCTAGACCTGGAATATGTGATTGCTGATGTTGGATTTTTCCCGTTTTCGTATCTCTGAATGGAAAACGTTAATTTGAACTGTAATTTCAAGTAGCACTGGTCACCAGATGTATGACAAAGCCCCTCAAATGTGTACTTTCCTGTGCCGGAAGTAACTTGAAAGTAAATTAGCTCAAGTTTGATATGCTGATTCGGTTCTGTAGCTGAATACTTATTAACAAATATTGCCTGCAACGAGTGTACTAGACAATATTAGTCTATTGGAGAAACCTCAAACCCTAAACCAATCCTATTCACCACTAGATAGGCATGCCCGTAGCCAAGCTAAGCTTATAGGGAGTTATTCTATCATAAGCGGGACTTGTGTTTAAATTGTGTGCAAGCATGATTCATTTCGTTTTTATGTATGTTAATTCCATTTCATTGAGGTCTAGAATTACAAAAAAATTGAAAAGTTTTCGCATTCAAAAAGTAAACAAAAAGAAGTTATGAAGTGACTAATGTTTTCAAATTTTCAACAAATTAACGTTTCAAAGAATAAAGAACTTAAAACAATAAAAAAACTGTAATTATGGATCTTATCATACACGACAGTATTTTAGTGTCCAAGTTCGATAATACGGCTCATATTTTAACCCCAAGTTTTACAGAACATCGACGGTCATAGTCTTTAATTTGATAACTGTTAGGTCGAGTGCTGTAGTGCAATACACGAGGTCTGTCGATTTATGCAAAATATTTGAATATATTATGGAAACAAAGTTGTTATGAACAGCTCTGCTCTTTTGGTCTAATTTTCTTGCTGAAACAACAATGAAAACTGGGCAATTTCTAATCTGACGTCAGAATTTCGATTAATTGCTTCTTTAAATAAAGTGGTAAAATAAAGCTAGAGCTCATTACCTGTTGGCTAAACAATTTCAAATATTTATTGGACTATCTGCATTGCTTTATCGAACACCATGGAATAAGCAAAAAATGCACAGTGCTATGTTTATCACAGTTATCACAGTGCAGTTTCTACAGTAAGGAAATCAAGATGCACGAAAATGTAACGTTAAATTAGACGACATCTAATCAAACATTAGTCATTAGTTTTTTTAAAGAAAAGATGGATTTAAGACGTAATAAATGATGTACTAGCGAAGTGCGATATATTACTCAATGTATTAAGCAATGTCATACGCATGTCCGATCGAATTTATATTTTCTCAGTCAACTATGATATGTATATAATTTTATATTCTTTACCACTTAAAGATAGGGATATCTTTAAGAATGGGTGGCCGGTTATCTATAGCGACAGTGGTAGAGACAATCAGGATTCAGCAGCCACATAAAATTTGCACCTCATTTGGCATATTCTGTGCCAAGGTATCTGAAAAAGTTGATTTGGGCTTGACTTAGGCTTGTTGGACTGCATTGCAGCACTGCGAATAGAAGGAAAACGAGCATAATTTAGTTTTTACCAGTTCTTCCATTAACCCTGAAGTTATGGTTAAAAGTGAATTGGCTGTCACTGTTAAATTCTGGAAAATTAAAAGCGTGTGAAGAAAAGGTGCAATGGCAGGCAACTTCTGTGTCCATTACTATTGCTAACTGCCTAACAGGGATACAAATCTTCCATTGTGATGCTGTGTGGGCTCTTGTTTTATTGGAAATTCAAACTGGATAAATAAATGAATATGATTTTGATGGCATAGCGAGCGACAGCGATTTTGCTGATCTCTGTCTTAATCAAATCACTTTTTCCGTTCAGTTGTACCCCATATCATACTATTAACAATCATAAGTGTTATCACAATGCACAAATCAGTAAGAAAGCATCTAAAATTTAAATGCAAGTAGAGATATATAATATTCAATAAGTACAATTTTTTTAATACAAATGACTTCTAGCTGCCAATAGATCGACTTGCTTTTCGACACTGAGTAAGCAACAATTTTGGATCCTGTTGGAAAGCGCTCAGTTAGTGCCTTTATTCATATTTTTCTCAAGTTGTTTTTTCTTCCGTATTTCCTGACAAAAATAGTTTAGAACGACGTGGCGCTCATTACCTGGACAATTTGGCTCTGTTTACGTTACTGACTGACGTGATGTTGCTGGGGGCTTTCAAACGTAAATCTGGTTACCACGAAGTTTAGTACAATACAGACGTTGCACAAGTGCCGCATAGTTCGCTTATTATTACATAATGATAGACAGATCTATTTGTGGTAACATAAATTGGGTAACTAGTGGCGGTATGAGTGTTACGACACTGCTGTAACACTAAGGTTCGCCGTGATTCAGAGTGCTAAGACTCCTAGTTATTATGAATTTATTGCAATCTTTGAATTGCTCTATTTCAGTTATGTTCAACGATGATACAGAAGCCTATGTCTGGTTATACACTTTTACTGTGGAGAATTCCAGCCAGGTTTATCACCGTATAAGATTGAGATAAAATAATAACAGATAGAGTAAAACCTTGTTATTCCGGACAAAGTTGAGACTGGCAAATTTTGTTCGGATTTGCCAGGTGATCAGATTACTCAGGGTCCACTATAATGGAAATGATTTTCTCGATAAATAAAACAATTGCTGTCTATTCGAACCACTTGTATTCTTTTTCGTTCACTGGCTATAAATTACAATTTCACACTCCCATTTGAACATATTATTTCTTGGTGAAATATTGAGTGATAGAGGTTTGCTGAATCTGAATTTATTTGATCAAACTTGTCCTTCACTAAGAACAGTAATTCAGTCATGTTGTATCAGTTCTTCAAGGTGATAGTGCTTGCTTTTATTAATTTTACTTTGTCCCCAAGACTGAAATCATTCCTTTTTTCTTTTTGTAGCCATTTTCAATCAGCTTTTATTCAACGAATTTTCCTGTTAATTTATAGATACAATATGAAGTCCTGATATAGCCCCATTTGACGGCGTGGCATGCGTTCCGCGATTAAGACGTTTGGAAACAAATGCAGCCATGTTTGTTGCGGCACATTCTTTTTGACATTATCTGTGGCAGGCTGCAAACAATCCACAGATATTACGCAATTAGCTTGTCCGAATTACACGGGGCATTCAAACAGTAAAACCTACAGTTGTGACTGCCAAATGTTGTCTGGTGTCCCGAATAGGGAGGTGTCCGAAGGTTTTAATTATATAGAAATCAATGATAAACCAATGAGAAACCAATGAAAAATCAAAAGGGCTGAGGAAATCTGTCCGGAGTAAGAATTTGTCCCAATTATACAGATTTGTCCGGAGGGAGGTTTTACTGTGCAATTTGTGGACATTTGCTGAACCAGGTCAGGTAATGTCCTTAATAGACAGGGCAAACATAAGCTATTACTCATGAAATAAAAGAGCTATTTTCTCGCGACGACACAGACAGACAGCTTCGTTCGCTACAAGGCCATAGCGCAGAGTCAGTTGCATGCCCACAAATAGGTGAAACTCACAGTGTGCAGTTTGACGTGTATCTGGCGTGCACAAGTAAATTGTGGCGTAATATTGTGCAAAGTTAGCAAAAGAGTGCAATGGGCAAATGTCTGCCATTAGGAGGTAGATTCGTGCACAAATCGGTGGCTCCACTAAAGCTGGATAGGAATATCCCCTTCTCACACAAATAACACACCACCGTATAGTTTCCTCAGACGGGTAGGAAACACAAAATCATGCGAAACTGCAAGGCATCAATGGAAATTTATCCAAAATGGTATGCCCGAGGTTTTGTCTTGAATATTTACATGGTTCTACTCAGGTATAAGAGCACATAGTGTTGTGTTCAGTTATAAGAGAAGACGGGGTTCTACGCAAGCACAAGAGAAGATGGGATTCTACTCAGGTATAAGAGAACATGGGGTTTTACTCAGGTGCAAGAGTAAAATTCTCCTCAAGTGTTGGAGAACACGGGGTTCTATTCAGGTATAAGAGAACAGGGGTACTAGTCAGGTATAAAATAACACGGGATTCTACTCAGATGTAAGAGTACACAGAGTTCTATTCAGGTATAAGATAACATGGGATTCTACTCAGATGTAAGAGTACACAGAGTTCTGTTCAGGTAGAAGAGACACGAGGTTCTATTCAAGCATAACAGAACACGGGGTTCTACTAAGGTCTAAGAGAACACTGAGTTTGCGGTTGATAACAGAAAAAAAGCTGTTAATTACAGATATAATATAAAAAAGACAATGTCATGAAACTGAATTTGTCTTTTATTTATGATCATTTTTCGAGTTCTGGCAAGGAAATATGGTAATAATTTCTATTCAGTACTCAGAAACATACAGAAAACATTATTAATTTGTAACCCAGTTGATTCTCCATGCACATGAGTTAGCTCACCAATACTGATGTCAGAATTATGCCATTTAATTTTAGTCTTTAACCAAGTGTGTACACAGTGTCAGTCAAGATTTTTAATAAAGGAATAGTTTCTTGCTAATGTTACGAAAAATGGCCAATCGCGATTCACAAAAAAAGATACTAGCCACGCACGCACTAACATCTGCTACCGTTAGTGAAAATTCCAAGATAGTAAGACCGTATAACTAAGTCAGTTAAGTTCTTAACAAAATGAATGTTGTTTTTTAAAATTGGTTGAAACTTTTAAACTTAAACTTTTAAGTCAGTAAGGCTATTTTACTGGTGACAGTTACGATATTATGAAAACGTTGTGCTTTTCTGAAATTTTTGTTTTGCAAATAGCCAAAAAAAAACGTAATGTCCCTACCTACCTTCCACAAAACATCACAAAAATTCCTAGGATCAGATACGTTTTTTATAAACTCAAATGTATCGCACGCACACATGCACATGCACGCATACATTCAGCGATCGATAAAGCCTTTGCTTTTGTAAGAAGACTGATATGTATTATACAACCCTATTTGATAACTACAGGGTTTTTGTAAAAACTGTCGTATCATCTAGCATTTCGAGATAACGGATTGAATTGACGATAAGCAAGCACATGCAGGTGACATGCAGATTGAGCGTTACTATGTCCTGATAAGCTTTCAACAACGGTACACTATACATGCTTGACCATAAAACACAATAATTTTCCTTTGAATCTATTTTGTACATTGGTTATTTCTTATGTCAACATGTGTGGTGACGTGCTTTTCTGTGATGGCACTACCCTAAGTACTTTCAACGACTTTCGAACAGTTTGGCATTTTTGTACTTAAGGTCAAATACATATATAGATTTCGATTGCCTTAGCACAAAAATGCTCTGGAATAAGAATGCAGCCAAAAGGTTCAATCGCAAATAAAAAACAATACCTTTTTTCTAAAATATGTTTGCTTTTAATCTTAACAACCACGTTCGCATAGCATAAGCAACACTTAGCGTACTTTCACGTCGATCATCTATTGCCCTTCGCTATTTTCATGGCAATTCTTTTACCACGGAAGTCCATCCGGTGGGTATTCTGCGTTTCTTGGAGAGCACTGCTTCCAAATTTAAATGCGGTCGATTTCCGTGTAATCAAACTGAATTATTGTTTTCTTTAAGATGATTCTTCTAGTTCTCACTAGGAAACAGGGCAACAACTTCTATTTACAAATCAAAATTATATTAATATCATATATAAAAACAAGATTTATTATATATTGTTATAACCTGTAACTAAAATTTCACGACACTAAATCTAAGTCCTTATCGAGATTCAAAAACGGTTAATCGCCAATATTTCCACCACAAAATGGTGAATTGTGAGTCGCTAAAAAGTAACAGCCACATAGGTACTAATGCCTGCTATTTCTAATAAAATGACAGCAGGTAATTCAGATATTACTCTTAAAATTATGTTTTTGAAAATATTTCCCCAATTTTTTCGCTTAAAAAAGTAGCAGTCAGGTTAATACTCATGGCCGTTTCCAGCGATTTTGAGAAAAATAAAATAACATTTATGTTTAGAGACTATCAAACAAAAAAGAGCCTTTAGGGGATTTTTGTGATTCAAAGTCGATTTTTAGAGGTCTTCGAAGCAAAAACAAGAATTCCAGTCGACATTGTGAGATTTACATTATCAAACGTCAAAAGGTTTGTGGGCTACCAAAGAGTAGAGAAAGACCGATTATTGAAATTTGACGAAGGCCAGGATTTACCTAATCTCTATAGAACCATACAATCCTTTTCTGGAGTATTTTTTCATGACCACTCCAAATTTCAAAGCAATCTGACTAATATTAAACGCATCATTTTGAAAATCTGGACCCGAGAAACTTTTCTAAAGTTGAAATAATAGTTTTTGCAGGGTCGGTAAAAAAGTAGTTACCGTAATTAGCGACATATAAGGTGCCCCCACAATACATAAGGCACGTCTTATTTTTATAGTGCCTCTTAAACGATATACTACTCTTCACAGAGTTGGTAAACTTATGAAAATTCAAAATGGTAAAATACTCTGGCCTGAAAGATAACGACATTGAAGCCCCATATAAGGCTCGGAAAGATTTGCTTGGTTTTAATGTCTCGTTCAGCGGCAATTGCTATACTGGGACGCACCTGAAAAGAGGATCAAGCACACCACGCCCCGAACAGAAAACAGCATATAAGCCGAATCTTTTATGAAGTTAATTACATTACAAATCACCAGAATAACATTCTTCTAAAATTTAGAAAAATGCTGTCCTTTGGGGCAATATTTAGCCAATAAGTAATTTATTCATGACAAGAACACTCATGCAAAATATAAGAGCCATTGGATCAGTGCATGTTAAAAAGCGTTTGAAATCTACATCCCTACATATGTTCAAACGAGTGATTCCCCCACCCCCCCCCAACCCACCCTCAGTGTGATAAAACCAATCTATTGACTACTCTACAAGTTCGCATATAAAGAGTATACTATTAAAATTATGTGCCAAAGTGGATGTCTCAAATTGGTGGCTTTACAAGTTCCATGAAACTTCGCAGCAAACCTGTCACCAAAAACGCATGTTTTTATTTGTTTGGTAGATTTTATATAATGTTGTGTATAAAAATAAAGTGTCCTTCTGTAGTATTCCAAGTGTACCTTAATTTAACACCCCTCGCAAAAAAACTACACTTTTGGAAAATTAAAAAAAAAGGATGAGAAACAAGATTATTTTATTTTCTGATAAGACACATCTTTAACGAGATCTATAGGTTACGTCGGAAAGCCTGGAAAAATTTTCGCAAATTATAGATAGCATAGTAGCTTGAATTGACGATAGGCACAATGGCACTGACAGGGAATGGTCAATACAGCCTGAGGAGCTGTCATCAACGATGCAATAAATACTTGACCATAAAACAGAATAACTTTACTTCGAATCCATGTTTACATTGGTCCCTTCATATGTTTACAAATGTGCTAACGGATTTGTGTGTGCCGCGAACAATTTCAATGATTTTCTTACAGTTTGGCATTGTTGCACTTAAGACCAAATGGTTTTGATTGCCTTGGCACAAAAGTGCTTTGGAATGAGAATGAAAAGCATGTAGTGAAACGGATCAATAGAATAACAAAATACTTTTTCTCTAAATTTTCTTTTCTTTTAATCTTCAAAATCGCGTTCACATAACAATAAACAGCACTTTACGTTCATTCACTGCGGTCATCTATTCCCGTTGCCTTACTTTCATAGCAATGTTTAACTCCACAGATGACAGTTTGCTAGATTACATATGAACCTATTCCTATTATTTATATGTCAATAATCTAATCACTGAACCATGTGTAACCAGTTTATTAAGTGTTTTATTCGTAAAGTACCTAATAGTTTAAATTTCACATTAAAAGCATATATTTTTCAATCGAAAAAAATAAGTCAACATATCTTCTCAAAACCATGTCACAGTGTCACGATTGTACATGTCAAATATATTGATTGATATCTCTAAATGGGTACTGGTATGATAACGTGTGATACTTACAAAATAGAAAACCATACCTAGTTATTTACAACTTTTTACATTCAATGGTACATCACTGTCACCCCTTCACAAAAGCTTTCTATGACATGTTAGTTCGTTACTTTATTAAAGACATAAACATGCAAAATAACCCCATATGAAATCAGATATAAAAAGCAGTGTGAGTTTACAAAAATATTAAAAATATACAGTCATACGCTCCTGGTCCTCAAACAATTATGTAGGGCAGTATCAAATGGACTGCAATATTATCGGAATTAGCCATAGATAATATGTATGACGGCGAGGCAATAGTGCTGTATGGAGCTTATCGCATGTACTTACACGCCCCATTTCGCATAGAAAATGCAACCCGATTTCACAACACATCAGAGGATAATCAACTGGGTATACTAAAGTATTTACACAATGTGATCCTCCTAACCCCAGTCATCTAAGCCTAGTTAATAGAATAACATGAAAATGCATCCTACAAATTCAATAAGGCATGCGGATTCCCATGTTAGTGTAACTATTTACAACACTATAGAGTAAGCAAAATATACACTTTATATTTATTCATGTATAAGTTTAATTAATCCCTATGCGTGGGGCATATTGTAAATGAATATTTCTTATCGGTTAATCAAAAAATATTAAAGCCATTCTAAAACACATCAAAAGTATACACATGTAGTTATTTGTATTTTTCAAGTACCTAGGATATGTGACACGATACATTTTGCAATCTATGTTTATTCTTGAAGGAGCATCGAGTATAACTCTTCACTTATATTTGGGAGCAATCTTAGCAGCCACATGGTTCCGGTAGCTACAAACGCTTATCCTTCCTAGTGTTTGTAATAAAACAAAAGAAAAAATACAATGGTAAAAAAGACCACAACCATACATATGATGGGTACAGAACGTTAATTTCGCGTTGTTAAGCGAAAAGACGAAAGCAAAACTAAATTTAAAATTCAACGCATCACCCTACTTTATAACGACAAGTTATTCCTTCAGTAACAAGATATATGTTAAAATATGTATCATGTTAGATTCATTTCAATTTGAAACATTTCCCATATAATTCATGGATAACAGCTAATAACATGTTCCTCATTAAAAAAAAACCAATTGAACTAGAATCACTCTTGATCCATCGATTCTGGTGTTTGCAACGTTGTCGAGGGTTCTATCTGAGAAACGGTTTCTTTTCGGGCTTCGCCAATACGTTTAGCTTCATTCTCTAGACTTGCAAATACGCCAGAAAAAAACGTAGGTTTTGGATTATCATCTGTTGCTATTACTATTACATTGAAGTCACTGGAGACAGGAACAGAAGCTTGCAGCAAATTTCCAAAACATCCGGTGAAGAGGAATGTACACTTTTTTGGAAAACCACTATCCTCTCGAAAACGCGTATAAATATCTTCGACTAAGTCTTCAATTAAACGCGAGTCGTTGTTTGACGTTTTAACATGACATTTGCCGTTCTTATTTTCTCCGTGAGCATGCAACAAAATGAACACTTCCTGTACTGCATCACGTTTTGCGTTGTTGAACAAGGTGTCTGTGTGTGTTAGAATATCTTGAACATTCGTCACTGACTTGTAAATTGTATTGCTTTTATCGTCTTCATTCCAGAACCGATATAGTTCCACAAATTTCTCTGAATGCAGATTGAAATTTAACTGTTCGTCCTTGTTTCCCGGTGCAGTTATACAAAGTACAAGTTCACGATACTTTGTCAGCTTATTAAGTTCAGTTTTAATTTCTTCATGTTCAAACTCAAAATCAGAAATGCCAATAGACTCTGGGCCGTGCCCAGCGGCGACACTTTGTAAAATTCGACGAATTTGTTCCTCATCAGCTTCTATTTTGCATTTCCTTAAAAGTACGTCACGAGCTTCACGTACACGACGATTATCCCATGCATGTTTTCTTATTTCGTAGTTCTGTTTTATTTTGGCAATTGTTTGCTCAAATTCATATGCTGCATTTGATTCTGAAAATAGGAAACCAAAGATATCTTGTAATGTGAACACACGCTGGTCATTCACAAATACATATGCAATGAACGCTACAATATTCTCACGTTTGCTACCAGTATGAAAAACTAGAGACGCACTACACTTTTTCTCAATGACAGACTAGATAACGCTTTAATTTTCCTCAGTACTGATATTTTCATTAAACTCAACTTTAAAGAACTACTACAGTTGATATTTCAGTGCAATAAACTGAGAAGCCGGCTGCGGGGCTTTGGTGTTCAAAGTAATAAGGCTGTTCGATTGAAGACTCCAGTGGTACAAAAGATCACTTCCAAAAACTTTTGAATTCTAAAAGAATAGTAAATAACTTAAAAATTTTAGAAAATCGAACAATTCGCCTGTTCATTTAGTTTATCAGCTCGAAAAGTGCGTTACATTGATAAAAAGATTCACACAATCCACAGAATAGAGGAGTAAAAATCGGCTAAAATGTAATACAATAAAGCTTTTCTCTTTCTTACTGTTGTGTTTATTAAAAGAAAAGTTGAGCAGATATTAAGCAATACGTGTACTATCTGCCATATGGTTACCAAATGCATGAAACCGCACACATAAGAAACACTGATTTGGAACTACATATCCACAGTTAAAGAGAACAATTAAATCTATTGTATGTCTGAAATAATTTTAATTCTCCCTTTGTTATTGTGAATGAGAAAATAGTGTTACATAATTTCGATTTTCTTCACAAAAAATTTATCATGCTACCTTCTTGTTTTCCACTGATGACTTGTTCAGGCATTGGTATGACAGTTGAGCTGGCCATCGCAATGTTTTTCTCTATTCCTGTTTGTACTTTTCTGAAAATGTAAAATATTCATATATGATATTTATTTACTTTGGGTTGATTTATAAGTTGTTTTATCAGGATTTTCTGCAACACAAACGGCCCACGTCATGTAAAGTATATTATTGTTAAATGCTTAGCCTACTAATACTTATAGTTTAAAGAACAAAAATTTAATATTTTCAACAAAAGTAAATAAATGAAAAAATGATTTGTCATGTTTCGGACGATAGCAGGCAACTGACGTATTGATTCGATATATCATTGTTATCAGTTTAAGTAAATATTTATATAAATTGCGCCTACTTTACTTTTAAGATGTGGAGTTATTATATTTTAAGCATGGAAGGATGGGAATTGTCACCCAAATATGTCTGCTTGTATTTTATGTTCATTCCATTCCCTTGTTAACATATAATTATCGGCGCTCCTAATTAAATTTATGATTTTCAAAACTCCAGTTCTTTTCCGTGCTCCCTTGCTACCTTAGAAAATAAACCAGAACATTTCACAATAATAGCGACCTGAAAATTTACAATTCTTTTAATACTTTTCAAACGTAATGTCACGCTGCCAGTTCAATCACCACCCTACATATCACATGCTATGTTAAGTTCACATTGTGACGTTGCAACATCGACCCACCCAAATTGCAACATTGAATTTGGTTGTAATCTGGTTGTTACTGGCCAGGACTAGAGATCAATGTCTAATCAGCTGGTTCGAAACAATGCTGTATATACGTTGGATGAACCGCCCACACGAAATGTAAAAATCATGACAGGCCACTTTGCCAATTGATCAAAATGATAACATAAAATAGGTTAATTCAGATGCCTTCAGTGTTTTTACTGCTAACTTTTGAAAAATATTTGTGCCAATAGATTTCAAACATATCATGGGGTACAGGATGACCCGCCGGTACATCATCCTAACCTGATGTCTAAAAATATCTGAAGGTAGACGCAGATTTCCATAATAACCAATTGCAAGCGTTAGTCCAAAACTAACGATGGACAAAATAGGCGTGCTAATGTACATTGCTACAAAGTTGAGCTACCCTTCTCCTAAACGTCTCGGATTTGCATGCTAGATGAGATTATGGCTGAAAAAGGAAACGTTTTCTTGCATCTTATGAATTTAACCAGACCGAATTTTGCTACGCCTAGCGAAATAGAGCCCACTTGCAATGGCAGAAGACCAGCGACACAGAGAGCTCTAACCGTTTCCAAGATAATGGTCAACTACTGGTTTTTTACCTTGACCATGACTGAAAAGGACGATCACAGATGTACCTTTTATATAACGTCTTTTAGGCCCAAAGGCTCGAAAATAGCTCAAAATTGCTCTAACTGTTTTAGAGATAATGGTGAACACCCGATTTTTGACCTTAACTATGACGAAGGAGATCAAGGTCAACAAGGTACCTATTACATTACGTCTTTCAGGACCAAGGGATCGAAAATAAGCTCAAAATCTCTAACCATTTTCGAGATAATGTCCAATCTTTCTCTATCGCTGTTCAATATACTAAGGTCACATGACCTTGACCTCCACCCAGATTCAATTTTACCCTGTATCTCCGCAATACGTCGTCTTCCTATGTCAAACCGTGTGGGGAGGGAGTTTTCTTGAAACCGGTTTGATGTTTAAAATACCTTGACCTGGATTCGATCTTAACCTTAAAGATCACCCCAAAAAATTATGGATTTCACGAGAGCTGAACATCTTCTATCTCTGTGCCAAATTTCATTGTCCTACGTGAAAAAGCGAAGCAGGAGTTTTCTGGAAACCCCCGAGAGGTAAAAAAAGAAACAACATAAGTTTTGCCAGTCTGAATTGTTGGTCTGAAAATATCCATCAAGAAGTGTCAAAGCTTTCACTCTTTAATTAAAATGAACATAAGGAGTTCATTATGTATGTTATAAAATACCTTAAAACATGGCTACCGATTTCTTTGCCCATTCTGTTTAGCGTGTTTTCTCACATACGAATCGACGCGAATTTTCAATCTGATCTGGGAATGATGTCTTTGTATATTATCGCCCTTGTCCTATGATATAATATTCAAAGACAGGAAGTTCCTTTCTTTGCAAACAGTTATTGAATATTTAATTTGTCGGGACCATGTAGACAGGAGAAGATTTTGATAAAAGTTATAAAACTAAAAACAAAATAAAGGGCAAATTTCTGGTACTGGGGTTGGTTTAAATCAAACACGACACAACTCATATAAAGCTTAGTGCTTTAGGTGCTCTATCTTACAAGCCCATCTGCTTTGAATTTGGTACTGGTAGGTGAAAATAAAAAAATCTCGATTTGCTCGAGAATTTTCAAGTCAGTCTACCCATCTTACACCCTTCTTGTAGTTCTCCTTTGTTAACAACTAAAATACTTTCCAAGTTAAATCTTGAAAATTTGAATCCAAATCTTAGTTTAGTTCCTCATTCAAAACTATTAACTTTAATTCTGTTGTAAATTAATTCCGCTTTGGGTAACCGTTACTGTTGATTAAAAATTTGAACATATCTGTTTGTAAAAATTCCAGTCATTAAAATGATTCCTTCAATCAGTATACTGTATGAAACAAGAGTTGCCTTGTGGTGAAATCTGCAGTGTCTTAATATGTGCTATCGAACCCTTAATATCCGACTCGGATCCGACTCCATATGAGTAACGTAAGTTAGAAAATGCAAGTCCGAAATCATATAGCGCCTATTCACGTCGAGCATTGCAAATTTGGTTTTATTTTACACAGCACTTAAGTGAAGAAATGCATGCAATTTAGTTTTCGATCAACAGAGTATCCATGTTGTCACTTAAATTCTACCTTCTACACATTACTCAAATCCGTTTGTACATTTTCCACAAACCAATGAGGCGACGTCGGTTACCGTCCAAATAGAAAGTATCACTTTTCACCAACAAATATTGCAATATAAGCTCATATAATACATGAAAAATGAATAATAAAATTAATGTAGAATATTTTCAGAAAAAAACGGACAATATTATAACTTTTAATGTGAAGTGTGGAAAAAATCTTGGAATTGTAAAAAATCTTTTCACAAAGAGATTTTACCTTTTGCGCTCACTTGAAATTGATAGCAAAAGACCAAAGTGCACGTACTTGATCTGTTTGCGCCGTCCATACTTTTTTCAGTGGATGTTAGTGAGATAATATATTAAGTAACTATAAAACAATAGTTTTCTTGTTCAGGCCGTAACTGTTGAACCATACACCACAGTCGTATCGCGTGGTGTCTTTCAATGTGGCCAATGTAAGCACCACTATTTGGGTCGATGAGATGCTAGTTATAGGAAGGGATTGTATAAAGTGTTTTGCAGGCTTTGTGCAGCATGGACAGTTCACTGTATCTCAACAGATTCGTCCGATACAAGCACCAAGAATGTGAAACGCAACATTAGAGATCTTTTGCAAGAAGCTAACTTTTCTCATTCTACGTTCGAAGTGTTTGCAACAATTAAATATACTTTCAATAGCCGATCAGCTATTTCAAACATGAACTTTGAACGATTCATCCAAAGCTTGAATACCATGTGTTTTCATCAACCGAAAGGAAGTGATATATGCAAATTGAACAAAGTATTTTATATCATATTTTAAAGCTGAAGTTCCTAATTCAAACCCCATAAAAATATGCATACAGCAGATTCAGGAACATGATTGTTAATAAGACTATACTAAACGTGCAGTTGTATGTGCACGTTATTCTAGGAATATGCATACTTCTGAATCTCGTTTTCAGAGTTAAAACTTTTCAAGAAAGTTTTTTTATCCAAATGAGAAACACAAGAAATAAAATGGTTAGTTTTCACTTTTTGCAAAGAATTTTGCCCCTTGGTCTCGTTTTGTATAATTTTTACTTTGCCAGAACCAAAAGCAACAAAGCAAAAACTTAATCCAACTATTTTATACACATCTCCCCAATAAACACTGCAACGTACCACCTACCGTAAGATAAAACAATATTGGTTTTGGTTGTTTACGGAAGTTTATAACCTCTAATCAACGATGCGATACCCTTGCAAATGGAAGTTGACACAACGTTCTATAGACTACGGGAGAGTGCCAGTGTACAGTCGAGATGAAAATATTAGTCATAATCAATAAGGCATTGCCATGCTGGTCTAAATAGATACGTTTTGATTTATATAATTCACCCGACTGGTATTTATATTCAATAAAGAACTGTTGGAGGTTATTACACTACATTACGTTAAATTGAAGCAGTGGAATTAAGCTGTGGTGTAAAACAACGAAACATCTGTGGAAATATATATTTGTTTAGGAGATAGTGATTTGAAACGGCAAATAGGTTGCCTTTATTCCGCTAAATGTTTCACATATAGTTGGCAACCTGGAAAGAGGACCACCAGTTACACTGTACTGAAATGGGTTTTTCCCAATATTCCCCTTTGATCTTTGAGTAAGATTATTCATGATGACGATGCTGTTGTTTAGAATGAACGAAAATACTGAACAGTGGTTCTATTTGTGAGAATTTATCCAATTTTATGGTGGCAGATGAAGCTCTACATTTCTTTACTCCGTAACATAGAATGACACTCACTGCAATTTGCATTTTTACTGTATTATCCTGAGGAGGTACCATTTAAGGTTTCAAAACATAAGAAGATAAGATGAAAATGTGCAGTCTGCATAAACACAGGAAAGCCTCTTCGACCTGCTTCGAAGTTCAGTTAGAATTGTAAAAGAGAAATTTGAACAAAATTAAAGGTCAGTCATCTTTTCAACGACACAAGATTTTTTTCGATGATGCATGTAATTGTGTTTGTGTCTTGCAATTCAACTATTTTAATAAAGAGAGAGAGAGAGAGAGAGAGAGAGAGAGAGAGAGAGAGAGAGAGAGAGAGAGAGAGAGAGAGAGAGAAAGAGAGAGAGAGAGAGAGGTAAATAATAAGATTTTAGTAGGATGGTCTTCTGGGCGTCTAGAGTGAAAATTGTATTTTAATTTTATGATGTTAGCAGAGAATGCTCTGTGTTGATGTTGAGCTCAATCGAATGACCTATCAACCCGAAGGTGCCGCGGTCGAATCACGCTCGAGGGAGTAATCAGGAGATTGGTTTTCTCTTCAGTTGTTTTAGATTAACGAATATAACGTGAGATACAGGGGTACTGACTAGGTACTCAACATCATGACATAGAATACATCGGAAACATGGGGCACAGAATTGTACGGTCGCCCATTTGGTATGTTAATTGAATATTTTCAAGTATACAATAAAATCTCGTTATTCCACACAGTGTTTAGGCTGACACAATGTGTTCAGATTACTCAGGTTAATCTGTAATGGTTTGATTTTTAAGAACAACTTTGTTAGTGTCGTCAATATGCACTTCCTCCCACTTCTATTATCGCACCATGTTCAATCTTACAATTTTGTACAGGTAGTAAAGAGACTGGACAGCTCTCTTTTCCAATTTTACTTCGTAAAAGCTAAAAAGCCGCTAATATTTAGAGCAGATGGATATTTTAAAAAGTAATTCCGCTCTTTTATGAGTATTATTTTCGCGGAATCCCTAGTGGGTCTGCGCAGTAGAAAGGTATTATACACAACAGATGGAGTACTCGTTCACAACACACTGCTTACTTATATATTTAGTACATTAAAGTTTTCATTAAAAACCTGCTTAGATATATATAATACAAAAAATTCAGTTATGTATTATTTACATATATGTATTTAACAAGACTGGAGATACTAACATTTTAACTTTTTAAAATCTTGTTTTACTAGCGTCAGTTCTAAAAATATTCGCATAATTATTGGGAACAAAGCAAGGAATGCAACTTTGCATTCCAGAGTTTAATCTATGACCTCCTATTTTATTGCTACGATGTAATCAAAATGGCACTTTTTGGACTTGTCGAATATCCATATATGGTTTCAATTACGTCGCGACCATAATGGGACCTTTTTGGTATTTTCTAAACGTCTAGATTTGGTGTGAATCACGTCGTGACCATATTGAGACCTCTTTCAGACCATAATTTACGTCTTTTGCCTGCTGGGAATTAGAGGCTAAGTTATTTGACAATGGTCAAAGCCAGCCGTATGGGACAAGCCGCTAACTTCTCAAGAGCCTCATGCAATGTGTTCTCACAAATGTTCCTAAGGGTTCATCAGTCAGCTCGTTTGTTGTAAGACACCTCACAGAACGAACTGAAGGGTATTTATTCGCTGGGCCCGTTTGTGGCTGCTGAAACCGTAGTTACCCTAGATACTATTTGTATTCGTTGCAGAGAAACATAGAAATCGAATGGTAAGGCTATAACAACAAAAAAAGACATCAAGCATCGACAAAAAGCCTAATCGATTCGGTTAAGAAACTCGAATTACGACAGGACGAAATGTACACGGACCTCCTTTTTGGTTATAACGTAATTCAGCATAAAGCCATGTCTTTTTGCTAAGCAAGAGAAAACAAAGCCATTAAAGAATGCTGTGTGAAATTAAAATGGAAAGTGATATGAAAACGGAGCACAGTCCCTGCATGTCTACACAACGCTCATATTAAAATGTCTGTTCACCACAAGACATAAGTAGTTGTTTCGTCAGAAAACATTGTTTTAATGAAACTGGGAGAAACATAAGTAATAACAAGTAGTAAATTTATGGTCGTGCGTCTGAAAATGTCGATGTAAACGTCTATTCAATATCTATTTGCTGATATTTATATTGACATCAAGCGAAGATTCGTGTACGTGATTAGGGAGTGCTGTTTGACAGTGCTGTTTCAGGGAAAGTGATGTAGAAATGGATGATAACCCTTTTTGAGTTCTGGTCCGTTTCTTTTCCCAAGCGAGGTTCATGAATAAAATTCATTCAAAATCTGTTTGCCTAATGTTCGTTCTTGTTTTTTTTTCAAGGTGTTAGTATTCAGTCATTAAATTCACGTTTGCTTTCAGCATGGTCTATTTTACTTTCCGAAACGATAATCTGAAACTAAATCACAGGATAATTGTCAGAACAAAGGGACAAACTGATAGATTGGCGTTATAACCATAACCATATTAAACAAACAGGCCATTTGTTACAAGACTGGTGCGGTGTGACATCACATTATGACATATAGAGCTATTATAATTTACTTATCCTAGTAAATATTTTGACGTTCAAACAACGTCGCGTCGTTAATTTTGAAAGTCTGCATGGCAAATCCGGCAAATTCGGGAGTGTCAATAATCGGTGCGGGGGGGGGGGGGTTGCAGATGCTTCAGTCTTCAATGCTTCAATTCAAAACGTCTTCCTACCGACGTCATTTAGACGTCGGGAGAGTAACATCATACAGACGTCGTGAAAGCATTCAGCAAATCACCATTGACATAATTCGGTTTTTTAGCTTTGAGTCGGACATCATATATCGACGTCTTTTTCGACGTCTAAGCAAATAGTCAATTTTCCGAAATCTATGTTGCATCAAAGACGTTAATTAAGCCTTATAGAAAGTTATATTTTCGGCGACCAAAAGTAGCGTTGCATCTACACAACATTTTTATCCAAAATCTTTTTAAATATTAAAGATGTAAGTTGACGTTGATATATTGTCGCGATAAATCACAACCCAATTTTTTTGGACTTCAGCATATCGTTTATTTATCTAACGCTTATGCAGTTTATGTCATAGACGTTGATCTATGACTGCGACCAATCAAAATCAAATTACGACCAGTTTAATGCTACGATTTGGTCGGTTCACTGCCGCAACCCGAAATCGACGTTTAATCGATGTCAGAATGTTTACTCGCTTACTGGAATATAACACGTCAAAACACTGCAACTTGGCATGACTTTTAACAAAGGTTTTTACGGAATTATGAATGTCCAGAACTGTAATGTGGCCCAAGGTGTAATTTTCGCTATGCGGTAGCGAAAACAGTCTAGTTTCCACATCATCTTGAAAACAATGTAAAATCATAGTAAGGGCGTTAGGGGTGAGGGGTTGCCCGTGTCTGGATATGTGCAGGTGCACCTTTGTGGTGTTATCATTGATGCATGTAAAAAGAAGAAAAATTAACTGAAATTATGTGAATTGATAATAAAAAGGTAAACAAGTACGTAAATCTCGAATAAATGATAAATAAGAATATCAGAAACAAACAAATAAATAAACAAAACATAGCAAATAAACATATTATCAGGGATCTGTAGCAGGAAGCTGTAACGGGTGATGACTTCATTTTCGGTTCAGGCGAAGATGTTACTTATCGTTCCTTTCTTAACGCCTTTCAAAAAAGCCTCGGATTTTTTTCTTAGAACAAAACGTGCCCTGGTAGTATGAAGAGTATAAGCTACGATGTAAAGTTAATTACGGAAACTATATAATCTGTAAATGACCTAATTTAATCGTTAATAAAGAATATATCGTCAATGGGGTGGGGTTGATGTCAAGAGAGTATAACGGCACAAATAAAAATTGGTACATCTACGGAGGTTATCTAGAGAATAGTTTTGATTGTTTTGAAACAGTTTTATGCAAATCACTATCTAATCTTTTAATTCTATTGAAAATACATAAGAGATTTCCCAAGTAGTTTTCAGTTTACCAAGTAAACATTGCATCGTCGATCTAACGTCTATTTTAAAATAAGACGCAGACCTGACCAAATGGCAACATTTAAAGCTGCTTGTAATTTAACTGCTACTAATTGCCACCCATAGATCAACGTGTTACAAAAGTCTTGACATAACGTTGAAAGGAACAGGAGGCCTCCCCCTGGCGCTCCCCCCCCCCGCCGGCGGTGTCTCCTGTCCGGTCTCCCCCCTAGGCGGTCTCCCCCGTCCCCCCCCCAGATTTTTTATTGAAACTTAAATAAGCAAACTTTCATTACAACAATACGAGGGAAGCAGAAATTGTCTTACATTAGGTTCTTGTATGTTAAAGCAGAAGTAATTAGCAAGTGGTGCAATTTCATATGAATGCGAAAAAGAAGGGGTCAGGAAAACGGATATTTGACTGGTCACCGCAAAGCCAAAATTCAAGTGCTAAATAGCGAAGTTGTTAAACATGCAAATGAGCACACTCATGCCCCGGAAACTGGATGCGCTGAAGTCCGAGAGTGCGAGAGGGTACTAAACGTCGTGTTCTTGACACACAAGAAACTGCACAGCAGATTCTCACTCAGGAATTTGAAGGTCTGAGTGAAGGTAATAACATGTGTCAAAAACCTGTTAAAAATTTAAAACGCTAAAAGCATTAAATAGGCGAAAGTAGCAGAATAAGCAAATAGATATAAACCTAATTGAACAATAAATAAGTAAAAGATAAAACGAAATAACAATAATAAGAAATTAGAATTAAAACAAATACAAAGAAATTTAAAAAAAAGAAAAATCTGTAAAATGTGAAACATCTCTGTATGTTATATGTGTCTTTTAGATATTTTGCAGAGGCAGCAGTTCTACTTGCACCAACTGGTACAATTCGCCGTGCCATACGACGCGAACGTCAAAACGCTAACGAACCACACCCACTGCCTCAGGATCACAGTACCGTCAAATTCCTATACAGTACACAACTTTGGCTTCGGACGGGAGCTTTTTTGCTTACGACTGTGGTGTGGGAGACGAAAATCGCATGTTCATTTTTGATTCAGATCGTTCCTTGGCTATTTTGTCCAATGCAGATCACTGCTTCATGGATGAGACATTCAAAATCGTTCCACAGCTGTTTTACACAGCTTTACACAGTACACGTACTAACAGCTGATCGAATCATCCCATGCCTGTACGCGTTATTGCCAAGCAAACAAAGAGGAACGTACGATCGTCTGTTTGAACAATTTAAGCTACTGGTACCCGATGCCAATCCAAATTCGGTTATGATGGATTTCGAAGCCGGTGCCATAAATAGAGTTCAAGTAGCCTTCCCCGATACCAGGCTGCTTTTACCACCTATCGCAAAACATGTACCGAAAAGTGCAACTTGAGGGCTTGCAGGAGCGATACGCAAACGATAACGATTCTCTACTGGTATCCGCATGGTCGCGGCTGTAGCTTTTGTACCGACCACAGAAATTACTCAAGCATTTGAGGACCTACGGAAAGAGCTGCCCGAGGAAGCTGAATCAATGCTAAATTACTTTGAGGATAATTACATCGGCAGGCCAAGACGTCGAGAACGTAGACTACCAGCGTTTTCGCACAAAACATGGACTGTTAGAGACAAGGTTATTGAACATTTGCCGAAAACAAACAATCACATAGAGGGATGGCATAGTAAAATGCAAGCAGCCGTCGCTGCCTTTCATCCCAATTCTGGCGATTCATTGACGTTTTGCGTAGAAAACAGGCCTTGAATGAAACCTTGATAACCCAAGTTATGGGCGGTCACGAGCCCGAGCCAATTCGACGCCAATACGCCCGGTTTGAAGATAGGATTTCAACTATTAGTCGTGACTTTGCCAATCGCCATGTTAAGGATTTCTTACGTGGTATCGCGTATAACTTAAAACTGTAAGGTGGTTTTTATTTGACAGACACAGTAAACCTGGTGATCTATAAATTAAATTTCGTGATCGCATTTTAAAGATCTCTTTACATTAAGTGTTTACTTGTAATTTTGTAACTGGATTTTAAAGCAGATTCATTTCCTATTGATGATTATGTAAGTAGATGAAAAGTGAGGTTGACAATTTAAAAAGGAATGAAATTTACAAATTTTACTCACTCAAAAAAATCTGCCATGGGGGGAAGGATGGGGGGAGTCAGGCAACGGGGGGAAAACGCCAGGGGGAGTAGGTAGGGGAGTCCGCCGTGGGGAGACCGCCTAGACCCAACGTTGAATAGACCTGGAACTAGTGACGTTGTTCAGACGTTGTTTTGGTATTAACCAAAACATTAATTTCTTCGATATCTAGTCAACGTCTTTGGTGTAAAGTCGAATAGACGCCAATTAACAACACAGCGGAAACCTTGACATGTTAAAAAAAACAAAATGAAGACGCGAATTATGAAAATTCATAGAACACACCAGTTTTTTTACCTGTTTTTTTATTTTTCATGAAAATTAAACTAATACCTTTCCTGCGTTACTGGATGACCAAGGGTGGAGTATTTGATGAAGGGTTGGCCACGCAGACATTGGATATATACTGCAAGAAGCATTTTAAACCCCAATTTGCAAAATTTGAAGAGTTTGAATGAGAACGGTCTGGATGGTTGGAAGTGGTTAATGATCTTGTAATATAAATTGAGTGGATCATCTGGAAACCTCAAAAGAATGTTTCAGACTACAACGCGTAAGCTTTTGTTTGCGATGTCTCCCCTGAACTTTAGAGATTTTGTGATATCTGTTGCATAAGTTTTCCCTGCGCGTAAAAACAGCCTGTTTTTTTACGTAGAAAAGGCCTTTTCTACGGCCAAACCCGTAAAATCTACCTGTCAACGCATTGTCTGTAATATTGTCCTGTGCATAGAAAAGGCCTTTTCTACGCGTGCTATAAAGGGAAAACTTACGCTTCAGGAGCGTAATTTTTCCCTGCATCAATAAAATTCAGCTTTAGACATTGTGTCTCCCTATAGAAAAAAGGAACATAGAAACAGTTTATGGAGAGAAAATCATCGAAATAATGCGCTCACAGGTGAAATATACGGTCTTGTCCGTAGAAAAGGCCTTTTCTACGTAAAAACAACTTGTCATTTCAGTAATAAAAGTAGACATGAATTTCTGGAGAACAGGATATTTTTACGCCAATAATCCGTAAAAAGTCTTTTTTGCTTTTAACTATCAAGCCTTAAAGCAAGATATATTAAAATCTATCTGTAAGTTAAAAGGGCATTTTTTACGCCTTAAAGGGCGTTAAAAGATCATTTCAACCACAAAACTAGACATGAATTTCTGACTCACAGGGTATTTTTACGCCATCAATCCACAAACACACACACACACGCACGAACTTGTAAAATGCGTGTCTACATTTGTTTTGAAGTTGATAGCTAAAAGAAAAAAAGAGATTCTTTACGGAACGTAGTGTAAAAATGGCCTGTGCGTAGGAAATTCACGTCTAGTTTTATTTCGGAAATGACTTTTCTACGCCTTTAAGGCGTACAAATTCCATTTCAACTTAAAAATCGATTTACAAATATATAACATAGAACCTGAATAGTTAAAAGAGAAAAAAGGACTCTTTTACGTATTGATGGCGTAAAAATACCCTGTGAGTCAGAAATTCATACCTAGTTTTCTGGTTGATATGACTTTTTTACGCCCTTTAAGGCGTAAAAAATGCCCTTTTAACTTACAGATAGATTTTAATCTATCTTGCTTTAAGGCTTGATAGTTAAAAGAAAAAAGGACTTTTTTACGGATAGTGGCGTAGAAAAGTCCTGTGCATAAGAAATTCATGTCTAATTTTATTTTTGATTCTGCGCCTTTAAGGCGTAAAAATGACATTTCAATTGACAAATCCATTTTTAAGTATATTACCTTGAAAATGATAGTTAGAAGAGAAAAAGGGACTTTTTTATGGATTAGTGGCGTAAAAATAGCCTGTGCTCCAGAAATTCATGTCTAGTTTCCTTACTGAAATGACAGGTTGTTTGTACGTAGAAAAGGCCTTTTCTACGGACAAATCCGTATATTTCAATTGTGAGCGTATTATTTCAATGATTTTCTCTCCATATACTGCTTCTTTGTTCCTTTTTCTATGGAGAGACACAATGTCTAAAGCTGAATTTTATTGATGCGGGGAAAAATTTTGGACAATATTGTTGCATAAGTTTTCCCTGCGCGTAAAAACAGCCCGTTTTTACGTAGAAAATGCCTTTTTTACGGCCAAACCCGTAAAATCTACCTGTCAACGCATTGTCTGTAATATTGTCCTGTGCATAGAAAAGGCCTTTTCTACGCGTGCTATAAAGGGAAAACTTACGCTTCAGGAGCGTAATTTTTCCCTGCATCAATAAAATTCAGCTTTAAACATTGTGTCTCCCTATGGAAACAGGAACAAAGAAGCAGTATATGGAGAGGAAATCATTGAAATAATGCGCTCACAGGTGAAATATGCAGTCTTGCCCGTAGAAAAGGCCTTTTCTACGTAAAAACAGCCTGTCATTTCAGTATTGAAACTAGACATGAATTTCTGACGCACAGGGTATCTTTACGCCATCAATCCGTAAAAAAGTCCTTTTTTCTTTTAGCTATCAAGCCTTAAAGCAAGATATATTAAAATCTATCTGTAAGTTATAAGGGCATTTTTTACGCCTTAAAAGGCGAAAGAAAGTAATTTCAACAACAAAACTAGACATCAATTTCTGACGCACAGGGTATTTTTACGCCAGCAATCCGTAAAAACGTCCTATTTTCTTTTTGAGCTATCATTTTCAAGTTAATATACTTGTAAATCTATCTCTAAGTTGAAATGGCATAGAGAGGCGTAGAAAACTCATTTTAAAAATAAAACTAGACATGAATTTCTGACTCATAGGACATTTTTACTCCACTAATCCGTAAAAAAGTCCTTTTTCTCTTTTAACAATCCAGGTTCTAGGTTACATATTTGTAAATCGATTTTTTAATGTTGAAATGGAATTTTTACGCCTTAAAGGCGTAGAAAAGTCATTTTTGAAATAAAATAGACGTGAATTTCCTACGCACAGGCCATTTTTACGCTACTTTCCGCAAAAAAACCTTTTTTTTCTTTTAACTATCAACTTCAAAACTAATGTAGACACGCATGGTAACCATTCGGCACGTGAGTGCCCTCCCGCCATCCCCCTCCCCCTGATAAATTCATTGCAGAATATATCTGAATTCTAGAACATTAATTCTAGAACTTTGTGTGTGCGTGCGTGCGTGTGTCTGTGTGTGTTTGTGTGTGTGTGTTTTGGCTTTTTTCGTGGGGGGGGGGGGGGGGGTAGAGTGCAAATAAATAAATGGGGAGGGTCTGTTGCTCTGTTATCCCCCCTTCCCCAAGACGTTCCCAGCAAACATTAAGACGTCAGAATGACGTCGGATCGGCGTCGTTACCCGACGTTTCCGACGTCCGCCTGACGTGCCGGTTTTGGTTGTATATGAAATGGAACCGACGTCGGGTTTTCAATGTCAGAATGACGTCGGGTTCCGACCTGAAACTGACGTCGGGTTTACCACCTTGAAACGACCAGTCTTATATAGACATGTCTTAGGAAAATAGAGTCTAGAGTTATATAATTATTAAATAATTAACCATTCAACTGCTGTTGTGAAATACATAGGAAAGCATTTTCCATGTCAATTTTCACAATCTAGGAAGAAAAATACCAACTCGTGATGAAAATTCTAAAATTTTCATGTAAAAATTACTTTTTTTACGTTTTCTCTTCCTCTTTTTCAAAATGACTTCCATTTTCGGTGAGTGATAATAAATGTTCATCGCTTTATGGTGGTCGTTTTTACAACGTCGGAATTACGTCAGAAAACCGACGTTTCCTCAACGTAGGAATAAAGTCGGGTTTGGGGGAAATAGGTCGTGACGTAATTCTACCCATTTTACAACCTTATTTTATTCAGAATATGGTTGTGAAGTGGCTGCGACCAAAATCCAACCTTTTTACAACCAAAAAAGACGTCGGTTGCTTTCTGGATTTTGTCAAAGCACGGATTACACTTCCGTATGCTATGTTGAAAAGTAATTAGCAGGTAATCCGACCAGTTAATACTTATGACGAAACACACTCTCAGAGCGTTTGATACATCGTCATAGAATATTGAAATCATTTTTTCGGGAGAAGTGGGGGGGGGGGGAGATTGGGTGGGGCGACGGTATGAGGAGTGACGCTTAGGCAATAAGGAAGATAAATGAGTTTGCTAAAATAAAATTCATTTAACCAGTTTCTTCCTCAGTACCACAAAAGTGCACCAGGACCACCAAAGCGCATCTGTAATACACGGTGGTACTGAGTCTGGCTGGTGGAAAACTCAGTGGCACATGCTTTTGAAGAGGTGTACGCAGCTTTATGGGGAGAAACAACAAACAAATTACAAAAAGCTGCCAGTCAATACACAGGGAAAATTTACGCACAGGGAAAACTTATGCAACTGTGAGCGTAAGTTTTCCCTGCGCGTAGAAAAGGCCTTTTTAACGAAGTGCAAATCTTACGAAAGGGAAAACTTCCGGGACAAATATTACAGACAATGGGTTGACAGGTAGATTTTACGGGTTTGGCCGTAGAAAAGGCCTTTTCTACGTAAAAACAGGCTGTTTTACGCGCAGGGAAAACTTATGCAACAAGGTGTGCGCAGCTTTATGGGGAGAAACAACAAGCAAATTACAAAAAGCTGCCAATCAATACACAGGGAAAACTTATGCAACTGTGAGCGTAAGTTTTCCCTGCGCGTAGAAAAGGCCTTTTTTACGAAGTGCAAATTTTACGAAAGGGAAAACTTACGGGACAATGTGAGCTGGGACATTCACTATGACTTATCTTGTTACTGGAGACAACTATTGAATGAATGATATGATGTTTTCTATTTTTTTTAAGTTTGTTTATAACTATGAGGTTCCAGTAAGACAGCATAACCAGTAATCTATATTGTGTGTAGTGTAACTGATAAAGATATATTGTGTTCTGGTGTTAGAGTTCAGCAGGAGTTCCCGATGAAGCTCCAAACAGCCTCTTTCTCTTCTCCATAGTTCATCTCATTCATCCACGTGCAGTAAACAGTGTCCAACACTTGACACTTACTTTCTTTGAGGTTGTAAAGTTAGGGATGCTGTGTTGGCTGCCATCTCTGGTAAATTGCAATATGAGAAAATTGTTGTAGTTGTGTTTCCGAAATTAGTAAACATGAATATTTAAACGTCGAAATATGAAGGCTGCGTAATTTTTTTGGACTTCTTTTGGAAAATATAGATGTGAAGTGGCTTCCTACATGTTCCAACGGACGAGATGACCCAAGGGCGGAGTTACGTTGACGGAAAGCAGGCCAAAGTATCTCAAGAATGTTGGTTTTTTTCAATTTAACACAACGGCTTTCCCAAAGTCTCTGTAATATCATTCTCCCGACATCCACCCCAACGCCGTTGCGACGGCAGGCAAACGTTGGAGGAAAGACGTTGTTTCTACTTTCATTCACAACAAAATATCGACGTTGAAACGAGTCAGGTCGCGACGTCTATCCAGCATCATATGTTCACTGGAGAAGTCACTTTTAAATAAATACAGCTATGGAGAAACTTTACAACACTGGAAAAGACATTTAAAGTTCCAAGCACGAGACTTCTCTTTTCCTTCAATGAACAATCAAACCATATGATAAAAAGTCTATCAAAAAGCGGAAATTAAACTATAGTTAAACTGACTGAACACGTAATATCAAATTGTCAATTTGATACATCATTTTTTTCACAAAAAAGGCAGCCAATTTTTTTTGTAACAAGTAAAAGGGGGAAGGTCTAAGTATATGGGTCTAGGGGCTATTTCCATTTTTTTGTCATATGCTAAAATTTTGAGCTATAAAAGAATAAGGCGTTCGCCGTTCATCTCAATAAATCTCATTAAAATAAGCAAGGAGATCAGCTATGATGACGTTTTCCTCAAAATTGTCATTCTGAATGTTGCATGATATTTTGTTTTCTAATGATAAGCAATTATCATTATTTGCAAAAAAAGTGTTCGGCAGGAAAGCCAAATGCATTCTTTAATTTAATAATTAAATTGAAAGCAATATGGTTAAAAATGCGCTTAAAGGTTCACAATTAAGCCCATATAAAATGATTAAATATTCAATTTATCCAAATTTGGTTTTTCTGAGAGCGGTTGAAAGAGAGTAGGCGTGGAATAGTTTCTGACTGGTGTCAAAATTAAATTGGCGAGTTTGAGAGGATCGCACAATTCCTGTACACTGTACTTTTACAAGTCATTGACTAGCCAAGTAGTTTATGACCATCCTTGGCCCGTTACTTTCCATGGACAACCATGTTTACATACACTCATGGCAAAGTGCACATACACTGGTGAAGTGGCTCTTTATACCAGCGAAAATATCAGAGGCCAAAAACACGGCTGGGAACAACGTGATGGATGCGAAGACACACTACTCGCTAAGTCTGCAGGCCTGAAAACCTCCCCACTATCAAACATCAATACTTAGACAGTCACGACAGAAAGACTCAACGCAACATTCAAGACGGATTTAGTATTTTCAAAGATATTTGAGATATTTTCTTTTTCAAATTTACAGGCCATATATTTGAGGTGAGTTATGTTTTGCTATCTGTCATTACGGCGATATATTTCACCACTGTTTTATATCACGTTAAAAAATTACTTTGCAACGCAAAGATAATATAGAATTAGCTGGGATCTGTCCCTTCGAAATAAAATGTACACTTTCATTTGGGAACTAAAATGCAACGAAAAGTACTTTCGAAAGCTTGATTTTCAAATATGTACCTTTTTATTTATTCTTGTGTTGAAAAAGGATGCTGCAATCATATTCCCAATTGAAATGCATATTACGCAATTTTCCTGCTCATTTAAAAGATCACGTTTAATTGCTGTAATCTCAGAGATTAGGAAATATAGCTACAAGAAGTGGTGTTTGACGGTGAAGTAGAGATACAGTTAGTCAATTGTTCAATCCAGATATGTTCGATATCTGTAGATAATGTGAAGTGCCAGCGTTGTCGATATCACCTTAATCCCCGGTCAGCTCTCACTTGATTGGAAAATCGATGTAAGAGATTAAAGCTATGATAACAATGTATAGTAAAAAACGCGACACTCGATCGACGTTAGATAGACGTCGCACCCGACGTCCGATCAACGTCGGGTTGTGGTTAAATATGAAATGTCGAAATTCGAATGAAACGACTATGTTCTCATGTTGATAGACGTCGATCTTTCACGTTCAAAAAACGTTGCGTAAAGGATTCAAATGGAAGTCGAAACAACGTCTCTCTTCCGATATTATATACACACCGAGAACGTGACGATGTATAGGCGTCCTGAGAATATTAATCTAGAATTGCCATATGTACAGCAACAGTCATAGCCCCCTCCCTCCCTCGTCACAATATCCACGTCTTTGGGTCATCCGTTTATGCTGGATAGGTTGAAATCGATTTTTATTGCTTTTTTCAAAAGTAAGCAGGAAAAAACATGCGAGCTCGTGAAATTCTCATATTTCGTCCTCGTTTTGGGATATTTTCAACGTGAGAATTTCTACTATTTCCTTGAACGATAATACGGGAAAGGCTGGTTTATTTTTCGATGTTTACCAAACGCCGATGTTGGTGTCTTTCGCACAACGTTGGCGTTGGAATGTTTACTGTGCGTGTGCTTCCAAACAATACAGTGTCTACTTGCCAACCTTTCTATACCAAATATTGCAAATGTTACTTCTGAAAACTATACCATCATGTTTTTTTTTTACTGTGTGTGTTGGGGGAGGGGCGGGGGCAGGAGGGGCCGAGGTGGCGGAAGTTGGCAGTTAAAGCCTACCTGCTTCATGAATAGCAACTCCAATGATAGCTGCGTTGCTCAGGCATCACTGTTGGGATCATTTGACCTCCACCATGATATTGACCATTAGATGAGTGATGCTGCGTATGGCGGATCGCATATTGTTGTGCCTGCAACAACAACGGACGTGAGCAGGACGTGGGATGGGAGTCACATTTATTGGGCAGGTAATTACAGCGCGCACGTTGTCCTTATTTAAGCCAAGACTTAATCAGATAACTTAGGCGCATTATGCGACTTATCTTATCTCTTGTGTCATGTCTGTCTATACCAGCTGAAAAAAATATCTTTACATATAAGTGCTGTCCTGTATTTGAAACAGTAGGTATATACATATGTATAACAAGCCTTGTTCAACGTGCAGCTAGATGTGCAGCCCGATATCCAAGCCAGTAAACGCCTGCCCCGGTGTGCACCAAAGTTAAGCAGTCCAGTTCACTGTACTCCTAGAAGTGAATATCGGTCGCTTTAGCTATATTACGCAAACATTTTAAATGAATTTTTGTTTATTAAACAGGGTAAATTTATTAATTTACCTTCGGATATTCTGGTTGCCAACAAGCAGTTAACAGAATCAATTAAGTGAACAGTTAACTTTTAAAAATATGGCCACTGGCATTTTTCTTATGTTGGATAATAGCCACCATGTTAAGATCTTAAATAGAAAATTGACGTAACGTTTGTTCTCACAACTGCGTAGTTGTTTACGATAACAATGTTGTAGTACGTTATGTGAACGTCGAACGTCTGTATTGCCTAAGAAGCGTTCAGATATGAAGATCGGATTCCCGAAGTCTTTTTATTTCGCGGTAGGACAAGTTGTACTCTAGCCACATACACTTCAGACTCCGGCTTAGCCTTGGTATGAATGGAGTTATTTTTTTTTTCTCTAACGGCTCCATAAAGCTATCACGTAGTCCTCATCAGTATTCTGTACAGGAATGCTTGTTACACTGCCAGAGTACGACTTGTTGCAGCCAGCGCTGCAGCAGCGCTGCGTTGATGTATTCCATGGCATATTACATAAACACTATACTTCTACAACACTGCTGCAACAATATGGCGACCTGAACTCGAGACATTTATCCTCCTGCAGTCATCTTTCATTGATCCACTTTGCATACAGAGATTTTTACGTGCATTTTTCTTGCTTCTTTGACATGACTCTTTGCTGTAGACAGTAATGTACGTGCATGATTAGTCTTTGCCAGACCTATGTTATTCCTTGCCAAACATACGATATGAAAACCATATGTTTTACATATGGTGCCTTTATGTGATAACTGCATGTTTATCATCCCAGTAAACATTCCAATGTCCTATCCAACGTTTATTTGAGGTTACGACGTCGATCCAACCACTGATTGTACTTTGGTTGTGATTCCCAGAGCCCATATACTAACATCCATCCAAAATCTTTGACACGACGTTGAATAGACCTTGGAAAAGCAGCGTTGTTTAGACGATGGTTTGGATCGCAACCAAAACACGACTTTCACTACGTCTAATCAACGTCTTTAGTGCAACGTTGACTGGAAGTAAAAATCGAAGTTGTATAGACTTATTGGACTTAAACCAAAAAATAAAAAAAGCCAGCAAGTCACCTTGAGAAAAGATGAAAACCAAGGATGGAAACTGCGAGAATTTTCAGGAGCGCGCAAGTTTTTCCCGCCTAATTTGAAAATTATTTATGAAATTCGACTTCTTGCATATTCTGCGTTACCGGATGACCGCCTAGATGGTGATTCTAAACTAACATTTTTCCGTAGTTATACAAGGTCGACTTCCCGACGTCTATACAACGTTCTTTCGACTTTTCGACATCCATGTGCAGCCTTCTAGCAGCGTTGATTTTGACGTCCATAAACAACCAAAAATCCGACGGTGATCCGACGTCAAGTGCTACGTCCATGCAACGTTGATCGCAATCTAACGACCTTGCATAGACGCCAGGAAAATATTAAGCTTAAATCACATTTCACCCAGTGACAAACATAAATTGCTGTGGACACCCCTGCAGCAAAGGAGCTCTACTCTTGGGCCATCCGCAACGCAGGATATTTATTAACGTGTATTTTCATTAATAATTTTTTAAAGCAGGTAGGAAAAACTTGCGCGCTTCTGAAAGTCCCATAGTTTACGTGGTCATAATTTTTGAAGCATCTTGTCATGGTTTCCTTTCGTGTGAGCAATAACATGATGGGGTTTTTGTTTTGTTGTGACCCCGGCGTTTATTTCACGTCGATTTTTCAACGTCTATACAAAACCGACTTTGCACCGTCTATTCAATGTCATGTCAAAGACGTTGATCAGACTTTGATGTGGTCGTGACCAATCACAAGCAATTTACAACCAGAATTAAAATTACGGTTTGATCTGCTCGATGTCACAGCCTCAAATCGACGTTGGACAGGCGTTGGAATGTTTACTTGGTGATCGATCCTCTAGCGCATTCTGAGATTTAAAAAAGGTTGTAAGTGGGGGTAGGCTACCAGGGTCTACAATTTACTGAACACATACGCCCGTCATCTGAGCTTGATGGCCACACTCTTACTTTCCATTTTGCTTTGGGAAATGCTGCAGACGAATAACACGTTTTATTTTCTTCATACGCTGTAACAGAGCGGTGCATTGTGGGACGAACCAGAAGGAGACATGGGAGTGAAGGTGCTCATATGCGGGGGCGGCAACGGCGCCCACGTTCTCGCGGGAATCGCTTCCTCCCAGTCAGGGGTCGACGAAGCCCGAGTCCTCACGTTATTTGCAGACGAGGCGGAGAGATGGACAAATGCCATGGCTGTCAGTGACTTCGTGGTAACACTGCACGGAAACGAGCCCGCGATGTTAAAAACAAAGCCGTCTGTGGTCAGTAAAGATGCGGCAGCAGTCACGTCTGGCTGTGACATCATTGTCTTTACTGTCCCTGCGTTTGCTCACGCGGGTTACCTGGAAGCACTGAAGCCCCACGTTGCACCGGGAACCGTACTGGTTGGTTGTCCAGGCAACGCTGGGTTTGAATTCGCCGTGCGTGGGATTTGGGGGGATTTAGCTACACAGTGTTCTGTCATGTCTTTTGAATCTCTTCCCTGGGCCTGTAGAATGACTGAGTTCGGCAAATCGGCGGAAGTTCTCGGCACAAAAGGTTCGCTGTCTGGTGCCTTGACTAAAGGCAATGTTGCACCGAAAATGGACCCCACACAAATGCTCCAGACCTGCCTAGGACAACATCCAGTCCTCCTGACTAGCGGTCATTTGCTCGGGATCACTCTCATGGGTACCAATGGCTACCTGCACCCCTCCATCATGTACGGCAGGTGGCATGAATGGGATGGCAAGCCCGTGGATGAGCCGCCATTGTTCTACAACGGCCTTGACCAGTTCAGTGCAGACACACTTTCCAGCATCAGCGACGAGATTCTCGCCACCGCAAGAGGTAAATTCCGTCAATGCTAAAAGGCTATATTGTCATGAGAAAAACAAACGAAAGTATAATCCATTCCGACAAGAAAACATGGGAGATTGACTTCCTAATTTAAAAAAGTGTTCTTCTATTCGTTTTGAAACAGATTATTTTTTTAAACTTCTCCAACGAATCTTTAAATTAGTATAAACAGAGTTATTCTTTAAGCAGTCGTTATTTTAAGTACTCTACATTAAAGTTTTAAGTACTCCAGTACTCTGGACCCCACAGGTCTATTCTTTAAATGGCTTTCTCTTCATCTTCAACCACATAATGTGGGTTGATTTTTTTTTCGAGGATTTTATAATGGAAATGATTTATAATGGAAGTGAAGAAAATGGCTACCATTTAAAGGTTGCTTGAATCCCCGATAAATCTCAATAAGGAGCCGGAATACTTTTTTTGGCAATCAGCCAGAGTTTGAATCAATCTTTTGTAGGCATCATGCAGCAGAGACCAAACGTGGATCTGTCAAACGTCACACATATATATGAATGGTACTTGAAGTGTTATGGCGAGGACATCTCAGACAACACCAACCTCTACACGTGCATCCAGACAAACAAAGCCTATGATGGTAAGCAAATAACTACCGCAACGCCGCTTTCGCTTTGCTCTGCTTATTTCCTTGCTCTTTTATTACACTTGGGGATTTTCAGTCCTCATAGTTCATTGAATTCGTACGATTTGGTAAGTTGTCTCGGTACGATTCCTTTATGTATTCACTTATTATTATTATTATTATTATTATTATTATTATTATTATTATTATTATTATTATTATTATTATTATTATTATTATTATTATTATTATTATTATTATTATAATGATGATGATGATGATGATGATGATGATGATGATGATGATGATGATGATGATTATTATTATTATTATTATTATTATTATTATTATTATTATTATTATTATTATTATGTTCACATATGTTCAGTACCTACCCATACACTAGCATTGAAAACCAGTTTCATTCTAGTTAGCTGCACAGTTAACGTTCGTGATTGCGTCAGTACACAGAACATTACCTAGATTTATCGGCCTTTTCAAGGAACAGGAGGAAAAAAGCACGATGCTTGCTCGAGGAACCGTTTGTTATTTTTTTATAAGTATCTACGAAAGCAAGTATTCTCCCAACAGTACATTAATCTCCTTAACACTGCTGCGGTGCATTGTGTAACTCATGTTTCTGGAAAGAGATATCATTAATCTATTGCTGTTAGCACACATTTTTTCTTTCGCTTCCATCGGAAACATTCTTTTTAAAATGGCAAAGGTAGGGAGACGTTTGGTAATCAAATCACCACACACTGTTGTTCACAAAGATTCTCTGACCGTCGTTAACCATTAAGAAGATTCCTTGCCAATCCAGCGTCCGTATTCAATATTCTTAGTTCACTAAACAAGCTAGCGAAATTTGTTCTTCTAAATATCTTTGGAGCACTTTTTCACTAATTTCAATTGTACAGAGTAAATATTTTTCCCGCCACCCAAACACGGACAGGGTCTGTGGGATGGGCAGCTTTGTCTGTGTTTCTCTTAAAGCTATCGGTTTTATTTGATGAGTTTTGGTCGAACCGAGAACAAAACTACTGCTACTCCACTGAACATCTACCCGAGATCATAAAACCTATGAAGACAATGAAAAAGTATGCCTAGAGCGGAACCTGAACTCGCAGGTGGATAATGCAAACAGCTGCTTCTGTGGGAGACCGAACTAGTATTATGTATTATGTATTATGAAGCGCCCTGAGCAAACACTAAAGATATAGCAGGCAAGCAAAACACACCAAAACTAAATTGATTCCCTGTCAGGGGCTTGAACTCAACACCTCTTGCTTCCCAGGCGACAACCACTGTCTCTGTGCAACTGCATACAGTTGCCTATAAAACCGATAAATGAAGACAATGAAAAACTGCGACTTCAGTGGGGCTTGTGATTCTTAGTCTCGTGATTATCAGATGGCTGGGCTAAAAGGGGGCGGGGAGGAAGAAGAAATTTTCGGGATAATGATAAACTTATTTCCATTTGGGAAGTAGATTCAGAGATCTACTTCGGTTATAACAAACTTGATATCCACAAAATCATTCATGAAAAACTTATGACAATAAGCACCAAAACATGTGTATGGGGTCACGCAACTAAACCCGAAATAGGAACGCTACAAGGAGCTCATTGATTTCACAAATTCACGTTAAGTAATGCAGTAAAGTGAACGCGGGACAAGAAAATGACACAGAAAACATTAATCTCAGTGGATAGTTTTTGTCCTCAAGTGTAAGGGAAATGTAACAGTTTTCTCAAAATGTAGTTATTCACGCCAAATATGTTATATTGGTACAGCAGCTAGAAATAAATAATTAATACTGTTTTTAATTGATGATATTTTGCAATGAAGTCACTCTGTAAATTGAGGAATAATCGAATTCAGTTTAATGAAAATACAATAGAACGTATTTATAAGTAAATTTAATGTTGTAGGTTTGAAGCACCCAATGAAGAAAACAAATAACGGTCAGTACATTGTGGATTTTGGTTACCGCTACATGCAAGAAGACATTCCCTACGGGCTTGTCGTCATGAAGGGGATAGCGGTCATCGCGGGTGTACCCACACCCAGCATCGATAAGGTCATCACATGGGCCCAGACTGCCATGGGTGAGTTTACTTACCGTGATTATATCAACATAGCGGGAAATATTTCCAGAGTACTGCGTTTATAAAGTTAGTGGGTTTAGAAATCGCTGAAATTGCGCTCAAAGAATACTATCAGAATTTAAAATTATTACAATACTTAATGTTGTATTCGGTTGTGCTTGGAAACTCTAGTAAGTTCGCCAATATGCTTCTGGTAGTCAGTTTTCAATGGTAATGGTCATCAGTATCAATTCTGAATTACACGTTCACACTCAAGACTTAGTTAATCAAAAACCTCAGAAAAAACAAACATGTATTGTTATATAAGTAGTATAATTTTGGTATTTTGGGGCTGTATATACGTTTGATGGTTCTGTTATTGTGAAGGAAGAGAATATCTGGTTGGCAGTGACTTGTTCGGAAAAGATGTCAAGCACTCGCGGGCCCCTCAAGCCTACGGTATCACCTCGTTGGATGTCATGCTCGGCTTAAAATAACGTTGTTGTTATTGTTGTTGTTTTATAGAAATTTCATTTTTATATTGATCAGAAACCTCATTTGCTATACGATCATACAGTTCTACAAAATTATTTCATAGTGAGTTGTTACAACTGTAATACATTTGCGAATCTTTTAAACTAATAAATTAAATAAAGCTGTCGAAGGCTAAGTAATGTTGAAAAAGGAATATATAGTAATAACAATCAGTTGTAAGAATGCAGAACCCGGGGTGGGAGACATTTACGTACCACGTGGTTACCATACGTGTCCATGACCTTTTAAAACACCTGTAAACGTGGCGTGCTAAGTTTGAAATAACACCCAGTTTTTACCAACCACCCAGTTCAGGTCCGAAAGGTCGCCACCTCCAACTTTTGTTTGAAACGCAGAGTACTAATAAAAATAAACGTCTTTTTGAACGAAATTGGCACGCTGCGTGGACCGCGTCTTTTGACCTCAAAATTACCCCCCCCCCCCCCCTTTCTCCACGCATTTGACACGCATGGTAACACATGTGATATCATTGTCCTCGGATGCACAACACCTTTGTCATGCTTCATAGATGACAATATCGACACAAGTCATCTAGTCTCCGAGACATCAGCTGGTCTACTTGGGTTATGTGTTATGCTGAACAAGAAATTTATATTTTTCTGTGAGAAGTGTTGCTGTTTTCATGTTCTTGTTAACTGAAGCGAAGATTACCGTTTCTTTATATACTCAAAGACGATTTCAATAAAATGCGTCTGACCGAAAAACATGTTTTCAATTGATTGGTCCTAAGAAAATTGTTTATTTATAAGAAACCAAAATTTAATTGCTTTGAACCTTTTTACTGGTTAGTTAAATGAACTTTTAGGCTATTTATTTAGTTCGAAAACGTAATTAATGTTCAAGAGATACTTTCTGTATCTGGTACACAAACCAAAAGCAACATTATAATCTAATCATTCTTCGGTAATAATTACACTTGGGACTAGGTCTCACAGTTGATTGAATTTGTACAATTTTTACAATACTTCCATCTTTACAATTGGGAATTTTCAATCCCCTAATTTATTGAATTCGTACGATTCGGAAAACTGCTTCGGTATGATTTTTTTTTTTGCCAAGAACCTTTTCAAGTGAACTCCTCTGAGACCAAGGGCTAAGACGACTAAATTTAATAGATACATAATGTGGCATATCTAGTTGGTCCAGCTTAATTTTTTTAGGAATTCATTAACATTTTATATGCGAAAATGGGCATTGAAATGTTTGCATTGAAGCCCATCACAAGTTAGGCAAACGCTTTGATTTCGCAGCTAAGGCACATGGTATGATATCAGCATAATCATATTGATCGCCCAACTGTCTACAATGTAAATTTATAATGTTTCGCCTTTTAGTTTACACTATTTGACGTAGGAAGATGAAATTTGGCTCACAGCTAGAGGATTATGAGGCGTCGTGAAATCCGCAATTTTTTTTACCTTGAATGAGTTATAAAATGTACCACGGTGACCTTGACCTCTTCCGTCATGGTCAAGGTCAAAAACCGGAAGTTGACCATTATCTCGAAAACCGTTAGAAAAAGAGCGATGTTGAGCTTATTTTCGACCCGCTTGGACTAAAAGACGTTATATAAGAGGTATCCCAGTGAGCTTGACCTCCTCGTTCATGGTCAATGTCAAAACCGGAAGTTGACCATTATCTCGAAAACGGTCACAGAGCGATTTTGAACTTATTTGTGACCCTTTGGTCCTAAAAGACGACATACGTAAGAGGTACCGCGGTGACCTTAATATCCTCGTTCATTGTCAGTTTTGAATTTTTAGTTCAGAATCGTAATTTTGTGACCCCAAGTGTAATGTTCGCCACTCGGTAGCAAAAACGATCTAATTCTCCTATTCTTTGTTTTGGGAGTAAAATATTGACAGCCTTAGGGAAGGAAGGCGATATTTCACAGACACTCACTTTTACGTGCCTAGCTGACACCGCAACCCCCAATTCTTTAAATTTCATTCATTTTGTAATGTAATAATGATCACTGAAAATTTGCTATTTACCCGCAAACAGCAATGGTAAACTTCATTTAGAGTAACAATATAAACGCTGCTACAATAAGCTAATGGCACTCGTTGTGCTACACGTCATACAAGGCTACTCTGTGTGCTAATTTTAGCCGCAAGAGATCGACAGCATGGCCAGCCAGTGAGATGGGCCTGAAATGGCTATGGCCAGGACAGCGAAGACAAACAAACAAAGCTTTAATTTATTACAACTTTTAGTATTCCGTGACAACGCTATCTCAGTGTATTGATAACGGTTACAGATCAATCGATTTGTCATATTCGAACGCGTAAGGCGAATCTTAACGATCGCTTTCGTGATCTCGAGTTTCAAAGTCATTAATCAGACGAGTTCTTCAAGTCGAAACGATTAGAGAACTTCGACCTCAATTTTGTATTCTAACGCCAATGCCGTGTACCATAAACGGTAGCTTAGTGCACAGGGCATAATTTCATGTTACATGCATCTCGAAATTTATTTATATTATATTGCATTTCATTTTTTCCCTTGCAATCAAAATATAATGTCTAACCATCATCGTTGGGACAATGCCGGATACGCTTTGAAATTTAATTCTATATTATTGTTGAAACAATGAAACAAACTTCTAACGCTCGCAAAGAATTTTTAACGTCTACGCATTCATATCCATCGTATGACCCAAGGGTGGGGTCCTTTGATGGAAAATGACCATAGTATTTCAAATTTGCAAGATATGTGCAACCTAGGAAAAAAACATTTGGACTTGCGAGTACAAACCAAATCCTGGCATTTGATCGCGACATCTATTCAATGTCTATTTCATGTCACATTTTCACTGCGAAACGCAAACTATTTCTAAATCTTAGCGCAACCACTAAATTTATTTAAAAGACCCACACTCTCAACTAAACGAAAACTAGTTTTCAAAGCGTCACAGCCAAATACCGCTAACAGATCCGGACTGGAGTGTCGAAACCTGCTTTAAGACATTTTTTGACATTAAAAAGCAAGTTTTATACCGTTAAAGAATTATTGCGGATTCCCATTCCTACTCATCTTAACATTGAACAATGGAGGTTTTTACTCAAAGAGGACGAAGACCGAGACGTGTTGTTTGAATTTCTAGAATTTGGGTGGCCTCACGGTTTCAATATAACCTACTGATGTCCGTTTTAATCATAATCATAGCGCTGCCATAGTTTTAAAAATGACGTTGATAAAGTTATTAAAATGACATTAGTGTTAATTTCTTGCTCAGGCCCTTTACTAGGCAATCTTTGGCTACACCACTCATTCTTTCAGCACTGTAAACAAGATTCAAAATACTGGTGTTTAATAGTGGATCTGTCATTCACCTCTCGCGTAGAGTCAAAGTTGCATTACCCCAACACCGAAAAAATGGCTAAATTTGTGTGCAAAAGAGGAAGAAATTGTACGATGTATAAAACTGATCTAAAGTGGTGTACACACAGACAAATCTGTCTCGAAATGTGTGGAAATTTGCAGGGATATCTTGGAGCGGTATGTTAGAAAAAATAGGGTTTCCATACCAACGCTTTAGCTTGTCAACCACAAATTGTGTTACCTTTTCTAAAAAAAAAGTTTTGGTGTTTACAATTATTGAAATAATGTTGCTGGGTAAAGCGCCAATTAGCACTCAACACGTTACTTTAAACGTTTGAATTTAATCGACAGCACAGAAAAGGTCACTCCGCCTGCAACCACTTTTACATTTCGAGAGATTTCGCTCACTTCCCAGCATTTTCCTGAGACAAAACCCAATAAAAAATATGAGCTACAACAGGACTGCTAAAAGAATAGCAACTGAAACCGTCAGCTTCCAAATGCCAGTTACAGTCACTCAAAGGAAGATGCAACATCTTGCGCCATGTATTCAAGGTGAAGGGATATTGTTTTACACCGTCTTCTCAAAACATGGCAACCTTAAAATATTCTAATTTGGATACACCAATAACACTGGAGCCCGAATTTGACTGTTTTTTACTGTATAGTTTCTAGGGTGATTTTAGAGTGTCTCATCAATGGAGGAACTTAATCGGACGCTGTAATTTCCTGTGACAGTTGCCGGTGCCGGCTGTGTTAACTGAGAACAAAAAATGTCCTTGTCGCCATGTCTCTTATAAAATTCAAATTTTGGAAGTTCATGCTTTGATCATTTGTTGCAAAATTTGGTGGCAAGCCTTCTATAATAAAGAAAGTGTTTGCATTGCAATTAACATTTGGAAAAAAGTAAGGGTGTAAAGCTACAGCAATGTCTGAGAGAGCTGTTCTATCTGTACTCTTTGTATTGGTCGAGTTGCAGTGTATTTACGTAGGCAAGAGAAGTATACTGTTACGGATTTATTATCCGGGTGTCATTGCAAAAACGTAAAAATTACAGTTCGGGCTTTGGCTAATAAAGTACAAATATCCTCTAATTCATCACTTCCATACTGTTCGTACTTCAAACGAGGATATAACATTTGTCCGCTCAGTCTTTATCGGGACCACCTTCCCCCAAGCCCCACCCTCACCTGAAACTTTGTTCCAAAGAGAAAATAAACACACTCTCTGTTGTGCCTGGGGTTTATTTTCAGCTAACTAAGAATACAAAACGCGATCGCTTTTTCTTTCCTATTGCGACCGCGCTTTTTTTATTTTTCGGTCATCCTCATCTTCATCAGCAATGGAAAACCGCTCATATGCCCTCACAGTCTCCCACCCCCTTCCTCGTGATCGGCTTTTTTTATTAGTTTGCCCCTATACTTAACCGAGCTCTTCAGCTTGCTTTGCAATCATCCCGGTCTACGTCCGAGTCTATGTCTTCCCCGATGTCACTTAGCGTATCCAACGTTTGTATCAAGAAATCGTGTTGTACCCTATGACCTTCTCTATTCCAGACATTCTTTTCTTTTTGGCCATCTTTTTTGCCCTTGCTGTTACCCTTCTGTAGCCTTTTCTCTCTTTTTTGTGCGTTTCTTGATTCGCCGATCAACTATGTCTTTCAACCTTTCCGGGCTTTGTGAAACAGGATCGAGTGCCAATTACGATTTTGCATTTCCCATTTTTCTCACAATTGGCAAATTCTCAGAGACCTTTTTCTTTATTTTCTTGCAGAAAATGAACCTTTTATAGTATCCTTGGATAAAGAAGTTGTACAAATCATGCGGTTAGCTTAGCCCCAAAGTACATTTCACAGCCACAGGACTCGATATATTGTATTTTTTACAAAGTTGTTTATTGCATTTCAGTCAACATTAAATTATATTGATAGTTTGCGTTTTGCCTTGTTGCTCAAAGAATGTGGACGTCACGAAAGTGCCTGAACATCAAACTTACCTTAACAATGCCCCCGAAAGAAGGCTACCTTTTACTACATTCTTGAAAAATATCGTTAATTTCTGGATGTGACTAATACATTCCGTGTTGTCTTATGAGCAGCAAATTTGCTTTGTTTCTTTTGTTGTCTTTTGATTTCGCCCTCAGTGAAAGGTTTTGATAGCACAAAGCACTTAAATTCTTTCGTGTCTTAAAACAACAGAGTCACTGTTGGAATCGTATTTAGTACTTTCGCGCGTGGGTACCTCGAATAAGACTACAAATGATAACGGAAGAGCACTTTCCAATTTCTGTGCTACTTTATTTACAATCCGCTATTCTCCAGAATCACAATTACAACAGCCTAACAACTCAGAAACCAAAATTAAACCGTTTTCTAACGTTTTCTTGGGCGGAGTCTCATTCCAGAGTGGCGTGATATTGCTTCCCCAATTTCGTTCACAAGAGTAGGTCAGCAACATCAGAGACCTTACTTTACGTCGGGTATCATTTAATGGAATAAACCATCTCGCTAGGTGTAGCGAACACAAAGGACAATCTTTTTGTTTGCCAACACAGCCTATCGTACCACCATGGTAGGGGAGAGATATATATTCAACCCAGAGGTGGGAGCGTGGAGTTTCATCTGTCCTCCACAACTAGGTGGAGGCGAGCAGTTTTACCACACCGCCACACAACGAAGTGGGGAATGCAGCCACGCCTCGCAAACACAATGCAAGGTGAGGGCATACATTCACATCGCCACCGCACAGCCAATTTGGACCACGTGGCCACACCTCACTACCACAAACAATATGGGGAGATGCACCTTTATCTCGCCACCATACAGGGAGGTGGCTACGTGTATACTCAAGCACTGGCTAATTTGTATCCTTTCCTCCCGCCCAATTACTACTTATTTACTAGGAAACCTAAAATATTACGCCAGCATCACCTTCAATTTAAAAACTAGATCAAAGACCAGTCAGTTTCAAGACACAATAAAAAAAATTCCTCTTTTTAAAATGCCAAATGTTGACCTTTGTCCCGTTTGTGCAATACGTGGCATGTTTAGCGGAGGTCACACAGATGGAAAATCCTCGTCTTCGCTGTTTTCTCCAAATACAGGTTAGTTACATTAATACATTCAGCCTTTGTCAGTAATTTTCGAAAGTTATTTTCAAAGTGTGGATTAAATGCTTCTTTGTGCCGTTGTCATTCCTTCACAAGAGGATTTTTATAGCTGAGGTTGCGTTATATTGTAGATATATACTCTTGAATAACATTCGGATCCTAGAGATTCAAAACAATTTATAACTATTTGGATAATGACTTTCAGATCCGACGACACTGATTATTTGAAGTTGCTAATAATGTAATCATTTTGTTTTAAACATGGTTGGTCGCGCTGCATAATTTTTGTCCGTTCGTCTTCCTTCTGTGCTTTGAGTTAGTCAGACAGTGTAGTACAGCGAACTGCCTTATGCATTGGCCTGGATCAAAGGGGCGGAGCTTGTAGAGCGAGACTTTCTGCTCGGAACTACTCCTCATTCACGCTGCTTCAAGTTTCTTTTAAAAAAAGGAATGGCCGGAAGAGTCATTTGTGCTAATTCCGTGGTGGTAAATTTTGTTGTGCAGTCGTTTAGCTAAGGCAATTTGAGCGAAAGCCAATCCTCCGCTTTCCACCCCTGGCTGGTTTCGAACCAGGGACCTTAGGATTACAAGACCAGCTCTCCACCGACTGAGCCAACCGTCACCTCCCGCTTTAAGTTGTTCAGGCATTTACGCTTCCCGCCCTCCCACACCTTTAATTAAATTGTGTATGTAGTTCTGAGTTTTTGTCTCTAGGGTTATTAAACGGTGTTAAGTCTTATCTTACAGTACTATAGGGAGACATAATTGGACAATTAATCATTTTTGCATATGGTCGATATATTATCAAATTGTAAACATCTTTCATTGAACTGTTAATATGCTGCAAGATCAAGTAAACTTTAAATTAAAGTTATTCACATCCAAACCTTGTTTTATTGTGTCGGCTAGAGACGGCCTCAGTCTTCTTTGTTCATAAGAATAAGCGCATAAACTTGCATTTTTAATTATCCAAACTGGCTATTCGCCAGGGATTGCTATCTCAAAATGCGGTTTGTATAAATAATAGTACCTTTTTACTTTTAAACTTGAAACTTTAAACACCACCTCAGTAGTAGTTTCCAGTAATAAGTTTGCGAGCTTCGAGTTTAATGTTTGTAAATAATTGTTTCTTTAAAGCATCTCTCTGTCGGGATTTTCTTTGCTGGTATATATTTAAATAGTTTCAGTAAGCATATCGCCAAAAACCCAGGAGCTTTTTTCTCTTTTGCTATATTTGTTTCCAATAAACATCCATGACTGTGTTTTAAACTTTATTACTACGGCCAGTGTGTTAGTAAAAAAAGCCACCGCTATCGCAGATAATAACTAGAAGCTCATTCCGCTAGCGAAATGTTAAACACTTGACAAAAATTAAAACACAAAAATACTTCCTTCAATGGGTTATTTCTTGAATAATTTTACAACATGTATACAGTGTGTTATACAACTTTGTACAGAGCTTATGTCACAGCATGTATGCGGCTTATAATATTCTAAAAACACGGACCACTGTCAAAAACATAAACAAACTCCATAGGTTGATAACTTAATACCAGCTAAATATATTAGCAAAGAACACAGCTTGAATATGTCTTATAAGCCGAGAAGTGTTTGCTTTTTGTTGACTTAACGTTTGAGCGACTGTGTTATCTGTTTACGCAGTGAGAGCTCGCACAAAGCTGACCAACTGTGTGGTGTTCTGTGCAGCAAATACACTCTTTTCATATGGCGTTTTAACAAAGAAAACGAAATCAAAGACGAAAATAAAAAGTGACATGCACACTTTTAGATCAAGCTCTTCATAAGTCCCAAGTTTCATGGTCCTAGGGCCCATAGTGTCAGAGAAGAAGAAGACACAACAAATCGGAAAAAAGTGTCAAAAAGAAAAAAAGGACGAACGGCTGCTCGCACGAATTCATATAACTCTTGCAAGCCAAAGGTTTGTCAAGTGTTAAAATTATAGGAGTGTCTACGATGAGCAAAAATGAATTTGCAGTTGTAGTGCACTGTCTTGAATGCCAAGGCAGGGAGAGGATGCGAAACCTTTTTCTGAGTTTCGCGTTGCTCTGAGAATGTTTTCGTCTAGGGGGCTGTGATAACCCACAGCCATCTGTCTTCACAATCCCCGTTCCCGCAAGCCCTAAAAGCTGGTCACGCCATATAGTGACATATAGTTAAAACCTATCAAACCGAGAAATGGCTAATTCTCATTTTTTAGCAATATCATAACTACATTTTGGCTGCGGAAAGAAATTATGCATGTCACACTGAATGTGTTTAACAATTTGAAACAAGACTTGCGTTGAAGGGTGGAGGGGGAGGTGGTAAGGACATAATGTCAACGAAAATAATGGAAGGCGAACAAAATTGCAATCTGTAAAATGGCAACACAAATAAAGAGAAACGTTTATCTGTACTACATTATTTTATTTAATCAAACTGTTCGCCTTTGAAACCACATGAATCCTTACATCATTTAATTACTCAGTAATCAATCTGTCCTAGAACATACATCTCAGGCTCATTAAGCTACATTTTTACAGTTATCCAGTTTTACCTGTTTGACACATGATCTAAGTTAACTATTCTGTTCCAGGCTCCTTGGACCACAACACTGGTCAAGTCTTGCAAGTTTTACGCACGATTCTCGACACTTGCCTGAGGATTCCATCTGATGTTGTGCCCTGCCCCGAGTAGAAACTGTTCTGCTGTCTTACTTCAATCCCTGCGGTCTGAACACAAGTGGTCAAGTCGCGCTTGCAACTGAGTCACGCACCTGACGCGCCTGACGCGACTTCGCAGTTGATCTCTCCGTGCGATGCATAACAGCGTGGTGCCTACTTGAGCCGCAATCCCTTTTGACCAGTGGATAAGTTTCCACATCGAAGGGGTGGGCTGCTCCAACCAAATGCTGTATCCTGTTGTTCCAAGCCTCGGTCAAGTTGTTTGTCCTCTGCTCACCGGTTAGAGTCGCGTCATGGACGTTCCACATTTCGGACGGATACATGGGCGTGATACGGTGCAGTCGCATTAATCCTTGGCCTGCGTCATCTCGGCTTTGGAGTCTTCTGCATGAGCCTGATACATAGGTCGCATCGAATAGCAAGGGTTCTAGCCAGTCAATGGGGAGTTGTTTTTCAGATACTCTATATCAGTAGCTAAATCAGAGATAGACAGTATTGCTAACGAATCCGTCATACCACAAAATAGCTCCACAGCTTCAGATTCGTGGTACAGATTTGTGAGGCCAAGTTCCTGCACCTTTCTCCAAGTAGACTGCGTAAGGTAGTTACAACACCCTCGAACGGTCACGTGATCACCTAGAACATCGCACACAGCACGCATCATTGCCATTTCAAAGTCCATTACCACAGTCAGCGGTTCAGGCTCCTGGTGAATTTCCGAGAACTTCTTCACGACAGCGCGTAGTATTTCTCCGTATGCGTCATGCGATTTGCGCTGCAGTAAAGCGTAGACCGTCGAAATGGCAGTATTTCCGATAGGACAGCGAATGTCATACAACTTGCAAAATCGATGTTTGCGCAGTAGCCATGTACTTAAGAGCCTCGTCAGTGGCAAGGATTAGTATCCTGCAATCGCCTTCTGGTCCACATTGTCGTACACCAGAAATGACTGTGGATCAGGTCATGACGTTTAAGACCATCCATTTTCAATTCTGAGATCAGCAAGTGAATGCGGTTCAGCAGGTAATCGTGCGCATCTCTGACGGCGAATTCCGCTCTTCAACGTTTCTTCTTTTCCAAGTTCGATTCTAGCGCTGACGTCAATTTCGCTCAAAGTCTGGGTTAAAATTTGGCTGAGCACAACGAAGGCTTACCTTAACCTGTTCTTTCATTTAAGCACGGCGCTTTGTTACCGTACCGGCCGCGTCATTGCGATCGTGATTATGCTGTTAAATCAACTGAAGATTCTGTACATCCAACGTTGTTTGCAAAATTGCTGTACAATCTGTTGTACGTTTAACGCATCTTCATCTAATATTCCGTGACGTTGCAGTTGGTTTTGTCTATATAAATCAACTCAAGCATATCTTCTATCAGAAGATATTAAGATATTAAGAATAACCAGACTATATGGCGACTGATAGGGATTGTGCTTCCTGTACTATTCCTGTCCCCTTGACATGCACTGATGCTAACAGGATTCTTTGATGCACCGTAGGTCAGTTGAGGTGACTGGTAGAGGTTATGCTTCTAGGTATTACTCCTGTACCCTTGACATGCGCTGGCGCTGAAAGGATTCTTTGCTGCACAGTAGGTCAGTTTCGGTTACTTTCTGACATTTTTATTTGTTTGCCATTTTGTCTGTCCGCCTGCCATTTAATCCGATTGCCACTATATCCGTTGCCATTTTGCTCGTTGCCATTTTGTCCTACAACCGAAGCAAGTCCAGATTAACGCCATCCCTTGTGGTCACTGGGAGAAAAGCCCCCGAACTCTCTTCAGCTGCTTTCCACATCCGCATAAAAAAACATCCACTCTGCGCAGAGATTCACCCTAGATATTTACGCAATAAAATGGAGTCTTTCTCTAACGGGGTGCTTTTCATGCAATTTACCCAAGTTAACACTCCCTGTGAGCATTTTCGGTTTATCTAGATATTCTAGTGAAGTTTAGTTACTCATCCAACTCCAGCCATAGCTGATACCCCATGAAATCATTCAAACTTCTCTGAGGCTTTTGGTCCTACTCAGCTATGGGCCTAATCAATGACCAAATACCCCGTTAACCTCCCTTCGTTCTGTCATCACTTTAAAAATTTGCTTCTAACAATTCCAGACCCATTCCTTAAAGCAGATATTATACACTGGAAATTTCCCCAGGGTACTGCAAAAATCTCTTTCTAATGGACGTTTTTTTCACAGAGGATTTACTCCGGGATTCGCCTAGAAGTAGTCTTATCAGCAGTCGAGTTTCATCCACGTTAAAGCTGTTCTTTGTTCCGCATCCATAGTTTGTAATATTTATTCCAGTTTTTTTTACCAAGCTCGGATGAACGCATTCTGCCTCATAACACAATGAATGACATCTAATTTTATAGTATTTTCGAAATTTATTCATCATCCATTAGATTTCTTGGAGTCAGATCATGCCTCATGCTGCTTCCGCCCCCAAAAAAATAACAGTAAAATAAACAGCCGTCTTTGCTACCAAATAGAGAAAATAACACATAAATTACGATCTTGAAGTCTTAAAAATTTCAAATGCTTTTGCTAAAAGTAATGTCACAATGCCAGTTTCATCATCTCTCTGCAACAGTGCTGTTGCCATGCTATATTCCATTCAACTTTTCGATGTTGATCTAATGTCGATATCGTGGTTTGTGACATCGGCCCGGTCATAACTGGTTGCGATTGATCGATCAGAACCACCTTCTAACCAACGTCTTTGACACAACGATGAATATACGTTGGAACAGCAACATTGTTTGGATGTTGCTGTTTGTCGCAGCCAAAAAGACAGTTTTATCAATGCCTCAGTTGTAACGCTGAATTGAAAAAAAAAAGGAATTTCAGGAGCGTAACTTTTTTTGCCTAATTTTCATGAAAATTGAATTCAAACGTATCTGATGTTACTGGATGATCCTATGGTATTTTCCCCGCTCTGCCGGCGTCGTAGACTTCCACAATCACACAATACGGCAGAGTGATTCAAATCGCTGGTTTTGCTCTTGAGCCCACCGCACATTTTGCGTCAAAATCAACAGATTTTATTTAAATTTTTGAGATTTTATAATTGCATGAGCTAAATTCAGGTCATATAATCAAGGCTAAGATGCTATTTTATACATAAGTAATGAATTTCGCAAAACTGAATGAACACAATTCGATCATTTCATGATCTCAGGCGGGATAAGGGCTCATCCAGAACAGGGCAGTAGTCCAAGACATTTTGTTGGGATCGGAGTAATGAAAGACAATGCCCCTTTCTAGCCAAATTTGCACCCACGCTGACTACCCCCGTTTTTTTTCTTTTTTCTTTTCTTTTTTTTTTTTTTGTGGGGGGAGGGAGGGGGCAAATATCCTAACACACCGTTCCACCTGTGCTCCCCAGAACAAAAGACTGTCACCCCGGACTCAAACTCAAGATTGTAAGTGAGCGATATGCATGAACGGAGAAAAGTAATATGATTGCCAGGGGTGCATTTCTATAAAATAAGATCTATGTTATAACAACGGCCGAAATATATTGCAATTAGCAAACAGGAATAAAGTCACTTTTCCTTTGAGAGTCTTAAAAGCGAACATTGCAATGTTGCTTCAACTTTGGATAGACGTCTCAACCGACGTCGGATCAACGTCGGTTTTGGTTGATATGGAAGTCGAAACAACGTCTACCTTCAGACATAAGGTAAAGCGATGCGGTATATCGGCGTCCGGAAAAACATAAACCTAGAATTGCCGTCAAGACAGCTACCATCATAGCGATGTCACCCTCCGTTACAGTACCCCTACCCTTGGGTCATCCGGTCCCGCAGTATATGTGTGACGTCGATTTCCATGAATACTTTTCAAAAGGAGGGCAAAAACATGAAATTCGTAGAGTATAGTCCTCATTTCGATCTATTTTCAAAGGGGCCTGTCATAGCCACCATTTCCGGTTAGCGATAACACAGTAAGATTGTTTTGGGTTGTGAGTCCGACATCTATTCAACAACGTCTATTCAACGTTGATTAAATGACTAAAAAGTTGCGCTTTTTTAAATGACCTGTGATTTTTTCTCTATTAAGTTAGAAAGATCGGTAAGATTTTTTGTTTAATTTTTAAAATTCAGATGATCCGACACTGACCGGAATTCTTGCTTCGTTTTTCCCCACAACATTTGATGGTTTTATAATACGATTTGTATAACATTGTAGCAATTACACTATCGAGTGACAAGTTCCTGCTTTGAAGCGTTTTTTGTTTTCCTTCCACACAAATGCAAGCATCGAAGGGTGCGCGAGCAAAATTTAAGGGAAATTTATCGTCTAATAGTTCATGTACTTTTTCTGCTCACCGAGTAAATCCTTTACTTTGAAATTTTGTACACTCGGTCGCCCGATCTATTTTTACGTCGAGTCACTGCTTTATTTTTTGTAACCCAAACGGAGATTGAGAATTAAATTTTTCTCAAATGTTTTCTATCATCATTCAAACAGGATCATGTTTGAAGTTCATGCAATCTTTTTTTTCAAATTGCCTTTTAGGGTAGGAGGTGGACATCGTTACAAAAAAGATACCCTATTTCAATAACTAATTATTTTATGCAGGGTAGATAAATATAGTGATGCAAAGTGAAATGGATATTCATCACAAAAATACATTTTATATCCATGAAAAAAATTAATTGGCGTCAATGTATGTTATTCAACATTGCTGGTTTTTCTTTTCTTTTTTCTTTTTTTTTTTTTTCTTTTTTTTTTTTTTTTTTGGTAACGGAGTTGTAGCCCAACAGAATATTCCTTCAAACTGCTGTCATAATTTTAATCAGAAAAAATCTATGAAAAGGAATAGTTAAAACACCCAAAGGGGGCTGAAAAGTGGCCCGTTCAATGAACTCCCTTCCATTTGCGGGATTACCTTTAAATACTGTTTCAGTGCACCTGAGGTTATGTGTAGCTGTCTGAAATAAACTGTAGTATAGGGTACTTTCGCACCTGTAATAAGTAAACAGTACAGTCAAAACTAACATGGAAGTGTAACGTTGTTGCCTGCCCCGTTGTAACTTACGGTCATATACAATTCTGTACTTAATTGGTGCTTTCGATTCACGTCTTTTGCCAGATCTCATTGTCCAGAATCTGGCTCCGAGTAATGCCCTATCTGTTAATCAATACCTCACAATCGCTGTGGTTCAGGGTGAACCAGTGTCTTTGAATTGATCATGGCATAGTATTACACGGGGGCGGGTCCAGGGCCCTGGTTATGGGAATGTTTACGGCAATATCCATAGCAGGGAAAATGCACAAAATACTTGATGGGTTGCAAGAAAGCGCACATGTGTGAAACCAAAGTACGTGTGTACTAGAAATGTACGTGTACAAAGTACTGTGTAATAGAAATGTACTCTTGCGGTTTTGTAGTCCCCCTTCTTACCCCGAACCTCTCCGCCTGTTATGTTCTTGGTCTACAAAACACAATGCAAAACGTTACCTATTTTTATACTTTAGTGAAAAGAACCAGAAAGCTTCCTCTTCATTATACTACAGTGTTATTTCAATTTACGATGGGAGTATTTGCCATTAAAAAGGTACTTATCAAATAATACCAATGGATTAAAGTATTTGAAATGATTCACGTTTTTTTAGTTCTAGCTACCAGCATAAAAATGCTGTTGTCATTCCAGCAATGAAAATAAAAATGCCGCAGTCGAAATCTGTCTTAAATCAAGATGTGATAAAACGTTCTAGCATCTAAATACCTTCAAGGAATAAAGAAATATTTTCATATATTAGTAACGTCAGATGGCACTTGGTATGAAATGTGTTACCATGTCTGTCCGAAAAAAAACCCTGGAGAAAAGGGGTAATTGTGAGGGCAGACGCGGTCCGCGCTGAGTGCCAATTTCTTTAAAAAGGGGGGTAATTTTTATTAAGTACTCTGCGTTTCCCACAAACAGGGGGATTATTTCGGAATTTTACCCCCCCCCCCCCCATTTGATTAAAAAAGAGGTGTTATTTCAAAATCAGCACTCCGCGTTTAGGGGTCGTTTGAAAAAGTCATGGACACGCATGGTTACCATTTGGTACGTAAGTGCCCCCCCCCCCCCCCTGGACACGCAGGTTTTTCTAAAAAAAAATAGGGTAATGTGTGTAATCTCGTTAATTAACTAAGTGAGAGGCACTGGCTGTAAAAGTGTAAAAAGGTAGTTAAAAATCAATGTGATGTCTTGTAGATTCCACCCGTCGTTGGAGAGGGCATAAGGTTACTCATATGCGGCGGCGGCAATGGAGCTCATGTGTTGGCAGGAATAGCATCGGCGCAAGCGAATGTGACGGAAACCAGAGTGCTGACGCTCTACCCGGGCGAAGCGAATGACTGGAGTCACGCCATGAAAGCAAACGATTTCGAAATCGTCGTTCAACGTAAAAATGCTCAACCGGAAGTATTCAAAACTAAGCCGTCCGTTGTTAGTGATATGCCTTCGGAAGTCACCCCTGGCTGTAATCTCATTGTGTTAACCGTACCTGCATTTGCACACACTCAGTATTTGGTTGGTATAAAACCTTACATTGTCAGCGGTACGTCTATTGTTGGTTTGCCCGGAAACGCTGGATTTGACTTCGCGGTAAGAGGAGCTTTAGGCGAATTAGCCAAATCGTGTTCAGTTTTGTCCTTCGAATCATTGCCATGGGCCTGTCGTATAAGCGAATACGGACGATCGGCAAATGTGTTAGGTGTCAAAGGTTCGTTGTCAGGTGCCGTCGTTAAGGCAAAAGACGCACCGAAAACGGACCCGACTGAAATGATGCAGCGATGCCTTGGAACCCTTCCGCGGCTTCAAACCCATGGTCATTTACTTGGAATTACCCTGATGGGAACTAATGGGTACCTTCACCCGGCTATCATGTACGGTAAATGGCACAACTGGGATGGCAAACCGCTCGATCATATTCCGATATCATATAACGACCTGGATGAATACACGGCAGAAACTATGTCTGGGATCAGCGACGAAGTAGTAGCAACCGCCAGAGGTAGGCCTGTCATTTATGTAGATATTTATGCAGATCTGCACTGAATAGGCAGCTCTTTGTGAATTATTAATTAAATGAAAGCGGGACCCTGGGACTGGGACCACAATGGGGCGGGGGGGGGGGGGCGGATACGTTGATTCAGTTGATCCTTTTTGTGAGGTTCTTTGTGAGGTTCTTCGTTATGGAATTCACCTAGAAAGAGGCAATTCGAAGTGGTTGTGTTTGGACGGTGGTCTCATTTTCGGGGTTTTGTTACTATTTTGAGGTCCCCTTGCCCTTGGATATTCGCAGATGCGGCACTTTTTGCAGGTTGTTTGTGCGTCATTTAATCGTTTAAAAGAGTGTGTCTAAATTTACTTTGAAATCACGGATTTCGCACCATTTTTAAATTAAGGCCGAGGAGAGGGGGAGGCTAGGGGAGGTTGGGGGAGGGGGTGACTCAACCCCTATAGATCCACCAATAAACGTCGATGGTTCATTTCAGTTTATTTCAGAAAACGGAAAATACCTCCCCCCCCCCCCCCCCCAACCAAAAAAAAAAAAAAACACAAAACGAAACAAACAAACAAATGTAACAGCGTGCTGCAAAAACTGGGCTTGATTTGTCTGTTTTCTTTGGTTTGAACCTGCACGTGTACTTTGTGCTTCTTCGGTTCACTCTAAATTGATGTCGCATTTCAAATTGTTAAAAATGAACGCTATTGTAATTATTTTGTAGACCCTTCAAATCAGGATTAGAAAAGACCCCATTTCTACCCTCCGTTCCACCGAAGGGTGGAAGGTTGTCTTAACTGGCGGGTATCCGTGGCGGGAAAATAAATCTCCTCTCCATTCATGTGAATGGAACCAAACATGCTTACTGTTCTTTCCAAAGAATAGGAGGTATTTTCTACTTGCTAACAAACAAACAAATAAATAAATGTAAATAAAAGAAGAAGCAATATTTTCCATTCAAGTGAAATAGCAAAATTTAAACAGCTGCATTTCGAAACGAGCAACTTTTAGAAAACCACACTTCCCTTACCATTTTCAAGATAAGTCCGGATTAATTTCGACAGCATGCAGCAGATATGATCAACGTCAAATTGGCCCATTTTAAGAGTTGCGACATGGGACCCAGTTTAAGAGTTCTGACATGGGACCCAGTTTGAGAGTTCTGACATGGGACACCGGTCATTTGCTTGCTGGCATTTTGCTGTACAATACCCGTGATTTATTTTCAGCACTGATGAGGCAGAGACCGAGCGTCGACCTGTCAAATGTCAGCCACATGTATGACTGGTATCTGAAATGCTACGGCGAAGATATCGATGATAAGACCAATCTGTACACTTGCATTAAAACTAATAAAGCCTACAATGGTACGTGCTAGTCAGAAAATACAATTAATAAGGCTATTTTTGTTGTTGTGATGAGAATGTTGTCTGTGTTTAGTTTCTGCTCAGCGTGCTCAAAAGTGAAAGAATTATTATTCCACGTTTGTATCTAAATAATAAAATTGCCAAGCATGTGTCGGCTGCACATATAATGAGAGGCTTATCAGCGGTCGACTCCATTGTAACAGTATTGTGGATTTGACAGGATTTCGACACCCTATGACGAAAATCTATGACGGGAGATATGTGCCCGATTATGGTCACCGCTATCTGTGGGAAGACATCCCTTTCGGCTTGGTTGTCATGAAAGGAATCGCCGCCATAGCTGGGATAAAGACCCCAAATATAGACAAAGTGATCACATGGGCTCAACGCGTCATGGGTAAGTTTACAATGTTTGCCAATCACATGGCCTATTTTTTGTTTCTAGGCAAATTCTGTCATTACTTTACTAACATTGAATCTGGATCAGACATTCAGCATGCAAAATGTTCCAAGACCGAGCATGCGCGAATAAGCTCCACGTGACAGAATGTCCTCAGACAGAGCATACGCGGACAAAGTACTAGTGCCACGTGACAAACTGTTCTCAGACAGCACTGGCGGACAGAGCACCACGTGACAAAAAGTCCTCAGATAGGGCGTCACGTGACAGAATGTTCTCAGAACATACTCGAGTCACGTGACAGAATGTCTGTGGTTAAAGCATGTGCGGACAAAGCGTAACATGGCGGAATGTCCCCAAACAGAGCATAGACCTTTTTCTGTATTTCATTTACTATTGAGCAAAATTTTATAACAGTTTATAACAGATAAGGTCGCACGAATTATGAACCGTGAGCACAATCTCAGTGAAGAAATTTTATGTCGTTTTTATTTCTGAGACAAAAAATCACGTTTTATTTAAGAAATATCTGACAAACAGATTTAAGGAAACAATTTGAAACTGTTACATCGATTTTGCTTATTTTCAAGTTTTTCATTTCGTCTTTTCTAATCATGTTTTTTCTGTAATAATTACCATCTTACACTTATAATGTCATGCCTGATAGCGGGCGTCGATTGATTAAATTATTGACTGACTGATTAATTGATTGATTAAAGCCAATAAAATACGTAGATTCACTTTAAGATCAATCACTGAATAGAGACTCTGGCCGAATAACAAGATAATAAGTCACAAATAAGAATTCTTTTGGCACTTAAACACGAATGTGAATAAAGCGAGGCCAAATCAAGTTTCAGAAATTATCACCTGGCCGTTATCATCTTTTAATACCCAAACACGATTTTTCCACTTTTGGAAGCCGTGTTAAACTTGTCTTATTATTTTTTTTTGAATAAATATTTTGTTTCAACAATCACAATCCAAAGGATGTAGTCTAACCGTTAGGATCATATTTCTCATCCCCTGGCCGTTCACAAAAATCGACAAATTAAAAAAAGTGACCCGACACAATCTAAACTAATTTCGCGTAAAAAAGAAACTCAAACAAACCGACTTGCTGGCTGGGTGTAAAAAATTTATATTTTGGAAAAATTTATATATTTGAAAAATTTATATTGGACAAGATTTATCGGAAGGTAGGAAAAATACTGGAAGTGCAGGAGAAATTCATACCAAAATTTTGCCCTCACGCCTTCGACCATTGTGTTTTCATACATATAAACATTTTCAACACTTAAGTAACGACTTATAAATTGATGATATACATGTTCTGCAATATATTTATAATATATTTATATATTTATATTACTATGTTTTGTGGAGAGAAAAAAAACGAAACAAGAATTTTACTCAGTGCCTGGCCACTGAAATTATCAAAGGACGAAAAATTCGGCCGGGTTGGGTGAAATTGTTTTGGATATTGGGTTGAAAAACAATATTTTTTTATCTTGCCCTGAACTTAAACTTTAGAATTGATGATTTAAATATTGGATTTAAATAATGCTTATATTTAGTGAAATAAAGTGTATAAGAGGCTCGATCAGGTGTAGCGAAAAAGGTTGAAGTTGAGAAAGATGAAGGAGATGGATGTTTAGCTGGCACGTAGAAGCTCTGTCTGTGGACGTTTTGTGCGCCCACATTCTGTGTGGACGTTCTGCCTCTGGAAATTCTGTCAGGGTAGATTTGTACGGACCGATGTGTAGTTTCATAAAAGGCTGATGTTATGTTATCAGTATCAAGTATTAATTTAATTGGTCTGTTCCTCTAGCCTTGCAAGTGATATTCATTTCAAACATGACGACCCAGTCAGTAGTCTCAATTTGGATAAATATGCGTTTTCGACCTGTACAAGTAAACATTTCAACGTAAATCGAATATCAATTTGAGGTTGCGACGCCGACACGGCCGAACCATAATATTAAGTCTGGTTGTAATTTGGTTGTGCTTGGTCGGGGCCATAGATCAACGTTTTACCAACGTCTTTGTCACAACGTTGAACAGACGTTGGATAAGCAACATGGTTTAAACGTTAGTTTTGGTCACAACCAAACTGCAGCTTTCTCCGACGTTTAATCAACGTCTTTGATGCATAGTTTGGATAGACAAGCGACGCCTGATAGATGTTAAAAATCGATGGTGTATAAACGTCAGACTCACTCCTGTTATCACTCACCGAAAATTGTACCCAGGACAGATCACTTCGAAAATAGACCAAAACGAGAATGTAAAACATGAGAATTTTTAACTTTCATTTGTAACCTTTGTGCAACGTTGATAAGACATTGGATAATCGACTATCCAGCTATCCAACGTCAGAACGACGTTGTTTCGACTTCCATAAACAACCAAAACGCGACGTTCATTCCACTTCTATCCAACGTTGATTCAACGACCAAATAGTAACTGCGAAGAAACTTGAATTGCACAGCATTAATATGGTTAAATACTGCACAATGTCAGTATAAATTGCTCACTTACTGTTGGGATAAGTACAGTAGTTTATGGTTGGCCATTCTTATGAGCCAAAATTGTATGCAAGTATATATTTCAAAAACAGTTATTCCTGCTTTGATTATTTCTGTGTTTTACAGGCAAAGAATACTTGATAGATGGTGAATTGATCGGTAGGGATGTGGCCAAAACTAGAGCGCCACAGGCACACGGCATCCTCACACTGGACGAAATGCTCGGACTGGAATAAAATAACAGTCAAATAATCGCCTGTACCTGACAGTAGAAACTCGTTTTCTGTGAAAGCAAATTTCAGTTTTCATGCAGTTGTTAAGGACTGACACACGTTAGGGAATTTATGCATTGAGTGACTTTGTGTAGTGACTTTGTGTAGTGATATATATATATATATATATATATATATATATATATATATATATATATATATATATATATATATATATATATATATATATATATATATATATGTATGTATATATATAAGTGACTTTTAAATTAAGTAATAGATTCACTGGTTTCATAGCTTCTTATTAAGATTTTTAAAATAAAATAAAAAACCCTGAAAATTGTGTTTACACTAAGTTTTATAAACACGCTTACTAAGTTTTCGCCAATTTAGCACTATCGTGAGGACAGTCTAGTTTGGTGCTGAGAAATCGACTGCATACGTTTTCCGTGCGGCCGAATGACCCAAGGGTGGGGGTAATGTGATCGAGAGGTGACCACACTATGGTTGTGGCTGTCTTCACGACGATTCTAGATTAATATTTTCCTGGCGTCTACACAACGTTGCTGTCGTGATATCTATACAACGTTGGGAGATGGACGCTGTTTCGACTTCCATTTGCAACCTTTACGCAGGTAGATGTTGTTTCGACTTCCATAAACAACCAAAACCGGACGCTCTTCCGACGTGCGGCGTCTATCCAACGTTAATCCAACGTCGCAATGTTGACTCGGTTTGAAAAACTGCAGTCAAGCGAAGACTGTACTGAAACGATGATGATTTATCTCTGTGTGGACACTGATAAACCAGCAGTGTTGTGACATTACGTTTGTTCTGTGAAAAGAAAGGCTTAAATAGTAAAACTGAGTGGCTTTTTCTGCATATGAAAACCTTGGTTGGGACAATTTTTCGCAAAGTCAAAGTTTTAAGCTAGAAATCTTCAAAGATTATGTATGAATAGATGTTGCTTGTGCAGACCTAAGCTCGGATGGATGCTATGGAGGTAAACATAATTAGACGTACATCAGTGTTTGTAAGAACATCTGTGAACGTGCTCTTTATCACGAATTTGTAAAATCCAGTCTGATTTTTGTACATCACGTCGGAAAAGATTTTTAAATTTTGGGACGCGGAAAAATTAATTCGGGGAGGATTTGGGGGGTACAATTAACGCATGCCAATGCAAGTTCTGTAATTTATTTCCACAATAGCATAAACAACGTGTAAAACAATGGCATTGACATGGATAACTTAAAATGTTGTTTGAGAAAGAATTAAAAATATTCTGGTATATTAGTTGTACATTAATACCACAGCGATACAAGAGAAAAACCGGCGCAGCGTAAATGTCGTGACATTTTTGTACAATTATACCACCATACCGTGTAGTTGTGCTGTCAGAGCAATGCTGTTGTAATGTAGCTGTGTATGTCGTATTGATGTGGCTTGTCAGATCAGGTAGAGACTTGGCATTTAATACATGACATAACATTGAGGGGCTGTTCATACAGTATGACAGGACGGAGGTGGGTCTGAGACTAAGGGCAAGCCAGTGTTTTTTGTTTTTTGGCAATGGGTGGGGTCACAGTTTTACTTGCATGAAGGTGGGGGTGGGGTTGGGTGCGGTCGAAAAATACTTTTCAATTGAAACGTGACCAAAAGGAAGAAAAACAAAACGGTCAATGTGCAAGCAGCTAGACCTCACTTTTCTAAACCATACAAAGACATAAAAGGTCACTTTAAAATGGGACACATACAAGTCTGTTTTGATCATTTTGACCGGTTTGGCACTGACATCTGTAATACTTAAAAGTTTTATTTTTCAGTTACAATGCAGGTGTATCTTTTCATGGAAAACAGTTGAAATGGATTGTCATTCTGATTTACTGCATCGCCGTTAGTTCATGTTTATTGGGCACAGTGTTGCTGCCCTAACGGCATAGTACTGATAAAAACCTAAATGTAGATTTTTTATTTATCTTTTGCTTAGGTGGTTTTCCTTAGAGAAGATCTACTAAGAGTTATTTCTGTCACAAATGTTTGCAAATGAGCCACCTTTGAGTGTATTTTTATTTTGTTGGAAGGGGTAGACTTTTGGGTGCTTATTGGGTGGATTTTGGGACATTTTGTGATACTGCAACCTGAGTTACAGTAAAGCATAGCTCTGTAGAATGAATTTGGCAATAAAACCTTTGAATTAGCTCAGAATAAACGCGTACATTGGTCTCTTTCTACAAATACAATTTCTGTTTAAATTTCAGCGATGCATCGATGTTGGACAGGCGTCTGTCACGCGAGAGGAAAAACGTCGAATTTTTGTTTATTATGGAAGACGAAACAACATTTACCATCCGACGTTGTAGAGACATCGAGAGAGCGACGCTGTACGCTGTAAGAATCATAAGGTGTCCTGGTCGCCCCCCTCTCCCCACCCCCCTCAAAGTAGCCCAACCCTTGGTTTGTACGGTAATAAGTCTGAAGTGAATTTTCATGAATTTTTTTAAGTAGACGAAAACACTGGGCTTTTGAAATTTCCATATTTTACGTTCTTATTTATCTTCAAAATAATCTGTCACGGCTTCCATTTTCGGTGAGTGAGAACATAATGAGGTTGTTGTTAGGCTCTAACATAAAAGTCTACTTTACATCGATTATTCTAAGATTAAACGACTACTTACCGGGTATGAAGTTTGGTCGGAATTCTGTCGATGACATTCCTGAGGGATATCGGGATATATGAGAATTAAACGCAAAAGGCGGTGATCTTTAAAAGTGAAATGCCAATCATTTTAACACGAATGTCCAGGGATATTGCGCCCAGTCTGGTCAATTTTCAATGTATCTCATATTAATTTTGTCATAATTCACCATGTAAATTGTTACAAAACATAGTATTTTATATGTATTGTAATTAAGCTTGCCAACTCCTCCATTGTTTGTTTTTTTTTCTTTTGTTTGTTTTTTATGCCAAGCTTGGTTACGTTTATCTACAAAGTTAGGTTCACCTAAGGAAGGATTTTGTTTCACTCGTTTACGCGACGCAGTGTAACAAGAAAAAACTCTCGTAAAGTTATGCGTTCCGAACGCAAGCAGTGCGTCTGACGCATTAATCTTCATGCACTATTTTACTAATTTTTTCAAATTTATGGTACACAAAGAAGAAATGCACAGTGCTCGTTGTATAAATGAAAAATAATTGCCTAAATAAACACCAAAAATCGAAAAAAGTTTGTCATTTTGGTCATATTTGGCGAATCGTCAAAATAAGAATGTCCATTGACATTGCAACCAGCCGAGTCTAACGCAAGCAGAGCAAACCACTTTACCATCTCATTGCTGCTTACAAAATCATACCTTCAGCTGTTATCTAAATAAAATATGACTGCACCACCAAAGATATTTTTCGATAAGATGGACCCCTGTCTGAATATATTACCCTCATTCCCATCCCTCAACAGCAAAATCGGTCAAAAACTAGTTACTTTAATCACTAAGCTGGAACTTTATTTTTTTAATGAAGATATTTGTGTTAATGGTCACTTGTCGTTCTATTTTATTGCAAAGACAAAATTACAGGAATTCACCACGACTAACGCATCACCAAAGCAGCTGTCATATTTTTATAGATCAAATTTACCAAACAATGACGGGAGACATAGCTTTCTATCTCTTTATGGCTTTTAATTGTGACCGGCACGCAAACACAACTGACTTCAAGAATCAGACCGGATCCAACCTTTCGTGAAGGAGAGGGGAGGTTTCAACTTCTGACATCTTGAGTTTAAAAGTTTCAGAACGCGTCTCTTGTGTAATTTGTTCTTTTGTAACACACACAACTATTGATTGACTCCAAAGACTTAGCATACGTAGGAACTACAATGCTAAAAATAGGTCATGGGGGAAATTACAGACTTCTGTTATCACTGCATTAAGACACGTATACACAACACGACTTTTTCCGTTCTACAGATTCAATCCGGTCAAAAGTAACTCTGTTCGTGTGTGTCGGGATGGGGGAGAGGTGGTGGTGGGGCAGGAAAAGAGGAAAGGGAGGGGAAAGGAGGGGCATTAAAGTGATGTTATATTCAACTACTGCCCCATCGATATTGTAGATATATGTAAAAAAATATCTACCAAAATATCCCGTCATTATGGCTCTTTTAGACCGATCGTGCAAAAAGTAATTTTCCGGGAGATTACCGTTTACAGATTCTACAAGTGTAATATAAAGAAGATCCTACCAAAACTGTAGGATCAGATGCAGTTTGAAAAAATTCAAAATGCCGTCATCTCGGCGTTTTTGGGCCTATTGTAAAATGAAATTAATTCCGATCAAGAACTATCTAGGGATTGTACGCGAATAATATCAAGATGATCCAACCAAAACTGTAGGAGGGAATGCATTTTAAGTTCCGAGTTTTTTTCTATCATTTATACCAATATCTGACTATTTTCAAAGTCTGCTCATTTCGGCCTTTTTCCCGATCACGAAAAAAATAATTTTCCGGTAGAGGACCACCTAGAGATTGCACATGTGTAATATTAAGAGGATCCAACTAAAACTCTAGGAAGAGATGCTTTTGAAAAAAAGCTTAACAAAATTTTCAAAGCGCCGTTATTTCGACTTTTTTCGGCCGGTCGCGAAGAAAGAAATTTTCCGGTAGAGAACTCTCTAGAGGTTAAACATGTGATAAGTGATTTTCCAGAAGACGGTTGCCAGGGAAACATTCCTGTGCAGTTTTGAAAGGATTTGATGAAAACCCTTCGAGCCATAGCATTTTAAATTTCAAAATTGCAAAAATTTATTATTTTGACCAATTTGGTCAATTTTGGTCGAATGCCAAAAATTGGTTTATGGCTGGGGATGGACTTACCTAAGGAACAATCGTGTGTAATATAAAAAAAAGCTCCCCTTGGTAGTTTTCGAGAAAACATTGTCCAGCACACACATACACACACACCGCCACAAAAGTGATGAGTGAAGCCCTTCTTCGACAAAGTCGAAGCTGGGCTAGAAACGACATTTATTAACCAATACAAACGTAAATCACATGATAATGAAAATTAACAGTTTTCCTTTACGAACCTATGCTAAATGATCCAAAGTAAACTTAATTACGTAATCAGTTTATAGCAATTTTTCAACAGATTGCCCATTGTTATAATATTTTCTGAACATACAATCAGAAGCCCCTCCTTCTGCTTTTAAGGCAGTTTTAATAGGCAAAAATTGTGCGGCTTTCGTGACGCTGTGATTTGTAAATCCATCCCGCAAATAGACCAAAATTGTTCGAATCCATCTTGAAATGGTCTCTTTAGAAACCCAACCGTGTGGTTCTTTATAAGAAACAAAAAGATACGAACTATTATTTCTACAATACCTCGTTCTGAGTATATATTGCCTCAAATACCACACAACACATAATTCTTTGTCAATGTCATATTCCTTCAAATTGATAGGCTGCAAATGGGCTCCAGGTCTGTTTTATTTGAGTATCTGATTAATAGAGATCTGAGCACCATTTTCAAGAAAATTCACATCATCCAGTCATGGCAATAGTTTGACTGCGCTGGTACATAGCTAACACCAATAATAATAATATTTATGATTTCAAGCCGTCCTGTGAACACGAAAAAAAACACGCAGGTGGGATTTTTATAAATTTCTTGTACCGCCAATGTTTAATTAATATATTTACAATTATTTAACATCAATACAATTACGCAACATCAGTACAATTACGTAACATCAATCCAATTACGTAACATCAATAATTGATAGATGTAAAACAATAAAGAAGAATTACATCACACATATTTATAAGAAAGAAAAAATATAATTCACTGATCCAAAATTTGTCTGGGGGTCAAACAAATTGAAATCCCCCACCGTAACAAAACAATATATGGAGGCGATGGGGCGGAGGAGGGATTTAAACAAATTTATTTCTTAGCTTAATTATATAAAATGTGTTACACGCGAGGAGAGTAAAATGAATGAGGTTGCTGAATGCTTAACAGCTACCCTCATTGAGTACAGATAATTTTAGACCAATCAAATCAGAGGGACGGCTTATTCATAAATCCGTCTAGGTCAGTGGGCGGACCTAAACGGCAATTTATGATTTCAAGCCGTCCTGTGAACACGAAAAAAAACACGCAGGTGGGATTTTTATAAATTTCTTGTACCGCCAATGTTTAATTAATATATTTACAATTATTTAACATCAATACAATTACGCAACATCAGTACAATTACGTAACATCAATCCAATTACGTAACATCAATAATTGATAGATGTAAAACAATAAAGAAGAATTACATCACACATATTTATAAGAAAGAAAAAATATAATTCACTGATCCAAAATTTGTCTGGGGGTCAAACAAATTGAAATCCCCACAGAAGAACCCCACAGACAAACGGGCAATCACACTGTGAAAGACGGTACGCGAAAATATTTATCAATAGCATTAGAACGCCACCTGCCAATATGAGAAATGCGTGTTTTATTTAAACCTTTTTGGAGGCAATATGTCGCGGCACCTATTAGAAAGGAATGTGAAGTATAACCCTTACAAGTACCAAGGGAGAGAATTAATGCCGATTTGAGAACGGTATTAAAAAATGATGGAGAAATAGGCTTTCCGCTTTTTAAAACGAAGAGAGAACCAACTTTTTGTGTACGAAGTTTTAAATAATTTGACATCGCTTCAACGGGGCAAAAGGGGCCGGGGGAAGAGGGTATATGCAAATCAAAGTGTCTACCCTTACTATGCTTAAATTGTTCAAAGTGGATAGTTAAACCGACTGGTTTTCCTTGCTTCCTTTTAATTTTAATATTATTAGCTAATAACAAATTTGGATTGTTGGCGGATGTGGAAGTGAATTCACCAACACGAAGAAAGGCATGAAATGCTAATAAAAATAAGGATTTAAATAAAGCAAGATTATAATATTCAGTAAATATTTGAGGAAGAACGTCACACATTCTGTGTAGCACACTCACGGAAATGGGCTTTCTATGGTCAGAATGATAATGTTTATTTTTGTAACCAACCAAAGCCTTTCTAATTAAGAATTCTTGGGTGAGGTCTGGTTTCTGTTTAAAGCGATGAATAAACGCAATTGCAGACATGCGAGTTAACACTGTATTGTATGAAAAACCTTGACAAGAGCAATACGCAATATATATAAGCAACGCATTGATTGATGCAGGACAAGCTGGCTGAGCGAACATTTTACATGTTTTTTGAAAATGTTCCCACGATCTTTTGTACACAGAGCGGGTTGATACTGACAGACTATTGATCACCATAGTGGTCGCAATAAACAGCATGGATCCAGCTCCTTGGGAACAATAAGAGGATCGTCGTCTAAATGAGGTGCCATTTCCTTTGCGGCATTTACCTTCAAACGAGATAGCAAATCTGATATTCTATTCTGTGATGAAGATAAATGGACAGCGTGTAAACATATGTTATCTATCAAGGATCTAACCACTAATTTTCTAACTAAATGCATGGTCAATTTACATTTTGTTGTTTGATTATTTATGATGGACACAAGAGCCAAGTTGTCTGTGTGTAAAATCACACTTTTGTTTTTCAGTTTCTGTGAAAACAGGTGCACGGCGATTACTATCGGGATAAGCTCTAGGATAACAATATTATATTGTTTGAAAGAGTCATCCCATGTGCCGTAAAACCACTCATTATCCAAGACCGCAGAATAACCCACGGATTTACTGGCATCAGTAAAAACATTGAACTGATTTTGAGATAGCCATATATCCGTATTTAATAACGTGATGCCATTAAATTCTCGTAAGAAAACAAGCCAAGTGTGCAAATCCTGTTTGGCGGACATAGTTAATGGAATTAATTGTTCTCTGTTCACATGACCACAAGTAATATCCCACAGTCTTCGGAGAAAGGCACGACCTGGTTTTATACATTTACAACAGAAATTTAACAAACCAACGATTTTTTGAACATCACGCAGTTTTACAACATGTAGTTTTATGATTTGATTTATTAAACCGACTGCTTTGTCAATTTTATCCTGGGGCAACTTGGCCTGCATTTGCAAAGTGTTTACTTCTATACCATGCAAAACCGCACATGTAGTTGGAAGGACGGTTTTTGACTCTTTTAGAGGTATACCAAGAAATTTTGACAGTCGAATGAAAGACTGAAGACCCCGCATACATTCAAAGGATCCCGCCGATCCAACAAAAATGAAGTCGTCCAAAATATGCGACATATCGCTGAACTTATAAATGTTCTTTATGACCCACTGCATTGCTGTACTAAATTGCTCGAACACATTACAACTTATGCGGCATCCCATAGGTAATACCGTATCGTAATAATACTTGCCATTTACTTTAAAACCTAACAAATGATGGTCCCGTTTAGTTATAGGAATGATTCGAAATGCATCTAGGATATCACATTTAGACATTAATGCACGCTTTCCTTTTTGTAAAATTAATGTTACAACTTGATCAAACGTCTCATACCTGACCGAAGAATAAATGTCATCAATGCCAGAATTTACAGAAATATCTTTTGGCTGACTCAAGTCATGAATGAGTCTAAAGCTGCCTTTTTCCTTTTTGGGTACCAGTCCTAAGGGGCTGACGCGAAAATGTGGAAGAGGAGGGTGTGAAAAGGGGCCTGACACGCGGCCTAATTGTATCTCCTTATTAATCTTAGAAATAAGAATATCTTTCCGTTCTGTAGCTGATTTATTATTAGGAAGTTCGTATTTTAGATCGGGACCATCATATCTGAGGTTAAAGCCGTAGCGAAAACCGTCAATCAAAAACTGTTTGTGGGGGTAATTTTGCAGCAATATGGCAAGCCTATCTGGATCAATTGGTGTGGGTAAAGAATAACTATTTTTTAGGTTTGGCGAGGGTTTTGTTTTGCTTGCCATTGGTAAATTCAGTGGTGCGGCATGTTCTGCCTGGGTGGTCACTTTGACATTTAAAGCACTCGTGTTTGTACACGCAGTTTGACCATGTGCAGATTCCCTGGGAATTAAATTGTCTGCAATAACCCGGGGGACAGAACACGTTTTTCCGAAAGGGCTGGCTTTGGGAACGGAACTGTTTCAACTGTGCCGATTTTGCTGCGGCCAACAAATAAATTTCCTGATGAAGACTATCCCATGTAAGATCAGGGGAACGCTCCCTGAATTTACGGAAGTCCTCATCGTACTTGAGAGCAGCTTCTAGACCGAACGATTTATACAAGCCTTGTACAAACGACATATATTTAAAGAGCTGCCGTGACTTATCTGGAAAGTATTCTTGATAAATTGAAGAGAAAATTAAAAAAGCTGAAAACCATTGCTCACAGGATGCAATTTTGAGCTGCTTGGCCTTCTTATTGAGAGTCACACTGCCACTGTGTGAAATATTAAGGCTAATGTCTTGTTCATCCGGGTTCAGCAACTCAACTAAGGAAACGTACTGATCACGCTTAATTTTGTCCAGAACGTTCCTGGCGACATGTAGGTGCAGAGTACTGGAGGCTGAATTGATAGGCTCACCTTCAAGGTGTGGATCGTCCGCATCCCGAAATAAAACTTCAAGGTCCTCGTCTTGGTCTTCCTGATTTAATGTTTCCCGATTTGTGACCGGCGTTTGTGTCGCAATGGCGTCCTGTATAGCTTGGGCGATTACTGGTTGGAGCTGCTGGACGACTTCCTGGACAATGTCATCTTTTTTTGTCTTCTTGGAGGAAGCAGCAGTTGCTTTAGATGCCTTTCGTTTTGGAGCCATATCTATAGACAAGACAGGAAGAGGAGAAAAAAGTGTAAAATTGCTAAATAACTTAAGATAAACCTTAAGAAAAGAAAAAAAAATAGCTTAAATAAAATGATGCAATTATTGCTAATTTAATAACGAACCAGTGAAACAATGAAGCTTCAGTAAAAAGTGAGGGAGTCATGCTTGGAGTTCAAAGTACATATTAAGATTAATTATGAAATCCAAACCGAGTCCCGTTATTATTATTATTATTATTACCATTATTATTATTATTATTATTATTATTACTTAATCGTTATTATTATAATGATGCAAGTAAAAAGTAATAATAGGGAGTTTAGTTTGGAGTTCTAGGTAATAAAGTAAATAATATGAAGTCCAAACTGAGTCCCGATATTTATAAAAATATTAATTGTTTTGTACAATAAAAAGTAAAGAATTCCTGTTTGGAATGGATAATTGAAATGAAAAGCCCAAACGGTGTTACATAACATCAAAAAAGATGTAAAATTTTAAAAATTACTCACTCGCGTTCAGCTGGAATTCTCCTGGTTCACAAATTATCCAAGGTTTGCACGGAGCGTCAGTAACAAGATATCCTGGGTTATTTAAAATTATTTACTGTAGTAACTGATCTTGTGACGAAACAACAGAATCCTAATGACGACACAAAAGAATCCAGTTTAAAACGTCACAGCAACACCTATCCGAATATTCGTCCCCGTTTAAAGGAAAATACTTTAAATATCAGCAGTAATGTTTAAGGCGTCCCAGAGGTATCCAGAATATACTATATAAGAAAACAAAATAATAGAGATATTCCAACAAAATTTAAACAAATTTATTTCTTAGCTTAATTATATAAAATGTGTTACACGCGAGGAGAGTAAAATGAATGAGGTTGCTGAATGCTTAACAGCTACCCTCATTGAGTACAGATAATTTTAGACCAATCAAATCAGAGGGACGGCTTATTCATAAATCCGTCTAGGTCAGTGGGCGGACCTAAACGGCAATTTTTAAAGTCAGCACTTTTAAACTTAATTTGCTGGCAGGACCTATTTCTCTCAGCTTCGCCAACACTGACGCCGCATTCCAAATAACCGAATATCTAGGTAAACTTGGTTTAACATATAACATGGTTTAACGTATATACTATTGCCGAATAACCCAGCATATTACATCATTCCTATACCGTAGAATACCAGAATACCGGGACACCTTTACATTGACAATTAGTCAAAACACATCTATTGTTTAACCGAAAACAAAAATAAAACAACAATGAAAAAAAAATCAGTGAAAAATTAGGCAAAATACTTAAATTTGGACAAAGAGTGGTGCTTTGGTGAATTACAAATTCTGTCCTACACTCTGGTTTTTTATTATTTTTTATTGTTGTTCATTCATTTTTTAAATTTTTGGTCACAAAGCTTTAAGCTGCGTTTACGATGTCTAAAAACGTCATAATCAAGTTGCATAAACGGCGTTGGTTTTGCGGACTGGTAATGACTTCACTGAGATGCTCCCTTTATGAAGAAAAATCAGCAAATCAGCGAATCAGCGAATCAGGAGCAGCCGACCCAACCACCCATCAGTCAGCTTTCAATTATATTTTCTGGAATATGAATCCATTTCGCAAATTTTAGTCAGTTTCTGCATTTCAGATATCTAAGATTTGGGCCAAAGCGTAAGTTACGAGAGATTATAGGAAATATTAATACTCAAATTTTAATGTTAAACATTGTACAGTTGTTGAGAAACGCTTGAAAAGTTGCTCTAGAAACTTCGAACCTGTTGTATAAGTGTCATTTCAGTGATTGAAAACGCCATTGCAGCCTCCGGCCCCACCCCCAGCTATAATCTTATGATAATAGATCATGGCATGTGGTGGAGAGGAGAGCATTCACACCACGCATGTCCGCATGAAGTATGATTCGCATTGTACTTGACTGCAATTTGCAATTTCGTGTTACTTGTTTGCCAAGCTCTGTTATATCTATTTCAATAAGTACTACTCAATTGCCACTCAATACTACTCGATTTCTAATCAGTGATACTCGGGCTTAAAACGAATATCATTTCTATGTCATAATGTGCCAATGCTATCACTGACTTAGGGTGCTGTTAATCATTTTATATGCCAAAACTGTAAAGACTTCAGAGTTTTTAACACCCCAAATAGTGACTAGTTGTGTACCCGTGTACACTCGTCGGATAATCCGGAGTACGTCCAAACATAAACAAAGATGGCTGTTTTGATCAAATAAAACAGATTTCAAAGATGCAAAAAAGATATTACGGATATCGAAGAAAAAAATCAAGAATTCTCCTTATGAGAATTTAACCATTGACGAAAACGAAAATGGACATGAAAAAGAAAGTGTTACAAAGTTCACTCTGGATATGAACAAGATCTTTTAGTTTGTCATGGATAAGACGTGTCCCTCCAGGATCGTCAAAATCGGATAAGCACGAAATAAGAAGACAATCAAAGCGTTTCCAGCTGAAAGATTCCACCCTGTATTATGTGGCATGATGTATAATTATTTTACATTAAAAGACAGTTAAAAACCAAGTGATTTCTGTATAGAAATAAAAGAGATCAAACCGTGATTCTTTCCTGTTTTTACTGGTCGCATGCATCACATTGATATACTTCACCATGTGCCAATACAGGTCAATTTTACTCGGAACCCCGCAATTAAGACCACCCCGGAATTAAGATCACTTACGGCCAGTCCCGCAAGTCGTCTTAATTCCGGCTTTCTGGTATACATATGATTTTCTCTAATTCCAGTGACGGCAATCGACTATTACACAAAGTGGCTAGGAGCAGCGTCCGCTGAAGGAGAGGTCTGCTGATGCTGTCGTAAAATTTTGTACAAGCTGATATGTCGTCATGGGTGCCCTGAAGTTCTGATTTCGGACCAAGGGACAGAATTCAACAACAGAATGGAGGCCGAACTTGCCAATGTCAATATCTTTCAAAAAAGTGTATTGAAAAATAACATTCAGCAATTAATATGCTTCAAAGATGGAGCTGTAAAGAGGGCATTTTGTACCAGAGGGTGTCATTTGTTACTAGTAAAAAGTGCCCCGGGCATTTTGTACTGGTAATAAATGCCCTCTCCAGACATTTTTATACAGGGGGGGGGGCATTTTTTGCTGTCACACTGGAATGGAATGATGAAAATCAATGTATATTCCGTGGTTTAGACACTTCAAAATCAAATGGAATAAGCTTCTCATTCTGTATTTCAGATTTGTCTAAAAACCTGAATGAAAGCTTTTTCTATGATGTGTTGCTGATTGCCCATTCACTGAATTTGCTACAGCTATGAAGCCACGAACATACGCAAATGAAGGGAACCACTTAAAGCGTCTATTTTTGATGGACATTATTTCATTACCAATCGTATTCATTCACGTTTCAGCAGCGGAGCGGGTTTGCTGGATTTCCACCACGGAATATCTTTAAAACTAGAAAATCTGCCACTTTTCGATTTAAATACATTGCACGCCTAGCGCCCCCCCCCCACTCTCCAACCCCCAAGAACAAAGTTACGAAAACCAGTTTCTAACCGCCTATCCAACCCATACACACACTTGGATATACTCACCATCGTTTGCAAAAACCAGTGGGCAGGGATCGGGCATGGCACCTTCGGTAGGGAGTACATAGTAACTGACCATTGGACAACTGACCACAGGTCACCTGATTACCAGTAAAATACCAAAAAAGCGGTCACACTGACCACCTAAACTCTTTTCAAACTCTTTAACTGAGAGCAGAATAACGCCTAAAATAGTACTCGTTGTATTAAAATGATACGCTGAGGCAACTGAAGACACCGCCCTCCCCCCAACATCCCTCTCGTTCGCTCCGGTAGTTATCATTAACCCTCAACCCCCAAAATAAAATTAGTTTGGATATGTTTCGATGATTCCACTCCGGGAACGATTTGTTTGCTATTTTTTCTATTCCTTAGTCTTAATTAGATATAATTCGTTCATCTTTCTTAAGACCTGTCTTCTGGCACAGCTATTTTTATTTTAGACACTTGATGTAAGCAGAACACAAAAACACCTAAAACAATACTTCAGATTTCAAGAAAACATTTATTTTAACTCATTTTCATTCGACAAGCTTATCCTATGGAGGCGCCTTTAAAATGGTTGGAATAACTTTGTCAACAGATAACTTGTTTTTTATCCAGTAGGAAAACATTTCGATTAGCATAAATAAGCATAACGTTTAGAGACCTCCTTCGTTATGGTCAAGGTCAAAAACCGGTAGCTGATAATTATCCCGAAAATGGTTAGAAACCTGAATTTGATTATTTGTGCCTAAAATAGGTAATATTATATTTACTTCCATGACCTCGTTCAAGGTTATAATCCGGAAGCTGATAATTAAGACGAAACACTGAAAGTTTTGCCTTTGACCAGATATATTGTGTCTCTGGTCTTCTCTCATTGCAAGCGGTTGCCATTTCACTACGTGTAGCAAAATTCGGTCTAGTTTATTACAATTTTCAGTATTCAGTGACAATGCTATCTCTGTATCTCGATAACGGTTACAGAACAATCGATTTCTCATTTATGAACATCCTTACGGTGTCACGCAAGGCGGATCTTAACGATCGTTGTCGTGACTTCGAGTTTCAAGGCGAAAAATCAGACGAGCTCTTCAAAAGTCCAAACATTTAGAGAAGTTCGACCTCAATTTTGATTCCAGCGAAAATGCAGTATAGCTTAGTGCGCAGGGTCTTAACTTTTAGCTTGCGTGCATCTCGAAATCATTATATTATATTATATTGCATTTGATGTTTTTCCCTCGCAATCGAAAGACAATGTCTAACCATCTTCGTTTGGACAACGTCGGATGCACACTGCGATTTTAACGACTACGTGTTATATATGCATGGTATGACCCAAGGACTATGGTTTTTTCATTGGAAATAGCCATAGCATTTCGTAAGATCTGTGCATTCTATGATAAAAAAACGTTTGGACTTTCGTTTTTACAAACTAAATCCTGGCATTTGGTTGCGACATCTAGACTACGTCTATTTAATGTCAAATTTTCTCTATGCAATATAGTCTACTAATTTTACGTCTAACCACAACCACTAAATTAATTCAGAAGACTAACATCCAAATTCCTGTGTATCCCGACTTTTCATCGAGCGACTTTTCGTCGAAAGTGGTAAGTGCAACTTTTCGCCAAAATTCTTGAAACTTTTTCATTTGAAGTCAAGGCCTCAATTAATGATCAATGACGAGATTCGCTCTCAGAACTCACACATAAAGGTAAAAAACATACTACAATTGCAATTGCCATTAATATCAAAGCATGATTAATTCAACCGCATTTTGAAGATAATCTCTAATGTTTCTTTCAAGATAATGCTCGTAAAAACATTTGGCATACGTATCCATCAATGACCAAAGTCGCGCTCAGATCTCACACATAGAGTAAAAAAAAACAAATTGCAGTTAACAAATTGCAATTAACATTAAACAGTGGTTAATTCAATAGCATTTGGAGATAATGAAGATAAACTCTGATGCTTCTTCAAGATAATGCTCTTAGAAAACATCACGCGAACGTATCTATCAATGCCCCGGCTCTCAGATCTCACGTATAGAGTGTAATTATATTGTGCTAAGTGTTTTAATAATATCATCATAGCTATGTTTTAAAACTTAGTTTGGTAAAGGGAGGAAGGATCTCTGTTAAGTTATGGCTATGCGGCGGTATAATACTTCAATATGCTCAGAAACTCATTTCAAAAAGATCGTTCCTCCAAATTAGCTCCAATGGACAGTACATTTGTTTTCTTTTTACTCCAACTGAAAAATCGTTGAAACTACCAAAACTAAAAACAAACACACAAACAAACAAACGCTCGTTCCTGTTTTAGCCACTCAGAAAAAAATCTTTGAATTCTGGAAAAAAGAGATTTTGTGCCAGTTCGTAATCCAAGCAAAGAGTCACAACCAAATCACAACCGCTAACAAATCCCTGGACTGATGTGTAGAACTCTGACTTTAAGACATTGTTTTACATTAAAAAAGAATAAGTTTTATACCGTTCGAGAATTATTGTGGATTCCCATAACTACTCATTTTAACATTGAACAATGGAGGTTTTTACTCAAAGAGTATGAGGACCGAGAAGTGGCTGAATTTGGGTGGCCTCTCTGTTACGATATAAAATTTTCAACACCTGCTGGTGTCAGTTTGAATCATAATCATAGCTCTGCCCTAGAGCTATGATGATATTTGTGTTGATGTCCTGGAGCTAAGCTGGCATCATTAGGGGAGAATAAACCATCTCACCGGGTGGGAGTGAACACACAAGAACATTCCTTTTGTTCAATTTGTCTCATGTCCATCCGTCTGTCCGTCCGTCGCACAAATTTATTCTTATCAGGGCGATATCTCAAAATCTATTTCTTGGATCTTAACCAAACCTTACAGGAAGAAAGTATATATAGTGCAGATGTGCAAGGCTCCGTGCGTCGCTCCATCCGTTGCAGCTTGTATATTGTTTTTGTCCGGGAGGCATTTCAAAAGAGTAACTGGACCACCGTGATGTAACCGTTATTGGCTGAGGGCTCTGATGCCTATGTTTTTCTTTTGCTATGTTTGTTTCCAATAAACATCCGCAAATGTGTTGTAAACGGCATTACTATGGCCAGTGTGTTAGTAAAAACCCCATCGTTCTCACGGAGAATAATTGTGTGAGTGTCCACAAAAATGAAATTGCAGTTGCAGTGCATTGTTTTGGATGCCACAGCAGGGAAAGGATGCAAAACCCTTTTTAGCCCTCAGCCAATATTGGCCACAACCCTAATCAATTACCAAATACCGCGTTACGCACCCTTCCTCCAGTTATCAGTATAACATTTATTTCTGACAATTCTAGACCCATTCCTTAAAACAGAAATTTTTCCCAGGGTATGGCAAAAATCTTTTTCTTATGGGGCGTTTTTTTTTCTCGGAGGATTTACTCCGGGATTCGTTTGGAAGTACTCATAACAGCGATCCAATTTCATCCACGTTAAAGATGCTCTTTGTTTCACAACCATCAGTACTGGTTTGTAATATTTCTTTCCAGCCGTTTTATTTATTTTTTTATCTTTTTTTTTAGAGTTAAGGTAAAACATATTAGCAGTTTCGCTGAGACGATACGATTGTCTATAAGTGTACCAAATATGAAGCCCCGCAGATTCAAAGGCTAGGAGCAGTTTTCTGGAAACCATTTTGCATAGCCCCTAAAATTTAGTCAAGTAGACCCGCCGTATAAGAGTACCTTTGATTTCTAAAGTCAAATCACTTTCGTATTTGATATTGGAAAACACCATGAAATTAGTTTTTGAAACATTGAGAAATAACTTATTTACTCTGAACCACACTTCAAGTTTTAACTGTTCATTGTAAAGTACACTACAAATTTCTTTTACATCACTACCACTGTAAAAAATGTTGGTGTCATCGGCAAAAAGAATGAATTTAAGGATATTTGAAACATTATGCAGAGCATGAATATATAAAAGAAACAGAGAAGGGCTAAGAATAGAGCCCTGTGAGACACCGCAAGATACTTGTAGGTTACTAGACACAACGTCATTAAATTGTACATAATGAGATCTATTTGTTAAATAACTGCTAATCCAAGATAATACATTACCCCTTATTCCATAGACTTCTAGCTTTTGTAGTAAGACCTTATGATCAATAGTATCAAATGCTTTTTTGAGATCAATGAATACACCTAATGTTGATTGTTTTTTATCTATGGCCGTAGTTAATTCTTCAATAAGATCCAAATGTGCGAGAGAGGTGGAGTAATTTTTCGAAAACCATATTGACAACTATATAAGATGATATTTTTTCAATGAATTTCGATAAACGACAATTAAACATTTTTTCAAGAACTTTAGAAAATTGCCTTAACAATGACACTGACCCGTAATTAGTAAATATTTCAGCATCTCCCGATGTAAACATTGGTACAACTTTAGCTACTTTCATCTGACTGGGAAAAACACCTGACTCAAAAGATTTATTACAAACATGGGTTATGGGTATTACAAAATAGTCACAAATCTTTTTAACTATAGTCATATCTAATCCATCTTTGTCAGATGACGTTTTACTATCACAACCTTTAACAATATTCAGAACTTCTTCTTGACACGTGGGTTCTAAGAACATAGAATTTCTATAGTTATATTGGTAAATTGATTGTCTCGGTGCTTTTTGTCCTAGGGTGGGTTTTGACCTGGTGGTTTTTGCCCGGTGGCTTTTGTTCCGGGGGCTTTTGTCCTAGACCCGTTATATTTTATAAAATCAGTACATTTATTTGTCTTGCAAGGCTCAATACTTTTCGCTAAATTGCATCCTACATTTGCGAAGAACTCATTGAAACCATTTGCTATAGATTTACTGTCTGCTATCTGCTTGCCATTATTAACAAAAAACTTCGGATATGAATTAGAAGAGATTCTTTTATTCCTACTGATACAACCGTTAAGAACTTTCCATGTTTTTTCATGTTATTTTTGCACGATTGCAGTAAATTATTATAGTAACTTTTTACTTCCAATCGCAGTATAGTTGTCAGATTATTTCGATAAATCCTATATTTTTCCTTTAGTACATCCCACCCAGATTTTAAAGATGCCCAGTACATACAGTGGCGCTTTTATAGCGTTTAATAAACCATTGCTCAACCAAGAGTTTACTGATTTGGTATCGTCAACCTTAATGTTAAGTACGGGACAACTTTCATGGTAAATTCGGGAGATTTTATTTATGAATTCATCATATGCTTTATCAACGTCTTCGTGACTTAACACCTCTGTCCAATCAATGTTACTTAGCTGCAAGGTAAATTTCATAAAAGTGGTATCATCCTTTATACGTTTTTGTACTTAAATGTCGTTTTTCGCTTTATTATAATAAATAGTGGTAAAAACAGGAAGATGATCTGTAATATCGTTTATTAAAACACCAATGTCTATAGAAACTTCGCACTCTGTTGTAAATATGTTATCAATTAAAGTTGAAGTACTATTTGTTATACGGGTTGGTTTTGTTATCAATGGCCGAAAGCCGTAACTAAACATTTGATCTACAAAGTTATTTGAACTAACATCATTACTACAATTAAGAAGATTCACATTAAAACCGCCACATATATAAACTGTGCTTTTTTTTAAATACTTGAGAATGGTCTCCGATTCGTCATTGAATAAATCGAGATTGTATTCGGAGGACGATAAATTGAACAAATTGTAACTTTTTTACTATTACCCAGTTCGATTTCAACTGTCATGTTTTCAGGACTCCACTGAGAGATTTACTGATACAATCAATGACCTTGTGCTTGATAGAAGACTCGACATAAATAGCTACACCACCTCCTTTTTTATCTGACCTTGATTTGAAGTAAGATTTATTAGGTACGATAAAGTAATTCATATCATTATTGTTCACCCAAGTTTATGAGAAGGACATCTCGTCAAAATCGTGATTCAAATTATTTACGTCATCGATAATATTATCAAAGTTGGCATTCACACTCCTGGCATTAAAGTGTATAAATAGTATAAATACCGAGTCCTTTTTTTGGTGACTGTTTGCTTAAATTTATCATCAAGAAAATAATCGCAGTTATTAACCATCTTGTTGTAAAAATTGTTATTAGGGTCTATGTCAAAATCGAATTCTATCTCTTCAACAGAATAGGCAAACCGTTCATAATTTATGCTTTTACATCTTGAGAAAAATATCATATACATTATCATGCAGACCCTCATGAACAGCAGAAAATTCATCATCACTTTAGTCTGAAAACGGCAGAATTAAAGGTTTACAATTTTCGCAAAACCACATACATTCTGAATTACCTAAATCAATTAAACTATCGTTTTATTTCGTAAAACGAGCTTTTACGAGTAAAAGCGCAATTCGTGTTCTCCACTTTTAATGGGGATCCCTTCCAGTAACATTTACCACGCAATATAAAAAAGAACTTTTTGAGGTACTGTTCAAGATACTCTAACCTTTCCATCCATCCTTCGACCAACCAGAATGCCTGAGACATCGTCTGCTAGTCTCGTATAAACGACATTCCCTTTTAGCCCCAAAGGCGGTAAAACACGCCCAGGCTAGTTGGGGATGGATGGGACGGGTTAAAATCAAAGTTAAAAGTGGAGAACGCGAATTGCTCTTTTACTCGTGAAAGCTCGTTTTACGAAATAAAACGATAGTTTTACTTCGCAAAAGCTTTGAATTCGCTTATCTCCATCTTTAATGGAACTTGAGTCCGGAGCAGGGGAGCCTGCCATTCTTGAACTGCCCAAAAAGGTCGCGAATTACACTATGGCTTGTAAAAGCTCATTGTATGTAAGCGAGGAGTGCTGTGCACTCGAAACAAAAGAAGAAATAAAACTTGTCAGCTAAGTTTCAATTCTTTAATGATTTCCTAAATAAAGTCCGGAGGCGCACCATTCCGGTCTTTCAACATAAGGTAAAATCATAACAAAGTAAAAATATCACAGCAACTGTCAGTTGAGATGAGAAGGCTTCCAACCATGCCATCATCTTTTTTGAGAACTATCACCATCCCCCTCCAACCGCCCACCGGATGGATCCCTACCTCAAGTTCTCACTATTCACTTGCTATGTATTGATGAACAATTAGGTTTATTTAGAAGTACTACAAAACGATCGTAAATCCATAGGAATTACGCAAATAAACTCTTTGACACTTCTAGTAAAGTGACTGAAGTGTCTTACAAGACATGCTATTCAAACTTGGAAAAAGAGAGCGAGTCCGCTGTCTAACTTTTCTTCTTCCCATTTGATAAATTACCACGTTTTATTTGAAATAAACTCGTAGCGATTGACTAGATAGTTCTAAAACTACTGTAAATTGTCATAAAATGAAAAACAGAGAAATTTTAGCTTATTTATGACTGTTTTCCTATATGGGGCCGCTATGGTCCCATAAGCCCATAATGACACTATGGTACCTCATACCATGAACCATAAACCGGTCTTTCGGTCTTCCGGCTACAACGGGTGTACGGTCACTGGGTACGTCTGGGACCGACATGGTCCCCCCCCTTTCTTTCTGAAAAACTTGAAGAAAGGAGATCAAAACTTAAGCATCCGAGTAGCCGTAAGGCCGAAGACTGGGCTGTACTCATTACACATGCATCCAGCGTTTGTCCTGAGCGAAAGGCGAAATGTTCAGAGTAAGAAGGAAAAACCTTCTTGTGGGTTGTTACTTTCGTGGCTTGTTGTTGCTGTTATTGTTCCCGTTACGGCCCTTGGAGAAGTTACCCTTGTGCTTGCCCTTGTTCTTGAACTTGGGAGAAGCATTCCTACAACAGAAACACTCAGCCTGTAATGGTCGTTTCTGAAGCCACGAACGGTCCTAATGAATATAAACCAGACAATTCATCTTGAGAAAAATCTTTCAGATAGTATTTAACAAACGAGTTGGGGGAAACCCAACAACCTGTTTTTAATATATCCGAAAGGGACACGTTACGTACCGCCCTGAGGGAATTGGCTACTTGCCTTACCTGATGGGCTTTGATGCTCGATTCCCCTAACGGGTTAGGGTCGATTTGTGCATCGTCATAGGCTGCCAAAATGATCCTTTTAATATAATTTGGGATCGACTGCTTCGAAAGATCTTTGCTAAATTTCGGCATAAAAGAAATGATGAGAGCCTTCTGATTTTTTGATCTGTAGGCCTCTGACATTTCTAAATACTGTTGCAGCGCTTTGACGGGACACAAAGAGACCAGACCGTCTGAGTCGGGGTCATCTGGTAGGGATGGAAGGGTAATGTGATCGAACGTTCCCATCCCTTGGGTCATGATGTGGGTTTTTCCCATGAATCCCGCTCTGGGGACTAGGGTGACCTTCTCTCATGTACCCTTATCTTTATTTACCTTTCTGTCCAGGGCATGGATTTCGCCTCTTCTTTTGCCCGAAGCTAAAGCCAATAAAAACGTGAATCTTAACGTTGCGTTTTTTGCTGAAATCACGTCTTTACTAAAAACATCTGGGCGCTGAAGATACCGTAAGACTAACGATAAATCCCACTGCGCTATGTTGGATGGGCAGGGTGGGGAGTTTACTTTAAAGTGTCTTACTAGCTGTGATAGGGATGTATCTTCGCCCGGGTCGTAGCCTGTAGACGCTTTGACTCTTGACCCTATAGCGGCCCTATAGCCCTCGATGGAACCTACCTTTAATTTCACCTCCGTGAAAAGGTGATCGAGGAAATCCGCTACCACTGCTGGGCTAGCCTGAAACGGATCTAGCTTAGAAGTGCTACACCAAGCGGCAAATTTATTCCACTGCGACCTGTAAACTTTGGCCGTCGAGCCCTTGTGACTGTTTACTATTTTCTCTCTCACCTGCTTAGAAAAACCCTTGTTTTTCAGAAAGGCCTGGTCAGACACCATAGGTGGAGGTTCAGTAAGCGAGGGGAGGGGTGGGAGTGATGCCAATGGGGTTGTGATAGCAACTCGTTGTGGCATGGGATCGGTATCGACCTTACTACCTTGCAATGGAGTAGGAGAGCGAACCATGGGGCTTCCGGTGTCCATGGGGCAATGAGTAATAGGAACGGTGGTTTCAACTCGATTACTCTCTGCAAGACTTGCCCTAAGATTGCTTGTGGGGGAAAAGGCATACAGTACCTCGTCCCGTGGCCACTGACAATTGAGGGCGTCTACTGCCCAAGCTGCTGGGTCCGGGCAAGGGGACACGTACCGGGGAAGTTGGGTGGTCATAGCGTTTGCAAACAGATCCAGAGTCGGGGCACCCCATGGGGATTGGTGTGTCACCCACTGAAAGGACCGAGGGGATAGGCACCATTCGGTGTTGATAACTTGACCCTGTATGGAAGCTAAATCCGCTAGGACATTTAATTTCCCGGCCAGGTGACGGGCGGAGACGGTCACCTGTTCCTCCCTGGCCTTTGTAAGAATTTGAAACGCGAGTTTGGACAGGGACCGTGATTTGGTACCCCCCTGCTTGTTGAGGTAAGCTATGGCTGTGGAATTGTCTAACCGAAAGAGGACTGCCTTGTTTCTGAGTTGGTTGGTCAGTTTGGTTAGGGCAATCCAGACTACCCGAAGCTCCAGCCAGTTTATGTGGTAGGACTGAAGCGAGGGTGGCCATTTGCCCTTCCATACCTGACCATTCCAATAAATTCCCCATCCCGAATGGGACGCATCGGTCTGAATCTCTATCTCCGGGGTGGGGGGCTGAAATGGCATTCCTTCGGACATAATTAGAACGTCGCACCACCACTGGAGGGCTTGTAGGGTTACCTGTGCAACTTGCATCTTTGCTGCGGGTGAACGACCCTGATGCAACGCCCATCTTACCTGGCTTTGAAATGGCCTGTAATGGAGACGGCCCAGGGGGACTGTCTTCTCTGTTGCCACTAACAGGCCAAGGAGAGATTCCATGGCCTGTAATCTCACCTTTTTCCCTGGGGAAATACCTTTTATGGCATCTGAAATTCTCTGGCGGCGTTCTGGCGTAGGGAACGCCTTTGCTATTGCCAGATCCAATAACTCCCCTAGAAAGGTAATGGACTGTTTGGGGGTTAGTTCGGACTTGGCTAGGTTTACTACTAGACCTACCTGTAGTGCCTTGCGAACTAAAGACATTGCATGATTCTCGGTTACCTGCTTGTCTTGATTCGCCAGAAACCAGTCGTCCAGATACTGAAAGACTAACATCCCTTCCAGACGTGCCCATGTTTTCAGTACTTTCATGACCTTGGAGAAAACGTACGGGGCCGTAGCCAGACCGAAGGGAAGCGCCAGAAACCAAAACCGTCTTTTCCCTACTTGAAAGGATAGGAATTTCCTTGCCGAGCGGTGAAGAGGAACATGGAGGTAAGCATCGGAGAGATCTATGGAGGTACCCCACATCCCTTCCCGTAATGACCCTTTTATCACCTGGGCCGTGTCCATCTGAAAGGTGACCACTCGGAGAAAACCGTTTATGGGGGAGAGGTCGATTACTAGCCTCCACCCTCCGGATTTCTTGGGAACCAGAAAAACCCTGCTGAAAAAAAACCCATTTGATTTTCTGGCATTTCCTCTATCGCCTGTTTTTGAGACAAGCTCAATAGCATTTCTTGGAGAGCTCGGTCTTTTTCGGACCCCTCGGCGTAAGAGGTGACTAGTTGTCTTGGCGCATGGGCGGTTAGGGGAATAGGGCACCTGAGCCCGTTCCGGTCTCGTTTGAAAGGTAGGGAGTAACCTCTCTTTAACCAACGTACTACCCTTCGAGACGCCCCCATTTCTGCCCATTGCTGCCAAAACTTTCCTAGTCTCCCTCCTACGGGCAAGGAGGCATTTAAGGAAAGTAAAGTTTCCAAGTCTTTTAAGTTTGTTAAGGTATCGCCAGGAGATGAGGGAATCTCGTGACGGTACTTTGATTGGTTGCTACCTGAACGACTGTGGAGACGGGCCCTCTGTCTTGCTGCCGGGGCTGGGTTTCGGTTTCTTGACAGGAGGCTGTTGTGGCTGCGCACTCGGCTTAGACTGTGCCGGAGCGGCCTGTTGTGGTCTCTTCCTCTTCAGTGGGCGTTTCAAGGAGGAGCGAGACATCCTGGACATCAGGGCATAATCTTGCGAAAGCGAACGACTTTCCTGGTTCACCCTCTCTATCTCGGCGGGAGGAAATAGCTCTCGTTCCTCCAGGATAGGGGCAAGGCGCAGATCCCGTAAACCTTTGACACTAGACCAGCAGTGCTGGAGAAAGGCATCTCGACGTAGGTAGACCATTGACGTCATCAAAAAGGTGGAAAGTTTGACCACGTTTCGGGTAGCTAAGGCCAGGCATTCCATCAGTTTAGCAGACACAGGATCACTAAGGCGAAGTTCTTCCCAACGCGACTTTAATGCTTTAAGTGCGTGATCTTGAAATGACATAATGTTCAGGATGTGGCGAGAAGATGCCTCAATGGTCTTGGCGTCTTTCTCCACTAATGGAATGTCTGAGTCACTACGCACTGTGGGCATCCAGACTGTACGCTTCACGGGCTGTTCCAGTGCCTCTAGGGGAATTTTCTCATCCGCTGGCCGATATGGGCCTGGTCGTACTAGGCAATGTTTAGATAAGTGGAAACGCGACAGTGTGCGACCCTCACCGGCGTCCATCTTCTTGAACTCCTTCGCGCGGACCGTGACAGCATGAGCAATGCCCTCGCTGGTGGCTAGTGCGATAAAAGAGTCCTGTTGTGGTGGAGCGGCCTGAGATGTCATACGAATGGGCGGATCTTCCTTATCTAAGTTTGGGGAGCCACAGGAGACCTCTGCTAAGCGGGCTATCTCTTGAATGGCATCCCTGAACGGCACGTCTTCTGGTGCAATCGTAGAAGCAAAACTCGAGGGGGCCGCGTCCTCGACCGATGGGGTAAGGTCTGGTGGAGAGGGAGTACGGATGGGCCGTCTGCCCGCTGCCGCTGGGTCTCTCCAGAGTCGATGCCCCTGGCCGGGAGAACGCACCTGCTCCACTGCCCGTAACGGTAAATGACAACGGGAATGTACTGACGTACCCTCGGATTCTTCTTCCCCGTCTTCCACCTCCGACTCCTGCTCCTCAGATGCTGCTTCGGGGAGTTGGGATTGTGGAAAATGTGACATGTGGGGTTCCCCTACTGGGGTGTAAATTTCTTTCTCCATGTTGCTTGGAACTGCTGCTAAGGGAGAAGTTTCCATCGGCCCGATTTCCTCGTCATCTTCCAGCAATGCAGAGACTTGGCCCGAAAGGGGCACGCGCACGGAATCCTCCTCGCTGATGGTGACCGTTTCGGGAATATCCACGTTAGAGTCCAGCGGGGGGTGAGGTACAGGCGAGCCCGACATCGCTGCCACTGACTGAATCTCCGGAGGAGGACGAGAGACCGTAGCTGATGGTCTAGACTTTTGGTTTTGACTAAGCAGACTCTCCTGCTTCTGAACTTGATTTTGTAAATCCAAAAGTTGCTTTTGCAGTTGCGATTGCATAGACAAGAACGCTGAAAATTCACTCGGGAGACGCTGTAGCTGAGGAGGGGGGGATAAGTCCTCTCGCGGGGGAATGCCTAACTGGCCTGTAACCGCCGAAAGAACTGTTCCCGTATCCTTATGCGTTAAAGTCACTTGTTCCTCAGACGGGGACTTAAACGCCCCTCCTGGACTGCCCGTGGGTTTCACTCTAGGAGGTGAGGCCCATGCCTCGCGGAGACGATCCCGTTCTTGCCCTTCCGGGATATCCAATTCTGCTACAGTCTCAGAAAATGCACGTCCTTTACTCTTGGATTTTTTATGTCTCTTAACTGGCGTAGCGGATTCCGATTCTGCACCAGTGTCTACGTGTACGGGGGTGGAGACCTGGCCCAGAATAACGGAGCTAGCCTTTTTCATGGTATCCTGAATAAATTCACGAGTAACAAACGAAGCTGACGAAAGGAATTTGCGCTTATCCCTCCTGCGCTCGTTCTTGGTCCTATTCCGTAATAGGACTTTCCAATCCTCTGGAGTGAGATGTAGGCACTCGATGCACGGGCTGTCTGGCTCGCACAGAGGTATTCCACTATTCCGTCTGCAGCGGTCGCAGATGGAGTGGGGGTTACACGAAGTTGGAGGATGGATACACTGAGGCAGTAACGGTGGAGAATGTAGACTGGCCTCTGTCATATCTGAAATGCAAGCAGAGAAAAACAACGGTGAGAATATGTAGTATAAAACAACGCACAATACTACATTTCTCAGTGCTTTGCTTCAACTGCAAGCTTTAACCCTCCAAGCTGTGTTTACAATTGCTTAAACACCGCAATAACTCGCTGGGTCTAAGGAAAAGACGAAAAGAGATGCTTCCCGGAACGGTAGCGTTCCCGGGCCGTAACGGGCTGGACCGTAATGGCGCTACCCGTGTCGGATATGGATCTCTCTTGCCTCAGATGCACCTGGGACCATCGGACCGTAACGGGTTTGTGAATCCCGTTGGACCAGAATGGTCTTCTCGCACCCGTGACCGTATGACCACAATGGGAAAACGGTCCTGGCAAGGAAAATGACCCTCAGACGTCACAGAAAACGTCTCTTTTCGTCGGAGAACGCTGTCAGACTTGCAGAACCTGCTCTACGAAGACTGAGAAGCGACCCATGGAGTAAAGCTTAAGCAAAACTGGCCATTTCCGCGATGACACAGCTCGCTGGTAAAGCTTGGAGTCTGATCAGGTCCAGCAGCCTGAAAAGATCCTACTCTTAGACGAACTAAGGTGGAACTGGTAAGTTCCTCGATCTGAAAGAAAGTGGAGAAAGAGGCGCACTTCTCGGGACTAGGAAAGTGTCTCCGTGATCGTGCAAACTCAACCTAATCAGACCGAAGAGTAAGATGTCGAATTAACACACTTCGGCTCCATAAATTTATCCCAACGCACAATAATAGATAAAATAATCCATTAGGTAGTGAATTAAGTAAAAATGAAGCAATTCGCACCTTAAACCAGTTCCCTTGCTGCAAAAAACCGGCAGCACACAGAATGGCGTGTTGTACAGACGCCACGCAAAAAGGGAATGTCGTTTATACGAGACTAGCAGACGATGTCTCAGGCATTCTGGTTGGTCGAAGGATGGATGGAAAGGTTAGAGTATCTTGAACAGTACCTCAAAAAGTTCTTTTTTTATATTGCGTGGTAAATATTACTGGAAGGGATCCCCATTAAAAGTGGAGATAAGCGAATTCAAAGCTTTTGCGAAGTAAAAGACTGCTTTAATAATTTGGCACAGTTTCGATGCAGCCAAATAGAGCAACAATCACATATTTTGAATCATGTCTTACATTTTTTCACAAACTATAGATGGATAAAGCATTTATGAACAGTTCGATTAAAGTTAAGTCTATGATTTGAGTTTTGCAACATCTTCCATTGATTTTATTCGTAGTATGTTTTGTTTTCCATCTCTGCCTGACTTTACAGTTCTTGGTCCAGCAGTATTCTACAGTTCCTTTTTTTTTTTTTTTTTTTTTTTTTTTTTTTGGCTAACTTCTTGCCTCATATGCCAATTTGGAGGTCTTTTCGGTGTAATGTTCATTTATGTAAACAATAGGTGTCCGTCCCTTCAGTAGTTTTCTATTTTTGATCACGGAATCTTTCACTTTTCCAGACAAAAATTTTCTTACAATGTTTCTCTTATTGTCTCTTCCAGGTTTAAAGTGCACAGCGGAGATATCTTGTTTCGTTGTGTTAAGGTCCATTTCTCTATGGAATAGATTCAAAACAGTATTTTCGGTGCTCTCATGTTCATGTGTATTTGGATAATTTTTGGTTTCGCTATTTTCCACTGCTGATACGTACGTTTGTGCTTGTAAACCAGAAATGATAATATTGTCTATTTTACTATATTGTTCTTGTTCGTCCATTTTATCTTGCAGAACCGCTAATTTCCTGTTCATCTCGATTTTTTCATTTTCCAGGTTTTTGATCTCTTTCTCGAGAGAAGTTATACGATTCGATAAGCTTTCTAACAATTGATCTTGTTTTTTCACTACTTTCTCGTAGAGCTTTAAGTTCGGATTCAATAGTTTCTATTCTATCCAGTTTCTTAAGCTCAGCACTAATATTTCGTAATATTTGTTGAAAATCTTCGATTGACATTATTTGCTCTTGTGAGATATCGAAATCAGTGAGTTTTTGGTGCGAAGTTGATTTTGAGCGAGTATTTGCCATTCCAGATAAAAGAAATCTTAACTAAAGTCTTAACTACTAAGTAATACCGTTGTTCAGGTCCGTTGCCCAACACCTTTCGTAAATTCCTTTATTTTCGCCCACTTATGCCAACATTTTCGTGAAGTCCGAGTCAAAAACTGCTTGCAATTTGTCGGATCATGTTATAACTATTAAGCTTTCCAACTTCATGTTTTTCTCAGTTAAATGATTTGAATATTATATTGAAATTTGGATTTTGCTATATATTTTTGAAATAGAAGTATGCCACCGGAAATGGTTATCGACGACGAAATTTAAAAAACATCATGGAATCTTTATTTTTCGTCATGTCTTTACTGAAATACTAATCCAACTACTGATATCGATATACATTAACTGTGGCGAAATACTAATTGCTACTGTACTATACATGTTCATAATAATGGTAATCTATAAAATCATGACAATTATATTATCTAGCTATAATAATCCTACTTTGAAGCATTTTAGTTGTTTCTTGCACAAAAATGAGAGGGCAAAATTTAAGGACCAGTTTATCCTCTGAAACTTCCGGTACTTTTTGGCTTTCCGAGCAGATCTTTCCCACTTGCAAATATAGTTTGCAAATGGGTATGCTTTGCAAAGAATTCTGGCTGTTTATTCCTTCCTTTTTTCCGTCACGGAGGTTTCCAGAAAACTCCTCCTAGGTTATTTGACGTAGGACGATGAAATTTGGCACAGAGATAGAGGGTGATGAGATGTCGTGAAATCTGCATTTTTTTTTACCTTGACCTTCAAGGTCAAGGTCAAATGGAGGTCAAAGTTTTTTTACCTCAAAGTGGTTTCCAGAAAACTCATCCTACACGGTTTGTAGTAGAAAATCTCGAAAACAGTTAGAGATAGAGGGATTTTGAGCTTATTTTCGACAATTGGGCCTAAAAGACGTTATATAAGAGGTGCCTCGGTGACCTTGATCTCCTCCGTCATGGTCCAGGTCAAAAACCGGAAGTTGATCATTATCTCGAAAACGGTTAGAAAACTGAATTTGATTATTTGTACCCAAAAGAGATTACATTATATTTACTTCTATGTACTCGTTCAAATAATTCGGAAGCTGGTAATTATGTCGAAACACTGAAGAATGTGTCTTTGACCAGACGGATTGTACCATTACAAGTGGGAAATTAGGTCTAGTTCTACTTTGAAATTTTATACACTCGGTCGCCCTATCCCTTTCTGGTTTTTTTTTTCTTTATTTAGTCGAATTTTTTTACACTCGGTTGGGTCACTGCTTTATTTTTTGTGACTGGGTCGGGGAATGAAAAATAATTTTTTTCTCACCGTAAGTGTTCTTAGTCCGATGTTGTTCACGTTCGATCGAACTGAATCGCGATACAGGTCACTTTTAAAAAATGTCCATTGTCTCAATGGTATGCTGGACCACACATCCACCTGTTGCTGTTGTGTATCCCCACTACAAGGCAATCTTCCATTCCGATCTACTCCGCCGTTTCCAGGTCACAATGATCGAGATCCAGGCAAGTTTAGATTTCATAGAATGACCAGTTTTGCTGTATTAAATTGGCTGTAAAGTGATGGAATTAGCTAATTACAAAGATTTTTTTGTTTTGTTCGAAATTGTTTTGAACTCCACCCGGGGGGGGGGGGGGGTGGGGAGTACTCACGTACCAACTATTTACCATGCGTGTCCATGACTTTTTAAAACGACCCCTAAACCCAGAGTGCTGTTTTTGGAATAGCACCCCCTTTTTAACCAAACGCGGAGAACACCCCAGTAAGCACAGAAAATTTTCCCATGTGGGATACGTATGGGTTTTAATTGGGATTTGCATGGGAAGGTGGGAAAGGGGAAAACCCATATTAATCCCGTGGAGAAAGGAACCATATCTGGGTGGGAAATGCCTGGGTTTTCCCACCCTGGGAAACCCCCTGTAAAATACACATGAAATATGTATGGGAATGCCCATGTAAATCCCACCCGGGTAAACCCAGGTGGGTCCCAACTGGGAAATGCATGGATTAAGCGTGGGAATTCCGACCATGGATTTTACCTCGATTTTTGTCTCATTCCCATGCAAATCCCTGCATGGGATTCACGTGGGAAGGCCAAAAATAACCCTGGGTTTTACATGGGTTTTACTTGGGTGTGCTTACCGGGACTTTCGAAACAACCCACTTTTTATGAGAAACGCGGAAATTTACCCTCCTTTTTAACGAAATTGGCCCACCGCGCTGACCGCGTCTGACCTCAAAATTACCCACTTTTTCTACTTCCATACCCAAGCGCCCCCCCCCCCCCCCGCCCCCGAGGGTTTTCTTTAGGGTTTACTCGGAGAGAGGTCTCGATTCTATCATCATTCAAACCGGATCCTGTCTGAAGTTCATGCAATTTTTTTAGGGTAGGAGGTGGACGTCGTTTCAAAAAGTACAATACACCAGAACGCCGAGATACGATCACCCCGCAAATACGACCACTATGGTCTGCTCTCGCAGGTGTTCGTATTCCCGGGTTCTGGTATATTTTAAATAATTATTTTATGCAGGGCAAATAAATACATTGATGATAAATAAAATCGAAATTCATCATAAAACACAGATTCTACTTAATTTAAACTTTAAATGGATTCAATGTATGTGGTTCACTAGTTGTTTTTTTTTTTTTTTTTTTGTTCCTACAAACTGCTGTTAGTCACCACCCCCCCCCCCCCCCCACCCGCACCCCCTAAAAACTTGCACACATGAAACTCTTCGATTTTTGATACACCCCTCTCTCCAAGTATACCACAGACAAAATAACGAAATTACCAACTCATACAAAAAAATCCACATTTCATTCTTTTCCAAAAAAAAAAAAAAAATCAGTGAAAAGAAATGGTGAAAACACCCGAAGGGAATTGAAGAGTGGTCGTTCAGTGAATTCGCCTTCCAGTTGCGTGAGTAACATTAATACTGTTTCAGTGGACCTGAAGCTATGTACAGCTGTCTGAAATGATAACTGTAGTGCAGTGTCCTTTCGCGCCTGTAACAAGTAAACAGTTGAGGCAAAACTAATATGGAAGTGTAACGTTCTGGTCTGTGCCGTTGTAACTTGTAGTCACATGCAATTTATTATTTAATGGTGCTTTTTTTTTTTTTTGACTCACATCTTTTGTGAGAGCTCGTTGTCCTAAATCTGCTGGGTGTTATCAGTCAATCAACACCTGGCAATCGCTGTGGTTCAGTGTCCTTGAACACGGCACAGCATTATACGGGGGCGAATCCAGGATCCCGGTTAAGGGAACGTTTACGGCAAAATCCATGGTGGGAAAATGCGCAAAATACTTGATAGGTTGCGAGAAAGCGCACATATGCGAATTTAAAGTACGTGTGTACTAGAAATGTGCGTGTACAAAGTAAATGTGTAATAGAAATGTACTATGCAAAGTACTGCGTAGTAGAAATGTACTCTTGCGGATCTGTACGTGTGAAATAGAAATCTACTCTTGCGTTTTTGTATTCCCCCTTCTTACCCCGAACCTCTCCGCCTGTTATGTCCTTGGTCTACAAAACGTGCTGTGAAGGGTTACCTGTTTTTTATACTTTAACCACTAACCACTAATCAGCTTCCTCTTCATTATATTACAGTGTTATTTCAATTCACGATGGGAGTATCTGCCATTAAAAAGGTACTTATCAAATAATATAGATGGATTAAGGTATTTTAAATGATTCACGTTTTTCTAGTTCTAGCTACCAGTATTAAAATATTGTTGTCATTCCAGCAATAGAAAAAATGCCGCAGTCGAAATCTGTCGTAAATCAAGATGTGATAAAACGTTCTAGCATCTAAAGATCTTCAAGGAATAAACAAATATTTTCATATATTAGTAACGTCAGATGGCACTTGGTATGAAATGTGTTAACTGAGAATGGGGCTAGTTCTCTCAATTTTTCGTTTTTCTCCCAAATTACTCAAATGCCGGAAGGAAGGCGCCTGATATTTGCAATTTAAGATCGCTATCTCTGTGTTGTAAAGAGCAACACTTATTTGACATTGCCTGCTTACGTCTTGAAAAAAAATTTCATACCTTTTTTCATGTGACTACTTGGCCCGTCATGGGGCAAGTTGTCACAAAGCCTGGGGTAAGTTGTCACACTGAAACGTACCATCTAATATCCTGTAAAAGTAAAAGGGTTATATGAATTTGTGCGAGCAGCCGTTCGTCCTTTTTTTCTTCTTGACAGTTTTCCGATTTTTTGTGTCTTCTTCTCTGACACTATGGACCCTGGGACCATGAAACTTGGGACTTATGAAGAGCTTGATCTGAACGTGTGCTTGTTACTTTTTATTTTCGTCTTCGATTTCGCTTTCTTTGTTAAAACGCCATGTGAAAAGAGTGTATTTTTTGCAAGTATATGCGGAGCATTTAACGTGTAGCACAGAACACCACACAGTTGCTCAGCTTTGTGCGAGCTCTCACTGCGTAAACAGATAACACAGCGTATGCCTGATCAGTCAATAAAACTTTAAGTCAACAAAAACCAAACACTACACGGCTTATAAGATGTATTCAAGCTGTGCTGTTTGCTAATATATATAGCTAATATTAAGTTATGAACCTATGGAGTTTTTGTCTTGACAGTGGTCCGATTTTTAGAATATTATAAGCCGCATACATGCTGTGCCATAAGCTCTGTACATAGTTGTATAATACACTGTAAACATGTTGAAAAATACTTTATATTATTCAAGAAATAACCCATTGAAGCACGAATTTTTGCGTTTTAATTTTTGTGAAGTGGTTAACATCTCGCTAGCGAAATACGGTTCTAGTTTGCTTTTGAAGACGTTTTGTGCCTCCACTGTCTTGGGGTTTTGGCAGTTTCAGCATAATGTCATCAACATCATGGCAGTGAATGTCCTCCTTTTCAAGAAATACAAATTGTTCAAATGTTGAGCTATTTGATAGGCGTTTAACGCGTCTCATGAATGAGATCTCCTCTTCATCATTCATTTGAATGTTTCTTATTTTGCCAACATACAGACGTTCCATTTTCTTGGTCGCAAACCTCACTAAAATGTAATCATTTACGGTTTACATAAAACATCGTCATTATTTTCCTTGCAGTCATCGATTTCAGAGTCCGACTCAAGCATTTTGGCAAGTACATCCGTTTCCTCCTCACTTTCGTCACGCTCACTGCTCTCTGGTGTTATTAACTTGCGTGTTTTGATTTTTGTTGTTTTTCAACATCAATGTCCAATTTTCGCCTTTTTCCTCCTCCTTTTTACGCGCTGCCTCACAGATTTGTAATTTTACAGAAGAAAGAAAAGGATAGTTCTGGCCTACATATGACGTCATAATGACGTCACAAAGGTGGTCCAGAACTGTCATAGCAGTTTTGGACCACATGGTCCAGAACTGTCTTGACAGAGCAAGCGCCCGTGCCAATGACGTCATAATGACGCCATTCTTATGACGTGACGACGTTGTGATGACATCATAATGGCGTCATGATGACGTCATGATGACGTCATAACCGAAAGCAGCATAGTCCTAGAACATAGAGTGCATTATGAATGTGTATTATGAATGAGTAAAATAAATGAGTACATAATGAATGTGTACGTGATGAATGTGCATAATGAATGTGTGTAATGAATGAGTGCGTGATGAATATATGCGTTATAAGGTTATATGTCACGATGATTGACAGGTACAAATCTGTCATCGGGGGGGGGGGGGGGGAGGGCGTGACTTAGTCATGTGATTTTGTTACATAGTCACATACCATGGTCTAGGGTTAGGCCGCCCATACCTGGGCTAGAACCACAAACCTTCCGACCAGGAGTCCGACGCTCTATTAACTGAGCTATTCCGGACTTAACCAGAATGTTTGTGAAAACATGCAATATAAGGCTATAATGCACACATCCATGTCTGGTCCAAAACCCCCATGGGGATTCTGGCCCACCTGTGACGTCAAAATGGCGTCAAAAAAAATAGGATGCGATTTTCCCTCACTAAGTCTAATATTATGTGTTATGCTATAGTAGTGGGAAAATGAGGGTTCTAAACCAATTTTAACAAATGTAGTTTTTGAAAACATATTATGTATAAAAAAGGATTTAGCATTTTACCATACTACTTATTCGAACACTCTGAAGTCATGCTAGTAGAAAAATGAGGGTTCTAAACCAACTTTAACAAATTTAGTTTTTGAAAACATATTATGCATAAAATAGGTTTGGCATTTTACCATGCTATCTATTCGAACACTGTTAGACCATAATAGTGGATAAATCAGGGTTCTAGGCCAATTTTAGCAAATTTAGCATTCTGAAAACATACTGTGTCATGGTACGAGGGAAAATTTTGAAATTCTTTGTTATGCATGTTTATTTGTTACATTTTTTTCTTTGGTTAGTTATGTAGGAAGACCGCTCCCATTCAAGCATGTGTTCAATTAGCAAGTCCCCATTCAAACATGTGTTCGAATGGCAAGTCCTCATTCAAATATGTGTTCGAATGGCAAGCCCATTCAAAGACGTGTTCGAATTATTTTTGGAACATATTACGTCATGGTATTGTTCAGCAAGTTTTTACATCCCCCCCTCCCTAGATGACAGATTTCTACCTATCAATCATCGTGACGTATAACCTCATAACGCATACATTCATTACGCACTCATTCATAACACGCATTTATCATACACATTCATCACGTACTCATTCATTATGTACGCATTCATTATATTCATTCATAATACACATTCATAATGCACTCTATGCTCTAGGTTTATGCTGTTAACGGTTATGACGTCATCATGACGTAATTATGACGTCATCATAACGTCATTAAGTCATCAGTACGACGTCATTATGACGTCATTGGCACGGGCGCTCGCTCTATCAATCACCATCTGGTCCAAAACTGTCGTGACAGTTCTGGACCACCTATGTGACGTCATTTTGACGTCATAGGTGGACCAGAACTGTCCTTTTCCTACTACTTTTTACAGGTTTGTCTGTGTAAATAAGATGCTGTTCCTTTTTTGTTGGACCTGTTTTGTTACTTTTTGGCGGCAGTTTTGAGAACGGGCGTAGTTCTTCTGGGGTTTTGATGTCAGGAAAAGCTTTATGCAACATTGATTTCAACAATAGTGGTACAAAATGGTTTGGCGACCATGGCCGCTCACATTGACCTTTTCCGTGTAGATTAGACCACAGGATATACACCGCACCGTTCTTTGCATCTTGAAATGGGTTTATGTGGCGATGTAAATGACCTCTCACAGTGGCTGAAGCATATTCGGGATAGGCAAACACAATTGGTGTATTTAGGACATTTGCAAGTGCAAACAGCTGTCATATTCCCATATACCCCACAGGTGAGGTATTTTGAATTGATTCAGCTCGAAAATACGCTGAATCTGAGCTGGAGTTAATAGTCGCCTGCTGTGCATTTGTGGCTTGCAAATGCTTTCGAAATGTTTTCGAAAGCTTTTCTTCACCAAGATATTTGTTATCTAAGTAAGTGCTTTCATTCATCAATAACTCAACGGCAATACGGACTCTCATGTCGAAATTGTTCTCGTGACCATATGCCAGAATACTGGCGCACCGTGGCAAGCAGTTGCAGTCACCGTACACTGCAACTGGCCCCAGGTCCTTTGGCATGTCAAATGGCAACAATTCCATCGCTTTTTGGTCTGTATTTTCACATATTTTTGCTAGTGTTTTGGCAGAGGCAATCGAACTTACAGACCATTTAGAGTTTATTTCATTTTTTAATTCTAATACAAGCTTCTTCGTTTCTTCAAAAGGTTTTGTAGTGCATTTTGGAAGCTTTGCTTGAGCGTTTTTCCAAAAGTCACACGGCACCAAATTTGTTTGGGGAAGAATTGAGGCTTGCTCAGATGGCGACTCTTTTCGTCTGCGTTTTCTTGTATTTTCTCTAAACGATCACACAATTGAGGGGTTGTCTGTAACTTGTGTAACAAGGCAAAAAGTCGGCTTCCTTGAAGACAAACCTATCTAGCGGTTAAATTCCGGTTGACTTGAATCCTGCTGTGATATTTGTTGGTGTCGTAATTTTTATATACGCGTATGAAAACATCGATGAAATCACATGCATTTACATACTCTTTCCGGCATCCGGTTGTCCATAGCGTAATTTACGTATTTCTTAAAAGACGGTTGAAATTGGTTTAATAGTTTTAAAGTTATGTATGATTGAAATATTTAGGTAAATGACGTCATACATAACGTTAAACCTTAAGAGGGTTTGATGAAAATGTTTTTTAAACCACTTCCAGAAAAGTTTTTTTTTTTTTTTTTTTTTTTTTCTTTCTTTCTTTTTAAATTTATGTTTATTTATTTTTATTTTATTCATTTTATTTTATTTATTTTTTATTGATTTATTTTTTTTTTTTTTTTTTTTTTAATAAACATTTATTCGTCTTTTACCATAAGCCCTTTCACACACACACATAAAAAACCTTTCATTCAATTTCGTAATAAGCGCTCATTTCACAAATTAGGGGCCCTAAAAAGGGCCATTATGTTATTTTTTCCTATTGTTGCTGCTGCTGGAGCCAGCTTTCGAGGGTTTGAATAGTCAGCTGGTTTCCCTGCTGACTACTCTCCGCTCCAGCTGGCCCCAGATAGGTTACTGTTGGCAAATCTGGAACCTTCATTTTCTTCTCCGGCGGCTCTGCTAACAGTCGATTTAATGTCGGCTGTGCTGGTGTTGATGGTGGCGGTGACAGCGTCGGTGGGTCGGTTTGAGTACCGACCGACACCACCGATTTCTTGGCCATGAGCTGCAGCTTCTGCAGTCTTATACTTATTTTATACAGCTCACACTGGATGTTGAAAAATTCGTGTTCCATGGTTATCCATCCCTCCTACTGTTTCGTCTTTTTATACGCTAAGTTCATACGTAAAGGCAAACCATGCTGACATGGGGTTGAACACCGTGATGAGGGTTTAGATTTGTGTTTCTCATATTTTATTTTTCACTTATAACTTAAAAGGTTTATAGTTTTTCTTATTTTTAAAAATGGAATGTGAAACAAAAAGATACTATTTATTACTACATTTATTAAAATAACTAAAAAAAAAAGTTTTTCTATATGAAATTTAACGTTATTTCATTAAAAAATTGAAAAAATTAACACTTTAACTGTTTAAATAAGCTTTTTTTTTCTATATAATTATTTTTTTTTATGTTCAGTTTTAATGAAGACTATGTATGAAACTCTAAATAATTATACATAAAAAGACAGAAAAAAAAGATGTTTTAAAGGATTTTAATATATGATATTTGTTAATGAATTAAAACAGAAATTCTGGCTTCTACTTAATTTCTTTCTAATACATTTATTCTTTCACTTTTTTAAAAAATAAAAAAAGGAAAAGATGGCAATAAAACTATAATTATGATGTAGTATGATTAAGGGTCAGTAAATGGTATGTGGTTGCTATAGTTCAACAAAGCAGACGGTTGATCAAAAGAGCGCGAAGTAATTATGTTCGTATGACGAAACAGTTCAGAGAGGTAATGACAGCGTCATAAGTCCCACTCACTTTCACACAACTTTTTTTTTTCTCAAACATTTACAATGACTTTCAAACTGCTTTTAAAACACTTTCACACATTTTTTTTCTCAAACTGTTTTTAAAACAAAATAGATTTAGCTTATTTGTAAGAGTGGATGGCTCTTATAAGAGCCGGTTGGATTTTTGCTTATTTTTTTTTAGAGTGCTATTCTCATTTGCCTGGTCTCAAAAATTTGAAATTTCGTGTTGGTTCGGCACATGGGGCAGGTCATTTGTCCAGTTTCATAACATCTATGGCACCATTGGTGAGTACATTCTATGCAGAGGTCATGATAACATGTTTCTGTGAAGGCTCTGCTTTGTCCCATTTTCTTAAAGCAAATGAAACACCGTGTTGTGTACTTCTCCAGCCATGCGTTGAACCAGTCTGGATATTCTTCCCTTTCTTGTGTGCAAGGCATTTTATATCCTAGCAGGAAATGGAAGTAAAATGCCATTCTGTAGTCTCCTGTTTCTATGGCTTGTAGACGAAGTCTTTTCTGGTGAAAAAACCGCATTCCTATATTCATTTCAATAAGCTCTCCATTCTCATTCAAGTAATATGTTGTCACCCACTGTCTTGATAATGCACGATCTCCCTGACTTCTTATAAAAGAAGCCATAATAGCTCTGTCAGAATCTTCTTCCTCATTGCCTGTTAAATCAATCTGGTCTCCCTCTTGACGAGCCATTTTTCTCAAACACCTCAAACAGGTTTTTTTTTTTTTATATATTCATATGGTTCCCCCCCTCTCAAACCACCCTTTCCAACCTGATTCGTTCTCGTAACTACAAAACTATTGGTTCTCTGAAATAAGTATTATTCATTAGTGACCTCAACCTGTCTTAACCGGCCTTAACCTTTATTGAGCACCCCCACCCTGAAAGCAGCCTCATTTACATACGACCTCAACCCGTTCCGAGCGGCCTTGACCTTGCCTACAGTAAGTCTGAATGTAGCCACAATTTTATTTGTCCGTGAAATGGCATGACGATTGGTTCTTAATTACGTTACGTCACTGTGCCTCTTGCTCTGTACTTTGAAATGTGCAACAATTTGTGTTAAGCAACGCTGCTCCCTTTTCTATTTTATTTATATATTCTTTCTTTTCTTAAAAAAAAATGTTGTTTTTATACTTACATAACGTTTTAATACTCGTATAACTTTAAAAAAATACTTTTATTCACTCACACATACACATACACACATACATACAATTTTTTAAAGACACATGTTGCTTATTTTGTAATAATAGAAGCCCTTAAAAGGGCTTTAATTTTTCTTCTGGATTGATTAGCAAACCCGCCCAAAGAGCTGGTTTTCTTCAATCCAGTCTTCTATACCGCCTAACGCCATTTCAATAGCGAAAAATATTTTCCATAAGTCATACGCATTCTCATCCGGCCATTCTAAAACACACTGCAAAAACACTGTGTTCCGAACACCGAGTGAAAAAAACTTATGAAACAAACCGACTCTGTCAAGGCGTAAAGACATGATTGTTGCTTCACTTTCTCTTTTTTTTTCCTTATATATATATTTTTTACTTATTTCATTGGTCTGTAAAAGTCTTCCTTGATTGGCTTCACTTAAAGTGTCCTTCACCTTCTATGGTCTTGAATACATGACCTGAAATGTGGGGGTGGAGAGAGAGGGAAGGAATGATTGGTTTCACTTAGTGTCCTTCACCTTCAGCAATATTCAATACAAGACATGAAATGTGAGAGTGGAGAGAGGGGAAAAGTACTTGAACTGGAAGATAAAATTATACATTTTTTTTTTTTTTTTTTTTTTTTTTTCACACACACACATACACACATAAAAACAGGTTTAGCTTATTTTTAAGAAATAGTGGCTCTGAAAAGAGCCGAGGGTGTTGGTTGTAATAGTTTTTAGTAGTAGCTCTTTGAACCCTCCAAGAACTTGCATTTACATTGCCACTTGTAGTACTGATCCATGGTAAAAGGGCGGCCAACACACTTGAATGGGTGCGAGTTAAAACCACCCAAATTTTTTAGTTTAACTCCACACCAGTAGCAATCCGTGCAGTCAGCCCCCTATGCTACAGATGAGTAACTGTACCATAGGAGACCACCACACTTCCTGCAACAAAACCGGCGTGGAGCATTATGACCCACGGGACAGTTGTGTGGCTCACCCTCATACCGTAGGATAACCCAGCACTTGTAGCACTCAATGCGATTCATTTTGACTAATGCCTCACTTTCACTTTTTTCTTATATACCTCTCTTTTTCTCTCATTTCATTCGTCTATAAAAGTCTTCTATGATAGGCTTAACTTTATTCTTCATATATAGTGACCTTAACCTTTACTGATCTTTAGTTATCTTAACGTTGAGTGTCCTTGACCTTCGTTTTATTTATTTTTTATTTGTTTATATATATATTTTTTTTGTTTCTTTTATTTGTTTATTTGTTTGTTTCTTACAACTTCCAAAAAAAAAAAAAAAAAAAAAAAAAAAAAAAAAAAAACACCTGTGTTCATACCCGAGCGGGTTTGAAAACAGGTGTGCTCAAACCCGTACGGGTTTCAACACACCTGTGCTCAAACCCGTACGGGTTTCAAAACACCTGAAAATACGGGTTTGAGCACACGTGTGCTCAAACCCGTATTTTCCCACTACTCTGAGCAGTCTCCATGATGTACTCAACCAGTATTTGCTCCATAGAACTTGGGAAGACTTAAAGATTTTTTGTAGCCCATTTGCACATCCTCTGTTATTCACTTGCAGTTTGACATATCGGCCTAAGGTATTATAATTAACATCGTGATCCTTTGCAGCTTGTCTGATGCTCTGCCCATTCAGCACAGCCTCAGTGGCAAGCTTCATTTGGTCTTGGTTGTAGTTATCTCTGCCTGTTTTTCTTTTATAATGTCGCATGACGACTGTACCTGAAATCAAACGATAAGCATATTTGTTTCATATAAGTAAATGTACACATAAAAACATAAATTTATACATGTATGTATGTATATACGTGTATAAATGTATTTACATGCATGTATATATGTGATTTATTTTAAATATTATACATATATATTTATGACAAACCACAGGGCAAGTTGTCACACGTCAGGGTTAAGTTGTCTCACCAAAAGACAACTTGTCCCAATACGCCATCTAGGAGCAAATGCTCGTGGAACAGAATAAGGATGCATATTGAACTAGAACCTCACTTCGCTAGCGAAATGTTAAACACTTGACAAAAATTAAAACGCAAAAATACTTCCTTCAATGGGTTATTTCTTGAATAATACAGTGAAACCCCGCTATTAGGGACAAAAAGTGACTGAAGAACTTTGTCCCTAATGGCGGGGTGTCCCTAATTTCGAGGTCCTGTTCTATTTGGCAACTACAACTAAATCTTTGGCTATTTTTTACACTTTTTCCATCACTAGCTTTGATAATTTTAACTTTATCAGATAGCGAAAGTTCGTTCCGTTTTCTTTTCACATCACCAATATTCATACTTAACACCTTGTATAAAATCTTAACTGAGTATAAAGATAATCAATTACTTGTTCTTGTATACGAATATTAAGGGACGGAGCACATGTCAATAGGGTTTAGTAGTATAAAGCTTCTCCCTTAAGCACACATCTTTTGTAATAAGCCCTATTGTCTTTACATGCACTGTGTTCAATATAATGTACTCAAAACCCACAGACAACAATAGCGAAAAAAACAAACACCACCGAGTAAGAAGCTGATAGGGGTTGTTTACACAACGTACAACATATGGACAGCAATTTGACTGTGCACAATAGAGGGGTTGTTTTAAATGTGTAACTTGTACTTACGGGGTAAAAAGAGTGTCCCTAATTCTGAATAGAGGGGTGTCCACAATAGAGGGGTCTAGATATAACAGAACTCTATGGCGTTTTAAAACAGACTGAAAAATGCTGTCCATAATTCAGGGGTGTCCATAATAGAGGGGTGTCCATATCCGGGGTTTTACTGTATATTGCAAACAACACAGCTTGAATATGTCTTATAAGCCGAGTAGTGTTTGGTTTCTGTTGACTTAAGGTGTTACTGACTGATCTAGCATACGCCGTGTTAGCTATTTATGCAGTGAGAGCTCGCACAAAGCTCACTGTGCAACTGTGTGTGATGTTGGTTAAATGCTACGCATTTACTTGCCAAAAATACACTCTTTTCACATGTCGTTTTAACAAAGAAAACGAAATCAAAGACGAAAATAAAAAGTGACATGCACATGTTCAGATCAAGCTCTTCATAAGTCCCAATTTTCATGGTCGTAGGGCCCATAGTGTCAGAGGAGAAGAAGACACAAAAAATCGGAAAAAGTGTCAAGAAGAAAAAAAAAAAGGACGAATTTTGCTCGCACAAATTCATATAACTCTTGCAAGCCAAAGGCTTGTCAAGTGTTAATAAGTTAAATACTTCTGCTTGTTACACGACAAACAAAGCTGTGTTTATAACACAATATATTCTGTATTGTTCTTGAAAATGAGGACGTAAACTGAAACTTACTTGTGCTGTGTAAAGGACTTCTAATCTTCCAAAACTGATGATTTGTTATTATCAGCACATGCAGGCTTTGGATCCGGATGCCTTTTCAAATACACATAGTGATGACATGGAACTCTTAAATGACGCATGGATTTTCTGAGAATTCTTTGCATTTCTTTGCAAATTTCACTGAAATAACTAACCCCTGAGACAACTAGTCGCTCCCATGCATGTCCAAAAAAACTTGGAGAAAAGGAGTAATTGTGAGGGCGGACGCGGTCCGCGTGAAGTGCTGATTTCGTTGAAAAGGAGAGAAATAATTTTCATTGATCATTCCGCGTTTCCCACAAATAGAAGGATTATTTTTATTCTATTATTTTATAAGTTCACCCCCCCCCATTTGATTAAAAAAGGGTTGTTACTTCAAAATCAGTTACTTCTAAAAAGTCATGGGCATGCATGGTAGCCAGTTGCTACGTGAGTGTCGCCCCTTCCCCCCGGACACGCAGGTTTTTCTGAAAAATAGAGTAATGTATGTAATCTCGTTGGGTAATATAGTGACAGGCACTGCCTGTAAAAGTGTAAAAAAGTACCAGAAGAAGCTCCCTGAATATAAAAACCCTGGGGCTCTTATTAACTGTTTCCCAATAGAAGTCCGGGGGCTTCTATTTGGAGTTAAAACAAAGACCTGAAAAAATCGTTTCCTAATAAAAGCCCCCTCCTTCCCTGCAAGTCTTTTTAAAACTCGTGTTTCCTTGCAAAGCAGACACGGTGCACTTAATCCTTTGATATGAGGCAGCAACTAGACATGTTCTGCATCGTTGCTTGATCCTGTGCATTGCACAAGGCGAACACACACACGCCCCTCCCCACTGCCACCTTTGCTCCGGAGTATTACTGGAAACATAGCCGGCTGAGTACTGAAACGGGCGGCATGATGTTGCCCCTCATTCCCTGCAAGTCTTTAAAGAACTCATGTTTACTCGCAATGCAGACACTTAATCCTTTGATGTGAGGCGAACCCTTGACACGTTCTGCGTCGTTGCTTAATCGTGTAATTCGAACAAGGCAACCCTTCCCCCCCACTTTACTAGACTTTTTAGTTACTGTTTTTTTTTGTGTGTTTTGTTTTTCTTTTGTGCCGATATCCTCAGCATGTAGCGCTTTAATAAGAGATGGATGGTAAATTTTCTTATTGCAAAAAAAACTTATCGACAATCCCCCTACCTAAAAAATAGAAGCCCCGGTGCTCTAATTAGGAAACTGTTTCCTGATAGAAGCTCCAGACTTCTATTTGGTTTTTAAATGAGCGCCTGAAATTGGCCAGTTTCTAAATAGAAAACATGGGGTTTTTTCAGAAACCCCCGGTAGTTCAAATCAATGTGATGTCTTGTAGATTCCATCCGTCGTTGGAGAGGGCATAAGGTTACTCATATGCGGAGGCGGCAATGGAGCTCATGTGTTGGCAGGGATAGCATCGGCGCAAGCGAATGTGGCGGAAGCCAGAGTGTTGACGCTGTACCCGGGCGAAGCGAATCGCTGGAGTCACGCCATGAAGGCGAACGACTTCGAAATCGTTGTTCAACGTAAAAATGCTCAACCGGAAGTATTTAAAACTAAGCCGTTCGTTGTTAGCGATTTGCCGTCGGAAGTCACCCCTGGCTGTAATCTTATTGTGTTAACCGTGCCTGCATTTGTACACACTCAGTATTTGGTTGGTTTAAAACCTTATATTGTCAGCGGTACGTCTATTGTTGGTTTGCCCGGAAACCCTGGATTTGACTTCGCGGTAAGAGGAGCTTTAGGCGAATTAGCCAAATCGTGTTCAATTTTGTCCTTCGAATCATTACCGTGGGCCTGTCGTATAAGCGAATACGGACGATCGGCAAATGTGTTACGTATCAAAGATTCGTTGTCAGGTGCCGTCGTTAAGGCAAAAGAGGCACCGAAAATTGACCCGACTGAAATGATGCAGCGATGCCTTGGAACCCTTCCGCGGCTTCAGACCCACGGTCATTTACTTGGAATTACCATGACGGGAATTAATGGGTGCCTCCACCCGGCTGTTATGTACGGTAAATGGCATAACTGGGATGGCAAACCGCTTGATCATATCCCGATATCATATAACGACATGGATGAATACACGGGTGAAGCTATTTCTGGGGTCAGCGATGAAGTAGTAGCGACCGCCAAAGGTAGGCCTGTGATTTATGTTTATATTTTTGCAGATATACACTGAAACGGTAGCTCTTCGTGAATTATTAAATCAAAGCAGGACCCTGGGACTGTGACCACAGTAGGGTGGGGAACTAGTAATACTTTTTGGGGGTGATTCTATTTGTGAGGCTGTCCATTATGAAATTCACCCAGAACGAGACAATTTGAAGTGGTCGTGTTTGTACGATCCTCTCATTTTCGGGGATACGTTTACTATTTTGGGATTCCCTCGTGTCCAGCTTGCCCTTGGATATTCGCAGATTTTTACGGCAATTTTCACTAGTTGTTTGTATGCCATTTAATCTTTTAAAGGAGTGCGACTAAATTTACTTCGAAATCGCGGATTTGGCATCATTTTCTAAATTAAGTCCGGGGGAGAGGTTGGAGGACAGGTGTCGCAACCCCTATAGATCCACCCACAAACTTATGGTTCACCAGGATGGTTTTTTTACCAATTATTACCAGTGGTTAGAGTGTCCGCCCCGAGACTGGAAGATCGTGGGTTCAAACCCCGGTCGGGTCATACCTAAGACTTTAAAATTGATACTCCTCCTTGCTACCGTGTGAGGCACTCGACATGTAAGGGTTAGAAGGAGGGCTGGAATGTCCCATTTCGGTATAATGTGGCACGGGGATCCTGAAATGACCACAGCAGTTGAAAAGGATCTAAAGAACAATACAATACAATACAATTACCAATTATTAATAGCATAAACTTGCCGTTTATTATCCTCCGTGAAAGGGAGGAATATAGCTATGAACTGGTTGCCATTCTGTCCGTCTGTCCGTCCGTCTGCCCGCCCGTCTGTCTGTCTGCAAAACGTTTTGTCCGACCCTCTTCTCATAGAAGGGTAAGTCATAGGAATGTGAAACCTTGCATGGTAAAAGTATATATATTAAAAATGTGCAAAGTGGAATTATTGTCAAAATCGGCCAAAGATTGACGTCGTGGAAAATTGTCAAAATGGTAAATTTTTGGCTTGAACTTAGCCTTGAGACGATGTTTTGTCCGACCGACTTCTCATAGAAGTGATTACCGTATTAACCTGAAACTTTGCATGGTGAAAACATATATATAGTGAAAATGTGCAACATGGCATTATTGTTGAAAATGGAAAAAAAACTGGTGGTGTAGCCGGTCAAATACTACTTCAAGAGTAAATCAGGTAATATTAAACACTGGATATATAAATTATATATATATATATTGAAGTTGAAGTTGTTATTTTGAAAATCTGCCAAAAATTCACGTGAAGAAAGCTGTCAAAAATTAATTTCTACCTGTAATTTTTTCATGCATTTTACTTTTACTATTTCAAGGGGAATCCTACCTTACTGAGGCTCTAGTTTCAAAAAGTTGAAAATAGCCCCCTACCCCCCCCCCCAAAAACAAACAAACATAGAAACAAACGTAACAGCGTGCTGAAAAAAATTGAGCTTGATTTCTCTGCTTTCTACTTGCACGGGTACCGTCTTTGTGCTTCGTGGGTTCATAATAAATTGTTGTCGCATTGCAAGTCGCTAAAATGAGCCCTATTCCAATTATTTTGTAGACCATTCAAATCAGAATTATGTCGTAACCAACTTTTGCGGGTGTGTAGCTGACTTCTTGATTTAATCTATAGCCGGGAATTGTGAGTTATCACAGAAATAAAACACAAGTATTTTACTACAAATAGAATTTATGAACAATTCATTATAAATACCTTTTTTCAAGTTAGAAGTTTCTCATAGCTAGTATAGTAAATTCCCACAGACCGTTCCTTTATTCGCAGACAGATGTTACTCCGTTGCTGCCGAGACCCGCCTTCCGCTTCTCTATATTTTTCACGGGATTTTATATTAACTGACTGCTAAAGGTTCAAGCAAAGGTTCGATACTACATTCTTTGAAGTTACATAATATGTTATTCAAGAGTCTAAAATAACTAGCCTTATCTACCCTAATTAGCATAGTGGTCAACAGTAGCTGAACATATGGTATCAGTTTGGTCAGCATGGAGCAGAGTGGTCTTCACATGTAGTCAAATATTTCCCGGATAAAACAGATAATCAAGATGTCGAGTTGTGAGAAACTTAACAACTTATGTAAGATTTCATATGGACTGTTTAGGTATCAAAGGAGCATGATCAATAGGCGATAAGCCACACTGTTTTATAAATAACACGTTTAACTTAATGATAATGCTTGGTGTCAACAAATCTACATATAACATACAACATTTAAATATACACAAATTTCCTTCATTTAAAGGAACCCTTTAAATATTCTTGTTTCGCGAAAAAGTCGGTTTCCGACACCCTCCCCGGCTGATTTCACAACCTCTGGGTGTTTCAATTCTAAATGCTAATATTTGTAATTCACATCTTAATCTATATTACAAACAAGAGTAAATACATGGAGTACATCTATAAGTGTTGACCTTCTTATGGAAAAACGCAACTTGCGTTAGGCACACATGCAACATCTAACATTATGTGGCAACATATTTATATAAAAATATACGATGTGATTTGACAAGAGCAATTTAGTTATATCTATGCATTTTTGTTAAAAACATTGTTCATGCATGGCTCGAGTCACATTATTTTGTTTACAGTGTCCTTTTCAAAGTTGGTCGTCGTCGTGTCCTATAGCCAATCTTTATTTTCTTGTTATCTGAACTCGCGTCCATAACTGCGATTTAGGTCGTCTTAGAATATTAACTTGCACTGTGTTTTGTAATTATCCGTTCTTCGAGACAACTTCGAGTACTGAAACCCTTTGGTTTGATTATCAAGTCCACTGTAGCTATATTGTTCTTGGAAGTATAGCCTGACTACAAGATAGAATTAATAACTGCTTGACTGAAAAAACCTTACATCACGCTTTATGACTGCTTTGTGTTCGCCTGGTTGAACACAGTGCTTTTGATGGAACACATAGGTAACGCAAGAGGGTGATTGCTTTGTAGAAAAGTCTTACGTCATACATAATGACTGTTTCTGTGTTCGCCTGGCGGAATATAGTACTTTTGATGGAACACAGGTGACGCTAGTGAGTGATTGTTTTATTGAAAAAGTCTTACGTCATACGCTATGACTGTTTCTGTCTTGGCCTGGTTGAATACAGCACTATTGTATACCCGGCAGATAGGTTTGTAAGTAGAGTTACGATAGCGGGCCAACTTAGATACCTAACCACGCTATAGGTTTACATGCATTTGTTTTTATACATTTATACATTGCTGTTTCTTTTAATATTAAAGATTCATTATTTGAGCTTATGTGGGTTATGTAGTCAGTACATCATTCAACACACATTAAAATTCGTACCTAGATACGTTCTAATGTTTCATTACTTCTGTTACATGCTACTATTATAACTATACACCTCAACTAGAACAGTGTCTCTCTGTAAACATTTGTAAGTATCACGTTCTTATATCTGCGAAATATTTGTGTCCCAGAACTACGTTCTTTGATAAGGTTAAAGGTAACGAAGCTTGACATGTGGAGTCGAGGGAAATCTCTGAATAATAATTTAGACTGACCATTAAAATACCAACTGCTGTAGGACCGTTCAATATTTCCTGAAATCTATAACCAAAATTTGGGCTGGTAGGATTAGTTGATCAGAGATACCAAAGGCTTCAAGTAATAAATTTAGTTTAGACCGTTTAGTTATACCGTCATTTAGTTTTGCTGCACGCACTTGACCAATATGCATAGCTTGCATGACAGCATAAAACATAGTATACCTTTTTTGTTATGAATCCCAATCAAATAAGGGATAAGAAAATCAAAATTGTTACAACCGAATTCAATACTGCATGCAGCGATGTAGAAATTACCAATTTGATTATTGGACACATTCCATGGTTAGATGCCATATTTAGCAATTCATCAGAGGATTTAAAATAAATTGGCTTGCTATTTTTAGCCAAAGGTATAGCCTTTCTGAAATCGACGGCAAACATATTTAACCGTGTTTGACCAGTTTGCCGACTTAATGTTTAACTGTGAAATATTTATTCTTCTGGATGAAACCTATATTTTTGAATGAAACGTTCTTCCGCATACCTGCTAAATAAAATGCGTTATGAAGATAAATTTTAGTTAAGCGCAGTTTCGTAGCTGAATGATAACAATCATTTAAGCTTTTTTTTATTGAAAGTTTTTATTATTTTTTACAATGAGAACATAGAAACTGAAAAAGAACTCATACATAAGAGAGAGAGAAAAGTGTAAAAAGAAATGCTTCTTCCGCTGTGAAACCTTAGCCAACATTTAAAACTCTACAAGGAAGAGAAATTTACTCCATTTTGCTTCGAAAACACTGCTTTCTGAATGGTTTGCGCCCGCCTGGATAAGTATCTGCAATTCCCTTGTAAAACTTTCAAGGGAGAACCTCTTGCTATAAAACCTAGATTGGTATATATGCCACTTGGACAGAATAAGGATCACATTTAGTGCACCGTCTTTTGTTACAAAAATAAATTCAGCACAATTAACAATTGGGATTTTAATCAAATTTAAGATCAGTCGCATTATGTTTATTGTTTTTGGACAGTTACAGAACATATGCCAAATAGTGTCCTCTGTGTCGCACTCGTTGCATTTACTGGAATCTTTTATGCCCCATTTTTGTAAATTTTTATTATGTGCTATCAAATCATTAATTACTTTAAACTGGAAAGCAACCAGTCTTGTGTCTAGGCAAGATTTTTTCGCATTATGAACGCTATTGAAAAACAGCTCCTCTGATGCCAAGCCGGTACGGGATCATTTTGAAAGGATGGTTGGGGGCTTAACTTGAGTAGAGATAAGTTCTGTGTAATAGACCCTACATTTAGCTTTTTGTATATTTATAATTTTTCCACTTATGGATTAAAATTTTTGGTCGACAATCATTTCCTTTGCTATTTTTCTATGTAGTGTAATATCCCTTGCAACAACCGTATGGCATTTTTTATAGCTGACTTAAGACTCAGAAATTTAAGAAAGCTGCACTTTATGTTAAATTTTGTTTCCAACTGTTCCTTACTTATAAAGGTTTGATCATCCTCTAATATATCATTATACATACAATTCCACATCCATACCAATGTTTCCAAAATATTGTGTCATTATTTATGCGAATAAGATCATTGTTCCAAATCATTACTTCATAGGCAGAGCCAAAAAATAAAGATTGGAAACATTTGATAATTTCCTTGTAGAAGTTTGGGAGCTTAAGCTTTTCTGCCTTTATATTTGAGTGTAGTAGCAACTTAAGGCTTCCGAATTTAAGTAAAAAATAATCTAATATAGTATTTTTATTTGAACCAGACCAGAGCCTACCAATCCAAGCTAATTTGAGAGCTTTGTCATAGCATTCTATATCCGGTGAATTAAGTCCGCCGAGTTTGACAGGGGCTATTAAAGTATCATGCTTAATTTTTGGAGGCCTTGAGGACCAAATGAAATCTGTTAAGATTTTTTGAGCTTCACTTATTGTTTCATGGTCACTCGTCAGATTGCTGAGGGAATATATAAGATTCGACATGCCCTGGCTTTTTGCAATAAGAATCTTGCCAATCAGGGACAGTTGCCTACCTTTCCATATTTGAAACTGCGTCGCTATTTTACTTAGTTTATCATCGAAATTAGTTTCCCAACATTGATCTTTACCATATCCAAGTTCAATACCCAACATATTAAAGCTTCCTTTACACTGTTCGAGACCCAAAACAGAATGCTTCTTATTCTTCCAAGGACCCAACCAAATTAAAAGCGTTTTATCTTTATTGAGTTTTAGACCCGAGAAAAATTCAAAACGCTCTGCTACTTGAAATATTTCCTTGACTGAATTTATATCAGTTACAATGCATGTTGTATCGTCTGAAAATTGAGACAATTTTCTTTCCACTTTGTTTAAAACTATACCCTTGATATTTCTATTCCTTCTAATTAGTTCTGCCAAGATTTCGGAGCATGGGACAAAAAGGACACATGAAAGTGGACAGCCTTGTCTTACTCCTCGCAGTAGATTAAACCAGTCCGTGCTGAAGCCATTGTTTTGCACAGTACTTAATATGTTTCTGTAACATAATTTGACCCATGCGATTATACTATCACCGAAATTAAATTTATGAAATACACTGAATAAGAAAGGCCACTCAACACTGTCGAAAGCCTTGGCAAAATCTAACTGGAGAAGTATCCCTGGTATCTTTTTTAAATCAGTATATTCAAGTAAATCTTGAAGAAAACGGATGTTCGCTCCAATATATCTCCCCCTAATAAAGCCCACCTGGTCTTCATTTATAAGTTTAGGTATAATCGGGGCTATCCTGAGACTTAGTGCTTTTGTCACTATTTGTAGTCGGAGTTAAGTAATGAGACGGGTCTGTAAGTTTTTATCAGCATGGGATCTTTACCTTTCTTATGTAAAAGAGTAATAACTGCCCTGCGTTGTGAAAGAGGGAGAAACGTTAGTCCATCCCAACCAGGACTCTTACCGTTGCTGCTAGTAGCTAATGATTTATGTAGTTCCTCGATACTGATATCCTCGTCGAGGAGACTTTGCTCTTCTGCTGTCAGTTTAGGTAAACCATTAATATCGGGATCATCCATTAAATTTGTGAAATTTACTCCATCGTCCAATTTAGACTGGTACAGTGTTACGAAAAAGGAGCGAATTTCAATAAGTATTTTGTCTTTGTCAAAGGTTATTTCCCCATTATCTAATTTGAGTGAAGTTATTGTTTTCTTATCATGTATGTGCTCTTTTCGTTCATTTCAATCTGTTCCACCCTTGAACTAATTCTAAGACCCCTTAGTTTAACCGCATTTAGATCTTCCAGTATGTTTTTGCAGCGTTCATACTCTGTATATTCTGTATTTGAAATAGATTGATCAATAATTTTCTTGTCAAGTTCTAGTGGCCTTTCTTCACAATTTTTTTAGTTCCCTTCTTTTTCTTGCCAAATCTTCGAGTATTTTATTGTAAAATTTTGTATCTGAAATTTGAGATAATCATACTTTATTTGGATATCTTGTATGTCTTGATCTTGCCATGTCGTTTCAATCACTTTTTTTGTCCCCTTTATATAAATGTGATCTTCCAACAGGCTATTATTAAATTTCCAGAAGGATGGCCCTCGTCCCTCACGAGTAAGCTCACACGACATCGAAATATATTTGTGATCTGTATGTGGTGAAAAGGAAATATCAAGTTTTTTAACTGTGCTATTTAAATGCCTATTTATGAAGAAGTAATCAAGTCTGCACATCACTCGGGGAGTTTTTTGCAACCAGGTATATTCTTTCTTGGTAGGGTTTCTGTGACGCCAGATATCGATCAAGTCAAGTTCTTCTAGTAACCCTGTTAAGTACCTCAAGCTCTTTTTCTGAGGTATAAGCCCTCCAATTTTGTCAAGTTTGTAATTAATGCACACATTAAAATCACCACATAAGATAATATCATCAAATGTAATTTCTGATGAGAGGCGAGTAATTTTTTGAAAAAATGTAATTTGATTTAGGTCATCGTTTGGAGCGTAGACATTCACGATGGCTACAGTTCGAGAGCCCATTTTAAGTCTCACAGCTGTATACCCCCCATCCTCTTCAGCTACATGGTCTAGGACTTGCAAGTTTGACTTAATGAGTATTGCTACACCAGCACTACGTGAGGTTCCGTGGCTAAATATAATCCTACTTTGCCAATTTTTTCTCCACTCTTCAACGCAATTTTTGTCAGAATGTGTCTCTTGCAGACAGATTAAATCACAAGGTATAGTTTTAAAATGATGGAATATAGCAAGGCGTTTTTCCTTTTTCCTTATTCCCCTAACATTGTTTGATATTATTTTAAGGGTCATTCGTACTTTTCACACAGTTATACGAATCCTTCATAGACTCTACTGAGTAAGTAAATAAAACCAACCCTTGATTTGAGGTATTCACAGCGGAGAAGATGAAAACTGAGGAAAAACACAAAAACATTTAAGCTACTACTTACTACAAAAGACTTTGTCGAAAGAGTGCAACCACAGGAAATTTCGAATGTTGAGAACCCATTGTCGGATAACGTTTGGGGTGTTTGGTGTAAACAAGAAAGCATCAGGTCCATAGGTTTAGAGATGACAATGACGTTGCCTTTTTCTAGATATATAATTTTGGTTCCATTGCCATATCTTGATGATATAGGATATCGCATTTGGCATATGCAATATCCGACTTATTATATGTCTCCCTCTAAAGGAGACACATATAGCATTTGGTGTGTCCGTCTGTCTGTCCGTCCGTCCGTCTGTCCGCAGTGAGTTCTTATGAAATTTTTATCAAAACATACATACATATTGGAGTACATGTCTAGATGATGACGTGTTATTTTTTTTTCGTTCCTTCAAAAATTCTATTTTTTTCAAATTTTTTAACATAGGGGGTTTTGTGCATTTTTTTCACTTTGGCAGGCTATATCTCCAAACAGCCTGGCAGACGTCGCAAGAAGAACACACATACAGCGCAAATGTATACTGCAAATGTTTTCTTCGTTTTCGTTGAAGATGCATTTTTTGGCGAATTTTTTAATTTTTAATTTTTAACCTTTTTGGGCCATATTGTTGCGATATCTCCGAAACAGTTTAGGCAAAAATTCGATTAGGCAAAAAGGGGCAAGAAAAACCCACATATAGTGCAAATGTTTACTGCGAAGTTTTTCTTCATTTACTGTAAAAATGTACTTTTGGCGATTTTTTCAAGTTTTTGGGCTCACCAATGTTGTATTTTTAAGCAAGGAATTTTTTCCACGTGACTGATTGAGGGCGGGAGAGACATATCCGTTTTTGTTTTAACAAAAAACACTGGCCAGTCTTGTTAAAGCATAAAGATGGCGTACACGATGCATATGAGGACCTGATAAGGGCTTTAGGAGTTGCACATTGGAGAAAATTGTCACCAATAGCTACAATTACTAATATCGCTATTGGTTAGCTCGATGTAAAATTGTCGATGCTGTGAAACTGCAATATACGGTGACACACCTGGTATCAGAGTCACAGGTATCATAGAGTCTTCGGATACATTAACATGATGTTGGCGTACTGGTAAAGGAAAAACTGATGACTTATACAAGGTAAACAGTGAATCAATTGACTTCAAGAGAATTTACATATGAATATACAGAAATTTTTAGTCTCCTTTCTTTCCGTCTCGAGAGACGTGAATATTGGAATTCTCATAATAGAGGCTAATATCTTCATATGCTAGGAAGGAAATTTAAGCTGAAATTTAAGCTGAAGAATCTCAGAGATCAAATCTGACGTTAGTGTACCAGCATGCAACATTTCAAGAGCGGTAACGCATTTGTATGCTTCAAATTCTAGTTGATTGAGAACCGGTATCTGGATAGCTATCTTTTGTAACAGAATATGAATAAAATTCATTGACTCGTGCAATACAGATTTAAATTCATGCAACGTAGATATATTGTTACAAATAGTACTTATTGTTGAATTGGCAAACCCACTCAAGTCTTGTATTGCTATGTGGTTCTCGGCCATGGCCTGAAAAATGTTTTCGAACCTGTCTTGTGTAGTAACTATAAAGTTGTTGACGGAGTCGGTGTTGAATCGGGATCCTTGCGTCGCATTTTGGATTTACAAAATACGATTTGCCAGGTCATGGGCATCATGAGGGGTACTGAGACCAAAAAGTGATTTCCCTGTTTTCTCAACAATGTGGAAAAGACGGCGTCTCACTCGACATATTTGAAAAGACCCTTTTGTTAAGTCCGAGACAGTTTGCTTACATTTTGTTAAAGAACCATGGATTTCCGAAGTTTGGTTTTAGAGTAATTGAAATAGTGCGTGGATTTTTATTACACATATCATTTTTGTCTAAATATTGCTCTCCACAAATACGTGGTTCCAATGAGCCAAAGCTATGTGCCCAATAATTAAATGTGTTGCTGTAGACGCCGCGTTGGTAGAAAGCTATTACCAGATGAGGTAACGCTGTCACTTTTGAAGAATTTGCAGCTCCCATTGCCATCAGTATAACTGTGATGACCGCAAATATATTCATCTCTGCTTTTCAGAAACCACTAATAGAAAGGTTTACTCATGTGGTGACTATGTTTTATCCCCGGTACGATCCTGAAGTGTGCAAGAGAAAAAACTAACGGACATTAATTTTCCGCATATTTGGAGACTGTATTCGAAAACCACCGATGTATTTCGTGTAAAATTTTGGGAACTATTTCTCTTTCTCTTTGTAACTTTGCATAGAGAACGGTTGGAATAATTCTTCCATTTTACTAAGTATTCCGTCTCTCCTCGTTTGCTAATGTGGTAATCAGTTAGTTTTTCTATTTCATAAAATTGGCCATCGTCATGATCTTGCGATTGTTGTGACAGTGTGTCTTCTGATGCAGGCCGCATCTGCCCTGGGTTGGGATTTGGTGTTGCTAGTAGTTCTTCTAAATCGGTGTATGGAACTTCATCATCAGACATTTCTGGCACTGGGTCTTGAATGTTCGGTTCGTCATTTCGTCGTTCCAGAGGGTCGATACACTTTTTCAATGTTTTCACATGAACTGAAGCCTTGAGTAATTTGTTGTTATCAACTTTTCGTAACTTTATAGTTGAGTTGCCTAGAAATCATTCGATGTAGTAGGGTCCCACCCAAGGACGGAAAAGTTTACGTGACATTCCTGGAGGAGTTTTTGGAAGAAACAAGAGGACTTTGTTCCTGTTGTATTGAAACAGCCCATCCGTAGGATGGGCCCATCCAATAACAGCGACGTATTGATTTAGCCCATATTCCTTGTTTTGCGCAGCTGTAGATTTACCACATATTTGGTCATTGAAACAGCACATCTTTTCGTCTCCCCTTAAAATCGGAACATTGTAGAAGGTCGTCACAAAAACTGTGTAAATTATCTGGCAATTTGTTATATAAGTGTTCGTTATATCAAAGTTGTACAAAATAAGTGTGTGCAACAGTAGAACACACTAATTAGATAACATTTTATCTTAAAAATTCAACGAGATTATGCCGCAAAAAAGTGAAACACACCAAAGCACACTTTAATACTTCGAAAATTATTTCTCACGCTGAACCGTATTGCAATAGCCCATCCGGCATACTGGTGAAACACATTAGGACAAACTTTACAATGAATATAGAGATGGGCTATTCCAATACGATTTGCTATGCAAATGGCGTCTTCAAAAGTCAAACACACCAATGCATATCCTAACACTTCGAAAATTATTTCTCACGCTGAACCGTATTGTAATAGCCCATCCGGCATACTGGTGAAACACATTAGGACAAACTTTACAATGAATATAGAGATGGGCTTTTCCAATACGATTTGCTATGCAAATGGCGTCTTCAAAAGTCAAACACACCAATGCATATCCTAACACTTCGAAAATTATTTCTCACGCTGAACCGTATTGTAATAGCCCATCCGGCATACTGATGAAACACATTAGGACAAACTTTACAATGAATATAGAGATGGGCTATTCCAATACGATTTGCTATGCAAATGGCGTCTTCAAAAGTCAAACACACCAATGCATATCCTAACACTTCGAAAATTATTTCTCACGCTGAACCGTATTGTAATAGCCCATCCGGCATACTGGTGAAACACATTAGGACAAACTTTACAATGAATATAGAGATGGGCTATTCCAATACGATTTGCTATGCAAATGGCGTCTTCAAAAGTCAAACACACCAATGCATATCCTAACACTTCGAAAATTATTTCTCACGCTGAACCGTATTGTAATAGCCCATCCGGCATACTGGTGAAACACATTAGGACAAACTTTACAATGAATATAGAGATGGGCTATTCCAATACGATTTGCTATGCAAATGGCGTCTTCAAAAGTCAAACACACCAATGCATATCCTAACACTTCGAAAATTATTTCTCACGCTGAACCGTGTTGTAATAGCCCATTCGGCATACTGGTGAAACACATTAGGACAAACTTTACAATGAATATAGAGATGGGCTATTCCAATACGATTTGCTATGCAAATGGCGTCTTCAAAAGTCAAACACACCAATGCATATCCTAACACTTCGAAAATTATTTCTCACGCTGAACCGTATTGTAATAGCCCATCCGGCATACTGGTGAAACACATTAGGACAAACTTTACAATGAATATAGAGATGGGCTATTCCAATACGATTTGCTATGCAAATGGCGTCTTCAAAAGTCAAACACACCAATGCATATCCTAACACTTCGAAAATTATTTCTCACGCTGAACCGTATTGTAATAGCCCATCCGGCATACTGGTGAAACACATTAGGACAAACTTTACAATGAATATAGAGATGGGCTATTCCAATACGATTTGCTATGCAAATGGCGTCTTGTAATAGCCCATCCGGCATACTGGTGAAACACATTAGGACAAACTTTATAATGAATATAGAGATGAGCTATTCCAATACGATTTGCTATGCAAATGGCGTCTTCAAAAGTCAAACACACCAATGCATATCCTAACACTTCAAAAGCTAAAAAGATACAATTTATGCATTTCATGTATTGCATAATGAACACAAAGAATTAAAAATTAATGTCTGTTAAAACACTGTTATTACAAAAACCCATGTTATTAATATCAACAGATGAAGTGTAGATAAAGGACAATTTACTTGTATAAGTACACAGCACTGTCAACTGCCTCTTCGAAAGTTAGGTCTTTGGATTGCTGTAGAATATAGGAAATTTTGGGCTTTTTTGTTGCATGGAACCTCTCATAACGGCCACCGTGCTGTGGTGTATATGGCGCTGACTTCTTCAAAGCCACTCCCATTGTCTTCATCAAAGCGCTAAAAACATGAAATGACAATGTAGTACTCGTAATATAAAATGTTCTGAGATGTAATCGGTGTTTTCTCAATACATATGTTTTGTAAAGTTTAAGAACATCTTTAAGCTTTGATCTCTTTGAAACTGCAACTACACTTACGTTAAAATCTCGCTGGTAAACTGTGGACCGTTGTCACTGTGAAATTCCTTTGGTATACGGCCAAGATGCATAAAAAGTCTGCGCAAAATGCTTGAAACATTGTCAGCTGTAGTGGAATTCATTGGAAAAACCCAACCAAACCTGTAAATAAGAAATTAAAAAATGGAATGTTTGCAAATGTAACTTAGTTCACTTAATCAATATTGCCGTTGTTTTCATTTCCTATTGTAAAGTGCGAAGCGAAATATGACGTACCGACTAAAGAAGTCGATGACGGTCAGCAGATTTACATCATGTCCCTCGTGGTTAAATACTGTGATGTCCACTCCAACTAGTTGAAACGGCATGTAGATTTCAATTGGATTGTTATGCACCTGTCGTTTGTTGCTAGTCTAGACAAGGCAATAATTTTATTCCTTCAATTTCAGCCCATAGTTTTTTTCTCGTCAAATTAAACTGATAGTTCAATTAAAATTTCATAGCTAATTTTAAGTTGCCAGTTGGTTATAATTTAGTTAAATGAAGAACGGCTTACTTTTGTAAGCAGGCACGTGTGGCAGTCCTTAACGGCTTGGTTGATATCTTCGAAAAGAATTCCTACGTATTTGAGCCTCATCTGAAGACAGTATAAGCAGCCTGTATAATACAAATTTTAGCATGAAATATAACTTTACGTTACTCAATAAAACTTTAGCACACCGTTTTACAAAGGACCAATTTGTAAATGCAAACGTTCTTACACATGATGAAAGTTTAGTTATTCCAAGATGACCCATCTGTTGGTGTTCTTTCTGAGCAATTTCATAGCCATTCTCGGACGGCACCACGGTAAGTGCTATCTGTTGCCCCGTGCTTTTGTCTGTAATCTTCCCCATCAATTTGTTTTCTTCCACATACATATTGAACTTTTCCACGATCTGGATCATATCACGTCTAGAATAGACAATAGTTCTAATGATATTTGTAGTCAATATTTCTTAATTACGTTGATATGTTCTTAAGATTTGTAGCCTTGTAAGGACAGATTTATATGTTATGTGTCATGTGTTTACCTTCTTCCAGGGACAGCCTTCTTTTCCTTCTTGCTGTTGTCATCCGAAATAACATATGCATTGCAGCTGAAACCCTTTTGGATGGATAAAGCAACAAATACGGGATGATTCCAATTTGGTTGTTTTTCTAAGGCCAGATGCTTATAGGCTTCAATATGTTCCTTTGTAATTCTCATCTCGATTGCCTGTTAACATGTTGTACATGTTAATTAATACATAATTATATTAAAGTTATAATCACTTTTAAAAACAAGCAAAGAATTTCAATGTACATAAAATTATAAGCTTTTAAAACAATACATTCTTTCAAAAGTTAGTCAGTCAAGCAAGATTTCGTGAAACAATACCATTCCTTAAAAGCTTTAAACTTTATTCAATCTTGTTCTTTAATGTCTTATATATATTTTATAACATGATAAAGTAATAGTTTATCAAGTAACGTTTTATACTGGTGATGTGCAGGTCGTATTTGTGTTGCTTATATATTCCATTTTGTTGTGCTAGTTGCGGTAATGATCTTATTGGTCGTGGTAGTGGTTTTCCTGTTGTTTATGGAAGTGTTACTCTTTTTTTAAGATTGACCAACCGAATTTTACAAACGTCGCCAATTACGGAGATTTTGGCCTATTTGAAAAAGGTTTTTCAGAGAACACTGCTTCAAATCTAGGAAGTAGATGATGGAAAATGTAATAGCCTTGGCCTTTCAAGGATTGCCCAAACTTTTGAATTTTGGTTTACAGCATAAATGTTATAATATTTTACAGAACATTGATTTTTAGCCCTCAGCCAATATTGGCTGAAGGCAGAATATGAGATATCGCCCGGACAAGAAAAAGTTTAAAGGTCACGTGACAAATTGAACCACCCGTTGCACATCTACACCTTATATACTTTCTTGCTGTAAGGTTTGGTGAAGATCCGATGAATAGCTTTTTAGATATCGTCGGACAAGAAATAAGGTTTAAGTGCGACGGTCGCGTGACAGGTGAAACCCCCGTTGCACATCTACACGTTTTATCTTTTTTTCTGTAAGGTTTGATGAAGATCCGATGAATAATTTTTGAGATATCGCCACGACAAAGAAAAAGTTTAAAGTGCGACGGTCACGTGACCGAAAGGTTATGTGACAAATCAAACTCTTTGTTGCACATCTAGACCTTATAAACTTTCTTTCTGTAAGGCTTGGTGAAGATCCAATGAGTAGTTTTTGAGATATCGCTCCGACAAAGAAAAAGTTTAAAGTGCGACGGTCAAGTGACAGGAAGGTCACGTGACCGATTGACCCCTCGTTGCTCATCTGCACCTTATATACTTTTTTCTGTAAGGTTATGTGAAGATCCAATAAATAGTTTTTGAGATATCGCCCAGACAAAGAAAAGTTTAAAGTGCGACGGTCACGTGACGGAAAAGTCATGAGACAAATCAAACTCCGTGTTGGACATCTAGACCTTATATACTTTCTTTCTGTAAGGTTTGGTGAAGATCCAATGAAAAGTTTTAAAGATATCTCCCGGACAAGAAAAAGTTTAAAGTGCGACGGTCACGTGACCGTCACATCTTTTTGTTTCACATCTATTCCTTATATACTTTTTTCTGTAAGGTTATGTGAAGATCCAATGAATACTTTTGAGATATCGCCCAGACAAAGAAAAAGTTTAAAGTGCGACGGTCACGTGACCGAAAGGTCATGTGACAAATCAAACTCTCTGTTGCACATCTAGACCTTATATACTTTCTTTCTGTAAGGTTTGGTGAAGATCCAATGAAAAGCTTTTAAGATATCGCCCGGACTAGAAAAATTTAAAGTGCGACGGTCACGTGACAGGAAAGTCACGTGACCGATTGAGCCCCTCGTTGCTCATCTGCAACCCTTATATACTTTTTTCTGTAAGGTTTGTTGAAGATCCAATGAATAGTTTTTGAGATATCGCCCAGACAAAGAAAAGTTTAAAGTGCGACGGTCACGTGACGGAAAGGTCATGTGACAAATCAAACTCCCTGTTGCACATCTAGACCTCATATACTTTCTTTCTGTAAGGTTTGGTGAAGATCCAATGAAAAGTTTTTAAGATATCGCCCGGACAAGAAAAAGTTTAAAGTGCGACGGTCATGTAACAGGAAGGTCACGTCTCCAATTGAGCCCCTCGTTACTTATCTATACTTTATATAATTTTTTCTGTAAGGTTTGGTGACGATCCGGTGAATAACTTTTGAGATATAGCCTGGACAAGAAAAGTTTTAAGTGCGACGGTCACGTGACCGGAAGGTCACGTGCCAATTGGATCCCCCATTCCCCGGTGCATATCTACATCTTACATACTTTCTTCCTGTAAGGTTTGGTGAAGATTCGATGAATACTTTTTGAGATATCGTCCGGACAAAAAGAGTTTACGGACGAACGGACGGACGGGCCAACGAGAGGTATCTTATGTGGTGGCTGCATTATGTGGTAGCATTTGATATGCCTGAAATGCATTTAAGTGGTAGGTCACGGACAAGATTATTTGAGAATAAAAAATACTTATGTGGTGGTTTATATTTGCCCGTGCCCTTGTGTGGTTCCCAGCAGGCGTCATGTCAATGTCAATAGTGTTATGCTTTGTGCGTGTCATTTGTAAATAAACGGAATTATATATGTGGCACTTTACTGTATAAAGATATTTTACAACTTATCTTTTACAACTGCGCATATTTATTTAACTTGCGTTGATGCGTGGTGCTTATTTTAGACCAGTGCGCATGTTTATTTAACTTGCGTTAATTCATGGTGCTTATTTTAGACCAGTGCGCATGTTTATTTAACTTGCGTTAATGCGTGGTTCGCCTTTGGAAAAACTGCGCATATTTTTTTAACTTGCGTTAATGCGCGGTTCACATTTCGGATCACGGCGCATGTCAACTTAACTTGCGTCGATGTGCGGTTCACATTTCGGAACAGCGCGCATGTTTGGTTAACGTGCACTGATGCGCGGTTTGTATTTCGGACCACTGCGCATATCTATTTAACTTGCGTCAAAGCGTGGTTCGCATTTCGAACCAGTGCGCATGTTTATGCCACTTACGTTGATGCGCGGTTCACAATTCGGACCAGTGCGCATGATTACAAAACTTACGTCGATGCGTGTTTTTTTCCCACCAGTGCATACATTTAACGTGCGTTAATGCGTGGTGCTTATTTCGGAAACTGCGCATGTCTATTCAACTTGCGTCGATGCATGGTTCTTTTGTCGGACCAGTGCGCATGTTTATTTATCTGGCGTCGATGCGCGGTTCGCATTTCGGACTAGTGCGCAGGTTTGTTTAGCTTGCGTTGATGAGAGATTCACATTTTGAACCAGTGCGCATGTTTCTTTTATATGCGTTGATGCACGGTTCTTATTTTAGACAAATGCGCATGTTTATTTAACTTGCGTTGATGCGCGGTTCACATTTCGGACCAGTGCGCATGTTTGGTTAATGTGCACTGATGCGCGGTTGAAATTTCGGACCAGTGCGCATATTTATTAAATTTGCGTCGATGCGCGTTTCGCATTTCGAAGCAGTGCGCATGTTTATTTAACTTCGCTGATGAGCATTTCGCATTTCGGACTAGTGCGCATGTTCATTTCGCTTGCGTTGGTGTGTGATTCACATTTCGGACAACTGCGCATGTTTATTTCACTTGCGTTAATGCGCGGTTCGCATTTGCAACCAGTGCGCATGTTTGTTTAACTTGCGTTGATGCGCGGTTCACATTTCGGACCAGTGCGCATGATTACTTAACTTGCATCAATGCGTGGTTCTTTGTTCGGACCAGTGCATATATTTATTTAACTTGCGTCTATGCGCGGTTCGCATTTCGAACCAGTGCGTATGTTTATTTACCTTGCGTCCATGTCCCGTTGCGCATTTCAAACCAGTGCGCATGTTTATTCAGCTTGCGTTGATGCGCGTTTCTTATTTTAGACCAGTGCACATGTTTATTTAATTTGCGTTTATGCCCGGTTCGCATTTCGGACAAGTGCGCATGTTTATTTCACTTGCGTTAATGCGTGATTAGCATTTGGAACCAGTGCGCATGTTTGTTTAACTTGCGCTGATGCGCGGTTCACATTTCGGATCACGGCGCATGTTAACTTAAATTGCGTCGATGCGCGGTTCATATCTCGGACCAGTGTGCATGTTTAAATAATAACCACACATTAACACAAGTTGAATAAACGGATAAAACTGTAGGATAAGATTCATTTTGAGGTATTTTCTTCAAAAATTTCCCCTTAAATCAAAATTCAAGCACAAGCCATGCCCGACCGATCTAGGGCTGCCTCATACTAGATACCAAAAATAAATGAAATCGGATAAAAACTGTAGGAGGAAACGCACTTTGAAGTTTATTCTTCAAAAAATCCCCAAAAACACAAACATTGTCCGCAGTGGGTGTATTCTTAAGATTCTCCCCACCCCACAGCGGGATTTAAACAAATGCTGCTCTCCTTATTTGCTTTAGAAATTAGCTTTATAGTTGCATTATTTTCCAACAGATGGTGTTACAGGACAGTTGATCAACGGACTTTGACGGACTCCCTTATGTGGTTTGTTTTGTGCTCAATGGGTGCTTATGTGGCTACCTCATAAGAACCACCACATAAGGAAGAAAAACCACATAAGTGACGGATATACCGAAAATCCACCACATAGCATAATCATTGTGGGCACGGACTGACAGACGGAGAGACGGACGGACAGATCGATAACAATAGCCAACATTGGCTGAGGGCTAAAAATTGGATAAGATTTGGCCGATTACAAAAATAAAACATTTTCTCAAAGAAATACACCTAAATAACATTTCTGTACAATATTGAGAAAACTCAAGGGAAACTGTGGAAATGGAAAAAAACTGATATTCATGTAATAAATGCCCCCCCCCCCCCCTTTGTACGAATTTTGCGTGGCATGGATAACTGACAGTTGTTACGCTCTTTTCAATTATTTCTAATTGAAATTTATCCGAAGATAGACCTAAGTCTACTTGCTTCAAATAATATACCGAGCAGCTCAACTTGCGCTATGATTTGCACAACGAGCATCCACCACGGCCGCTGTACTATATGGCCCACGGCAGGCACAACTCCCCGGGTCCTTTTTTTTCTTTTACGAGACCCCCCGGCCATCCATTAAAAAGAGCCAATTTTAACAAAAAAAAGTCGAAACAGCGAAAACGCCCATTTGTAGAAGGCTGCACTCACAATATACAGCAAAAAAATGGGTGGGGGCATGGATATAACCGGGTGGAGGCCGGCATATACCCACAAACCAAATGAGCGCCTTCAAAACTAGGACATTGAGGCCCTGCAGATGAGAAATTCACTGTGTTTAGGTATCGAGAACAGTCAATTTCGTTCTCAGCGCAGAAAAACTGTGAAAATCCCCTAAGCGAGGGAGTGGGCGGAACAGTCGGCGGTGTTTTGATCAATTTATGCCAAAAGCGCAAAAATACCAAAAGGAAAAAGAACAAAAAAAATATGCGCAATCCAACTTGACTTTACCAGCTGCCCTGCAAAAGGACACTGAGCTGGGGTCAGTAAGGAATTTTTGTCGAGTCTGTATACCGTACTCGAAAAAATATTTAAATATGCCTCCTGTATCCTGACAAGCAAAACGTGAAGTATGTCTGATATGTACTTTAAAGCTCAACAGCTAAAACCCAGCAAAAAAAACGCACTTAGTCACTGAGAGATCACAGCGACAAGTGTGGTTTTCACAGGCAAGTGCAGGGAAAGTACACATGCAACGCACTGAAATAGGGAAGGAAGTGTCATAATGCAACAGGGGGGGGGGGGGAGAGAGAGAAAAGCTTTGCTGAGATTATAGCTGACTTTTCCATCAAAATAAATAATGTTAAGTGTGGTTGTTTGTTACAAGCAAAATGGTAAGAGGATAATTAAATGTTAAAAATGTTCTCGGATTTTTTATTTTCTACATTTTTGACAAATAAATATAACGGCCCGTCCCATTACACGATCTCAACACATATGTTGTTTGAAATGACATCGGCAGTGTAGTCGTGTAGTCGTGTTTGATGGGGAGAAACTGTATGTGCTGTTTCAATAGCCTCTGTATTGATTTAGCCCAGCCATTGGATGGGCCCATACAATGATGTGGTGTTTCAATGCTGGGCTGTTTCAATGCTACAAGCTTCTTAGAGGTTGGTGGTCAGTGTTTGGTGCTTAGTATTTCTCCTTCATTGAACTTTGGTGAACCTCAATGTTTTCTTTTGCCGTCTCTTGTGCTTCTGACATTGTCTCCATCAAGTCGGTCCCGCTGCTCTACATATTTAAGGGAACTTTAGTATGAGTGGGTAGTTTGAACTGCAAGGGTGAGTGACTGTGTCTTCCAAACACAAGATAATAAGGCGTATAGTCGGTGCTCCTGTTACTTGGTGATGAATTGTAAGCGTAAAGAGCTCTTGTAGACACTCGTCCCAGTTATCCTGTCTCGTGTTTACCAAGAAGCTAAGATACTTTACTATTGTTTGGTTCATGCATTCGGTGGCTCCATCACATTGTGGATGATACGCACTAGTGAAAGCTGCTTTTACACAGAAGAAGTTCCTTGTAATTTCCATGCAATTAGACACAAAATTTTGTCCTTGTTCACTCAGTAACCTCTCATGGGTGCCGTATTTGCAAACGATACCGTCACAGAAGACCTTTGCAACTGTTTTTGCTGTCATATCTGGGATAGCAAAAGCGTCACAGTACTTAGTAAATATATTGACAAAAACCAAAAGATATTTATTTTTCGATCTTGATACGACGTGAGTTTCAACGATTTCCACTCCTACGGTATACCACGGATAAGGCGCTTCGATGGGCTCCAGAGAGGCCTTCTTTTGACGACTTTCTGTAGCCCTTTGACATTCTGGGTACGACTGACAGTAAATTCGAATGTCCTCAAGCGTACCTGGCTACCAGCAGTTTTGCTATATTTTGTGCCATACTCTCATGAAACCGAAGTGAGCTTCTTGATGTTTTGTGTGAATAACCTCATGTTGTAGACTCTTTGGAACTACTAGTTGTTGTACACACTCCTCGGCTTTAGCCTTTTGCTGGTTCCTCGGATGGTAGTGGACTCTATACAAAATATTGTCTAGAATCAGATAGTCGTGAAGATTAGCTAGTAAGAGTCGCAGCCGCTTAGAACATTCCGGTCCATCCTTTCCTTGTAGAAGATCTATGCGGTCCTTGTATTCGTCGTCCTGACTTTGTAGCTAATTAATCTCCTTTCGCTTCGTTTCATTCATGTCAAACCTTTCAAGTTGTATGTTTGTTTGATCCGTCGAAATTTTTTAAGCATTGTCATGCTTGGGAGAGTTGATAGCCAAAACTTGCAATGACTTCATGTCAGGAACCTTAATGATGGCAGGCTTTTCAAAATCAGGATGCTGTGGTAGGTTCGTATGCTCTTTCGGAAAGGTTAGAGTTGGAAATCGGCTAATACAGTCTACGTATGCTATAGCTGATCCCTTCTGGTATTCAGTTGTTTTATAGAGTGTACAAAGTAGGCTGTCAATACGTGTGGTGGCTTGCGGTTCTCAAGATGCATCAGTGCCTTGTGATCTGCCACAAACGTTACCTTGTTGAACTGGAGATAAGGCAGGAATTGTTTCATTGCGTAATAGATTGCTGTAAGCTCCAAATTAGTCACGGTATAATTTTTTTCTCATGTTTACTAAGTGATCTACCACAATACCATTATACACGCTCAACCGATTGGCTCTTGTACTCCTGCACTTGAGTGAGCATCGCCGATAATCCTTCGTAAGGTGTGTCAGTATACATTTCTAAAATCAGTGTAGCCTTTCTTCAAAAGTTTATATAAAGGTGCTGCTAAATCAGAAAAATGTGGTATAAATTTCCTGTAAAAACCCCACATACCGAACCATCTTATAACTTCCTTTGGTGATTTAAGTTGGGAATATTCACGTATAACGCGTGTTTTTTCGGAGTCTGGTTTCCAACCTTGCGCCAAAAGCACATTACCAAGGAATTTGATTTCTGTTTTTGCGAAACAGCATTTTTCTATCTTAACCTTCAGACTGGCTTTGCTGAGCCTTTTGAGTACTTTATTGATGTGATCCAAATGCTCGCCAAAGGGTCTGCCGTAAATAATTATATCATCGATGTAGCATTGACAGATTTAGTACTGAATACCCTTGAGAACTAGCTCCATCAAGCGTGTGTAAGAGGATGACAAGTTCTTCAAGTCGCTTGAAGCAATGCTGACCTCCTTAGAACGAAAACGCAGTGATAGGTTTTGATTCTTTGTCAAGAACTTGTTGAAAGAATCCTTGAATCAGATCTAGAGTGGAGAACAACCTTGGTGCGGCAGGACCTTGTCGATCAATGGTACTATTGAGTCTTGGTAAGTAGGTACGATCTGGAACAGCAACTTCATTTACATCTCTAAAGTCAATGCACATCCGGATCTGAATAGGTTGATCCGGAGACCTACGAGCTTTATTTACGATGACGAGAGGCGACCTCCATGGAGATATGCACGGCTGTATGACATCCTGTTTTAATAACATTTCAATGTGATTTTAGCTTGATCTGTAGCTGTAGGATTATACCGATATGGCTTCCTGTAAATGGAGAGAGCATCTGATTTAATATCCAATTCTCCGTTAAAAGAAAATGCTTTTGCGTTCTTGACTAAAATGTAGAATAGATTTTTGCGTTGTTCTAGTGTGAGTTCACAATCTCTCTAGCTTATCTTTTCTCGTAGGTCTCGAGATCCAAGTTGTTCGATTCAGTTCTAATGTTATTTACGGACGGTTCCTCCCCGGCTTGAAGCGGTTTCTCAGTAAACGGAAGTAGATCATCCACTTGGGAAAGCGGCTGAAACACAGCAATTGCCATGTTTTCTTTTGGAACAGTCACTGATTTCTCATGTATGTTCATGACTCGGAGAAGAACTTTCCCATTCTTAGATGTCACTAAACTGTTAGCCAGATAATCTCCTTTATTGAGTAGGTTTGGATGAGCGATTACTATCCCATCTGCTGCATTTCGAACATCAATCAGTTTGCCGTATATAGCTCCTGTTCTTCTCCCTTTATTTGGAAAAACTTTTCGGCTTTTATCTTGTAAGACAGAGTTGGCTCTTACCTATGTCGATATTTCTATATTTGCACCGTTTTCTGCTGAGAAGTTTCGGCCTAAAACCACGTTGACTATGAGATCCTCGACAATATGTGCTTGAATTGTGTACGGGTTCTTACCTGGAATATACTGGATCCTTATTTTGCCTTTAATTGTCGTCCTATTGCCGCCTATTCTGCAGTTTTGTAGAGATGTTTTGATGCTGTTTGGTAACTGCCGGTAGGCTTTTTTCAGATATGCAGCAGCAATCAGCTCCTGTATCCACAAGTGCGTTAACCGTAAAACATGAATCAGCAAACTGAACTATTAGATGAGTGCTGTTTTCAAGTCGAAGAACTGGACATATCCATTTATCTTTCCGATTAAAAGTTGAATTGTCTGATTTGGCTACAGCACTTAAAGATTGCGGTGGTTATGGGGATTGTAGCTATTGTGACCTTCGGAACGGAACCCCAGTTGACGGAGGCTTTAATTGTTTAAAGCCGCTATCCCTTCTTCAAGAAGCCTTGATCCATGCGGATTTGCATTCTTTCTGTTATTGTATGAGGCTGCACATTTAAGTGTTGCATGATCAAAGCTGTTGCACATACTGCATGGATAGTACCTTTTCTGTGTCTGGTGTCCGCCACGACAGCGTCCTCTATCCCGAAAGGTTCCGCAGTTACATCCTCTGTAGTAAGTGCGCGTTGAGGTTCTCTGCCCCTGGGCTGGTTCCTCCTCAATTGCGTTGACGGATATAAAGTTTTTGGTGGAGAAGTAGAGATTTTTCTCCTTCAGTGCACATTCATTCACATCAGTGCACATTCATTCACAACAAGCTTAAGCTGTCCGCTCACCTCCTGAGGTATGATGGAAATGAAGGTTGATATCCTCAGATTTTTATCAGTAAACCCCAGTTGCTCGCACACTGCTCCATGATTCAAGACCAGGCCATAGAAATTTTCTTTAGTCCAAATCTTCATATGTTTTAGTTCATTCAGCTTGTCCATGTCGGGTATGCCAGATATTTAGCGCAGGAGGAGTTTGTATGAGTATTTGATGTTACTAGGCAACTTGAATATCACTGCGCTGCATTTTTGTCGAGATGGGTAGCGAAGGTGCACGCCAGGACAGAGTCATCAACGATGTTCTGAGACCTGTTGTATAAATCCAACTGTTGTAGCCATTGTGCTGCCTGGTCACCATCCCGGCCTTTGAATTTCGGAGGCTCACGAACCTTAAATTTGGTATTGCTGACGACCACGTGTTCTGTCAAGAGCGACAATGATGCATATAAGTGCTGACTTGTGGTAGATGAGAAGCCTGAGGGGGAGTGGCCCCAGAATGCAGCATAGATGTGCTGGTTTGTGGTTGGTTAGGAATTTGGGATGGAGTAAACCCCAGTCATTCATTTGGCGGTTGTGACATCTGATTACATTTAGTCATTTGCTGGAGAAGTCGCACCATCATTGTGTGTAATTTTGCAATACTGACCTCTTGAGTGAGATTCGACAAACCTTTCGTAGCAGCTATATATTTGTAGAAATAGCAGGCTCTTGCATCGAAGCAGAAGTGGACGGTAGTAAGACGGAGGTTGTACCAGAAGCCGTCTCCTCAGTCTGTAAGGATTCTAAGTCTGTGTTTCTGTCGTGTAGTTGCTTGTTTGCTCCCATAACAGCCTGGTTTTCTTTCGCTAGTGCTTCCATCTCCTGAGACGTTTGCTTGTTTGACGTGTGAAAGGCGTTGTTTTCGTTTCTGAGAGACTGGCATTCTTCTCTTAGCTTAAGAATCTCCTCCCGTAACTCATCTAGGATATTTTGTTGTGTATTAACGTTTTAGGCTGAAGTCGGTTCTGCTTGAGCATTTTCCGGTTGTTGCTCATGCTGAACAGTGGTGGATCTAGCTTTGCCTGCTGCTTGTAGAGCTCGGGTGTCTCTAGTCTCTCAATCTTCCGTCGTAGAAGTTCTTTTGGCCGCGCGAGTCATCATTATGTATTTTAATTGCTTGCTTAGTTACGTCAATATGTACAGAAAGCTAGTACATAAGATAAACTTGTTGGTTGAAATTAAAAGAAATATTTTCCTTAGAAAGGTATTTTCTTGATAAAAAATTGTTATTTCTTTTTGGATTGAAATACTGATAAACACATGTAGTGAATTTAGAAGAAAGTGATTTTTTCATGACCAGCCTCGGTGGCTAGAGTGGTTAGAGTGTCCGTCCCGAGACTGATAGATCGTGGGTTCAAACCCCGGTCGGGTCATACCTAAGACTTTAAAATTGGGACTCCTCCTTGCTGCTATGTGAGGCAACATGCAGGGCTAGAAGGACCGATGGAATGCCCCATTTCAGCATAATGTAGCTAGGGGTTCCTGATTTGACCATAGCAGTTGAAGGAGATCTAAAGAACAACACAATACATTTTTTCATTTTTTCAATTTACGTTTAAGGTTTTTTGTATCATTTATTGTTTTACAGTAACATATTTTGGTTTTTACTGTTTTGAAAGGCTTGAGTGTTTAAAAGAAATGTAAGTAACGTGCTTACAAAACTGTGCCTGAATAGAAAAAATAACGAGAAACGACCAAAACCTGTGCTATAAAGCCGTTACTGATGTATTAAATAAAACAAATACACCTTGAAATATTATTAACAATGAAAATAATAGAATTTTTAGGCTAACTGTTTGTACAATTATATAATTTTTAATGCTTAAAGTTAGTAAATTTAATGAATTTTTGATGTAGATTTAGTACTTTTAATTCATAATTTAATGTATTTTCCTTTGACTTGTGATTGTTTATTCCTTGTTGTTGTTGTTGTTAGATGCTGAGTTATTACTTGAGAGGTATTATTAGATCGTTATTGAAGGAATGTGTAAAATGCGTTCTTGATTTAATTTGACATTTATTTGTACTGAATTTGTTACCATTTTAGTCAAATTTTAGATGGTTCTGTCATTAAAATTTAGGCTAAAAGGGTTTAAATGTAATGTATTTTTATTGTAATGTTTTTACGACATGCCTGCGTTTAGGCTTAAATCAATAACACCGTTTTCCCTAATATTTTAACATTTTCTCTCTGTTAACATACGCATCTAGGCGCTTCCGGCCTCAGGAAAACGTACAAAAGACTTACCACAAATTAAATTAAATTAACAAACTTGCCTTTTAATTTCCGTGAAACTAACAAACCACTAATTTCTACCAAGTGTCGTAACAAACTTTTGAGGGTGTGTGTAGTTGATTTCTCGATTTAATCTATTACCGGGAATTGTGAGTTAACACAGAAATAAAACACAAGTATTTTACTACAAATAGAATTTATAAACAATTCATTATAAATACCTTTTCCAAGTTATAAGTTCCTTATAACTAGTATAGTAAATTCCGACAGACCGTTCCATTATTCGCAGAGAGATGTTACTCCGTTGCTGCCGAGACCCGCCTTCCCCTTCTCTGTATTTTACACGGCTTTTTATATTAACTGACTGCTTAAGGTTCAAACATAGACTCGATACTACGTTCTTTGAAGTTACATAATATGTTATTCAAGAGTCTAAAATAACTAGCTTTATCGCCCATAATTAGCATAGTGGTCGACAGTAATTGAATACATGGTTTCAGTTTGGTCAGTTTGGAGCAGAGTGGTCCTGACAAGAGTGGTCCTGACAAATATTTCCCGGATAAAACAGCTAATGAAGATGTTCAGTTGTGAGAAAACTTAACATTATGTAACATTATGTGGACTGTTTAGGTGTGAAAGGGGAATGGTGAATAGAAAATAAGCTACACTGTTAGAAAGATAACAGGTTTAACTTAATGACAATGCTTGGTGTCAGCAAATCGACACACAACATACAAAATTTAAATATATACAAATTTCCTTCATATAAAGGAACCCTTAAATATTCTTATTTCCGTGAAAAAGTCGGTTTCCGACAATCAGAAAAAGCCCGACTCCTACCCTCCATTCCATCGACGCCTGGAAGGTGGGCAAATTGTCTTAACTGGCGGGTATCCGTGGCGGGTAAAATCTCCTCTCCACCCATGTGAATGGAACAAACATGCTCACCGTTCTTTCCAAAGAATAGGAGATATTTTCCACTTGCTAACAAAGTGAAATAGTAAAATTTAAAAGGCTACTTTTCTAAATGAGCAACTTTTAGAAAACCACACTCTCTATTTTCAAGATAAGTTAAGATTAGTTTCGGCAGCATGTAGCAAATATGATCAACGTCAAATTGGCCCAATTTATAAATTCTGACATGGGACACCAGTCATTTGCTTGCTAGTATTTTGCTGTACAATACCCATGATTTATTTTCAGCACTGATGAGGGAGAGACCGAGCGTCGACCTGTCAAATGTCAGCCACATGTATGACTGGTATCTGAAATGCTACGACAAAGATATCGATGATAAGACCAATCTGTACACTTGCATTAAAACTAATAAAGCGTACAATGGTGCGTGCTAGTCAGAAAATATCAATTAAGAAGGCTATTTTTGTTGCTTTGAAAATGTTGTTTGTGTTTAGTTTCTGCATAGCATGCTCAAAAGTGAGAGAATTATTATTGCACGTTTGTATCTAAATAATAAAATTGACAAGTATGTGTCGTCTGCACATATAATGAGAGCTTTATCAGCGCTCGCCTCCATTGAAATAGTTTTGTGGATTTGACAGGACTTCGATACCCCATGACGAAAATCTATGACGGAAGATATGTGCCGGATTATGGTCACCGCTATCTGAGTGAAGACATCCCTTTCGGTTTGGTTGTCACGAAAGGAATCGCCGCCATAACTGGGATAAAGACCCCATATATAGACAAAGTGGTCACATGGGCTCAACACGTCATGGGTAAGTTTGCAATGTTTCTCAATTACATGGTCTATTTTTGTTTCTAGCCAAATTCTTTCATTACTTTACTAAAATTGAATCTGGATCAGACATTCATCAGGCAAAACGTCATGCGACAAATGTTCCAAGACAGAGGGCATGCGCGAGAAAACGTCACTTGGCAGAATGTCCTCAAACAGAGCATACGGGGACAAAGTACTATGCCACATGACAAACTGTTCTCAGACAGCACTGGCGGACAGAGCACCACGTGACAAAACGCCGTCAGATAGGGCTTATGGGGACAATGCGTCACGTGACATAATCTTGTTAAAGCATATTCGTGACAGAATGTCTGTGGGAAAAGCATTTGCACACAAAGCGTAACATGGCGGAATGTCCCCAAACAGAGCATAGACCTTTTTCTGTATTTCATTTACTATTGAGCAAAATTTTATAACAGATAAGGTCGCACGAATTATGAACCGTGAGCAAAATCTCAGTGAAGAAATTTTATGTCGTTTCTATGTCTGAAAAAATATCACGTTTTATTTTAAAACATATCTGACAAACAGATTTACGAAACAATTTCAAACTACTACATCAATTTTACTTATTTTTAAGTTTTTTTATATCGTCTTTTCTAATAATGTGTTTTTTCTGTAATAATTGCCATCTTACATTTACAATGTCATGCCTGATAGCAGACAAAGATTGATTAGCTTATTGATTGACTAATTAATTGATTGATTAAAGCCAACAAAATACGTAGGTTCACTTTAAGATCAATCACTGAACAGAGACTCTGGCCGAATAACAAGATAATAAGCCACAAATAAGAACTCTTTTGGTACTTAAACCTGAATGTGAATAAAGCGAGGTCAAATCAAGTTATAAAAATTATCACCTGGCCGTTATCATCTTTTAATGCTCAAACATGATTTTTCCACTTTTGGAAGCCGTGTTAAACTTATCTTATTAAGTTTTTGAATAAATATTTTGTTTCAAGAATCAAAATCCAAAGGATGTAGACTAACCGTTAGGATCATTTATATATGAAGAATTATTTTTATGACGTTTCCGATTTACGCGACCTCCTGACGCCTTCTTATGCCTCCCCATGCCTTCTAATGCCTTCTCATGCCTCCTAATGCCTTTTCGTGTCTCCTAATGCCTCTCCATGCCTCTTAATGCCTTCTCATGCCTCTCTAGGCCTCCTAATGCTCCTAATGCCTCGCGATTGTTCCATTTTCCCCTCTGACCAGCTATAAAAGCAATGTGTTCCCATTTTGTTCCATTTAGAGGAGATTTTCTGCCGATGTGCCCAAAACTGGCTAATGCAAAGTAAAAAAAATAACCTTATGTCTCATCCCCTGGCCGGTTCACTAAAATCGCAAATTAAGCAAAAGTGACCCGACACAGTCTAAACTAATTTCGCGTGAAAAAGAAAAGCAAACAAACCGACTTGCTGGCTGAGTGTAAAAAATTTATATTGGAAAAGATTTACCCGGAAGGTAGAAAAATACTGGAAGTGGCGTTTTAGAGGAGAAATTCATACCAAAATTTTGCTCTCACGCCTTCGGCTCTTGTGTTTTCATACATGTAACCATTTTCAACACTTCAAAGTGACCACTTATGAATTGATAATATACATGATTTGCAACATATTTATAACATATGTATATATATTTTTACCATGTTTTGTGGAGAGAAAAAATCAAAACAAGAATTTTGCTCGGTGCCGGGCCACTGAAATTCTCAGAAAAAGAAAATTAGGCCGGTCAAATTGTTTTGGATATTGGCTTGAAAAATAATACTTTTTCATATTGTACTGAATTTAAACTTAAGAATTGATGATAAAAGCTTAATTTGGATTTAAATAATATTTACATTTGGTGAAATAAAATTTATTAGAGGCTCGATCAAGTTAAATGAAAAACAGTTGAAGTTGAGAAAGATGAAGGAGATGGATGCTTAGATGGCACGTAAAAGCTCTGTCTGTGGACATTCTGTGCGCGGACATTCTGTGTGTGGACATTCTGCCTCTGGAAATTCTGTCAGGGTAGATTTGTACGGACCGATGTGTGATTTCAAAAACGCAGGTGTTATGTTATCAGTATCAAGTAGTAATTTAATTGGTTTGTTCCTCTAGCCTTGCAAGTGACATTCATTTCAAACATGGCGACCCAGTCAGTAGTCTGGATTTGGATAAATATCCGTTTTCGACCTGTACAAATAAACATTTCAACGTAAGTCGAATATCAATTTGGGGTTGCGACGTCGACACGACCAAACCATAATATAAAGTCTGGTTGTAATTTGGTTGTGCTTGGTCGCGACCATAGATCAACGTCTTTGACACAACGTTGAATAGAAGTTGGATAAGCAACATGGTTTAGACGTTAGTTTTGGTCACAACCTAAATGCAACTTTCTCCGACGTTTAATCAACGTCTTTGGTGAAACGCTTGAATAGTCAAGTGACGTCTGATAGACGTCCAAAAATTGATGCTGTATGCACGGTAGACTCACTCCTGTTATCGCTCATCGGAAATTGTAGCCAGGACAGAACACTTCGAAAATACACCAAAACGAGAATGTAAAATATGAGAATTTTAACTTTCACTGGTAACCTTTGTGCAACGTTGATTAGACATTGGATAATCGACTATCCAGCTATCCAACGTCGGAAGGACGTTGTTTCGACTTCCATAAACAACCAAAACATGACGCTGATTCGACTTCTCTCCAACATTGATTCAACGTCGAAATAGTTACTGGGACAGACTTGAATTGCACAGCATTAATATAAATATTGCACAATGTCAATATAAATTGCACACCTACTATTGGGTTGCCTACAGTAGTTTATTAACCTTGTTAACCATTCTGATAACCCAAACCTGTAAGCAATTATATGTGTTATTCCTGCTTTGATTATTCCTGTGTTTTACAGGCAAAGAATACTTGGTAGATGGTGAATTGATCGGTAGGGATGTGGCCGAAACTAGAGCGCCACAGGCACACGGCATCCTCACACTGGATGAAATGCTCGGACTGGAATAAAAATAACAGTCAAGTGATCGCCTGTACCTGGCATAAAAATTCAAATTTTCTGGGAAAGTCAATTTCAGTTCTCATGCAGTTATTAAGGATTGAAACACGTTGGGGACTTTATACCTAGAGTGCATTATGTATATATAAAGTGACTTTTACGTTAAGTAATAGATTCATTGGTTACATAGCTTCTAATCAGGATTTTTGAAATGAACTTTTAAAAATTTTGAAATAAAATAAAAAAAAAGTTTTATTAACAAACTAAGTTTTCGTCAACTTAGCAATAACACAGTGTATTTTGGTGTTGAGAAATGACACCCCGCAGTTGGTGCCTCGGGCATGCACGGCCAGGCGCCATATCACTTCAGCTCTGCTTCTTGTTGGAATGTCTCTGTGCCGATCTGGAGGAATGTCGATTTCCCCAAATCTGTACAACGACCTATCCCGGCGTCTATGCAACAAAAATAACAGTCAAGTGATCGCCTGTACCTGGCATAAAAATTCAAATTTTCTAGGAAAGTCAATTTCAGTTCTCATGCAGTTATTAATGATTGAAACACGTTGGGGACTTTATACCTAGAGTGCATTATGTATATATAAAGTGACTTTTACGTTAAGTAATAGCTTCATTGGTTACATAGCTTCTAATCAGGATTTTTGAAATAAAATTTTAAAAATTTTGAAATAAATTAAAAAAAAGTTTTATAAACAAACTAAGTTTTCGTCAACTTAGCAATAACACAGTGTATTTTGGTGTTGAGAAATGACACCCCGCAGTGGGTGCCTCGGGCATGCACGGCCAGGCGCCATATCACTTCAGCTCTGCTTCTTGTTGGAATGTCTCTGTGCCGATCTGGAGGAATGTCGATTTCCCCAAATCTGTACAACGACCTATCCCGGCGTCTATGCAACGTCAGGTTGCGACGCCTATCCAGCGTCTAACCAATATGGCGCTGATATGTGTCGAGTTGTCAGGACTTCCATTGCTGACGTATCCACCTGTGATACCACGCAGGAAACGTTCTAAGGCCCAACGTAGATTTTAGGTTGCGACATCCATCCGCAATTCTAGACTTATATTTTCCCGACGTCTATACAAATTCTCTTATTCGATGTCTACACAGCGTCTGGAGAAAGACGCTGTTTCGATTTGCAGTTGCAACTTTTGGCCAACGTTAATTTGACGTTGGATAATCGACTTCTATCAAACGTCGGAAGTTGGATGTTGTTTCGACATAACAACAACCAAAACTTGATATTGATCCGACGATGGGTGCAAGTTTATCCAAAGTTGATCTAACGCGTTTACTGCATGCGTACCAAACAAACAAGCACGCCCACTTTATACACCTAGCCAATGCATCACTGGATAAACATAAACACAATCCAAATCCACAAGCACGGTCCACTTTATACAACTAGCCAATGCATCAGTGTATAAACATAAACACAATCCAAATCCACAAGCACGGTCCACTTTATACACGGAGCTACTGCATCAATAGGTAAACATAAACACGATCCAAATCCAGAAGTCCACTTTATACTCCGAGCCGTTGAATTGGCGGGTTCACCTAATGATTACTTATGACGAGTTCACTTTGTAGCTCATTAAATCCGTTAAGTTGCTTTATGCTACTTCTCCTAATCTACACTTGTGTCTCAAATAGAACTCAAAATACTTATTTATGGAAATTATCGTAAACATTGTGACTTAACGTACCGTGAAAGATGCATTGGTGTTAACCTTTCATTACATATATGAACAAAAAATTAACCAATTCAAAGCATGCCATAGACAACAGTCTGTTACGTGCTGACAACCGTTTAAACCTCCCAATGCATCAAAAATCCATTGATTTATCCGCATTTTGAGTTTTTACGACAGCTTATTATGCATGCGTTTATGGTCTAAGTCAAACGGATAAAGAAGAAGATTTATACCGCTCTCTGTAAATTGTTTATTAGTATGACCTATTGTCACATTATCGTCATTTCGACATTGTTATAAATAACTTATATGAAAATTTGACAGGTGATCCCGTTAAATTAAACTCAAGCTGTAGATAATATATTCTACAGATCTACTATTGCAATTCCTGCTCAATAAACGATTTTATTTTGAAGGCGAATGAATATATTAAGGCTTCTTTCAAAATATCAAGTACCTGGAATGGAAAAGTTCAAAAACATTGTTTAGAATAGTAATAACGGGAGGGGCAAGGATATCGAAAAAACTGAAGTTGGATATCGCGAGTGGGAGCCTCATCGAGGGAGGGGCAAGGATATCGAAAAGACTGAAGTTGGATATCGCGAGGAGGAGCCTCATAGAGGGAGGGGCAAGGATATAGAAAAGACTGAAGTTGGATATCGTAAAACATATGAAAAAGCAATTTGATTTGTGATTGAAAACAATAATCAATATGCGCAGAAATAGTTTAATGATTTGACAGGCAAAATAATGGTAGTTGTATTTGATGTGCCAATGGAAGAAGAGCTGGTGAGCATGCGCATTCCCCACCCTCCGGGACGGGGGGAACCAGAACGCGAGGATAAGACCGATGTGTACATGTCACCCAAGCGCTTTCAAGAGGAAATCAACAAGCGTATCTTAAAGCACACGGGTGAAAGCTCAGGAAGGCTAGAGCGCGATCCGCCTCCTACGGCAGAGCCCCGCGTGGAGCGATCACCAGAGAGGATACGCCTCACGCAAAGCGCTCCGAACAAAGGCCAAACCAACCGGCTCCTCATCAATCGTAGCTCCCCTCGGCGCCAGAACGAGGCTCTGCTCATCAAGCAGCAAAGTGCAAAACTCTTCGCTCGGGACAGTTCGGGGGCAAATGGAGATCCTCGTCCGAAACCAATTTATTTCAATCTGCCGGCAACCGAGGAAATAACCTCCTCGAATGAATTCCCCATGCCGGTTATTGACGCTAAAAGGAACTCCAGTTACATACTGAGAAAATCAGAACCAATTTATGCTCTTCAAAGGAAATATAAAAATAAAATGAAACAGAGTGATTCTAGCACTGACAGTGGCGAATCTTATACAGACGGAGACGAAAAACCTGCCTTTATAAAAAGAGGTGTGGAGATTTCAAAATGCGATGCTCTAGGCTTGAATTCAAACGAACTTTCCCGGTTTGAGAGACCAAGTCGAGGGGATGTGAACTTGGTGCCCAGACCTGTTGAACGCTTCCCTTACAAACCTTTGCGAGCCTCATCTTTTGTTGTTGCTCGGCGGCGAAGAAACATGGAAGAAAAAGAAGCAATGAAGAGATCGATTAGCCAACATGATCTGCGTCTACCAACTGGTTCTTCAACGAGTGATCTCAGCGTAAAATCTTTCGAGAGGATGGCGAAGGACGCGCTGGGGGATAAAAACATAGAAGGCATCCCCGGAGTACAATCCCTTGGGAAATTACGCAGTAGTTTAAAAACTCCAAGCTCTGTTCTGGCGCTCAAGAAAACAGAATTTGAGACTGCAGTGCCTTGCAATTCATGTAAAACCAGTGAAGCTAATTTCGATGTTGCTTCAAGGGCTGCAAGGTCAGCAAAAGGTTCAAGGTCATCCGCAACTTGTGATATTCCCCTCGATGAACTCGATGACGTCATTGATGACCCCTGTACATACGCCCCACGCCTCGATACAAGAAGCGGAAGTGCAAACACAACCCAAAAAGATTCGGGTGTAAAATCTGGGCGCTCGGTAAAAAGCAACACTTCGGAGGTACACGGAAAGTCTACGATGATATCAACGAGTGAGGGCGTGGATCAGTGTGTGGTTGTACAACGCCACAATAAACCAAAACAAACACTGCTCCAGCCTCGCTTTCATACTCCAGGCAAAAACTCGAAGGAAGATACCGTTAAAAATGTTAAAGCTCGCAATATCACACCTTCTCAAATCGCTGGTTTTGCAAATGGGTTTAAATCACACATTCAAGGCACTTTCGACCCTGCAGTGAAACCAGTTGGTGATGGATCTTACAGCACGCTAGTTTTCAGACCACGACGGCAACCTGCGCTTGGGCTTGGCTCCCCGGATTCTATCAAACCTTCTACAAGTATTGTCTTCAGATCCCAGTACGAGAATAAATCGCGCTCTAAAAACAGCACCGAGAGCTTAAGCAAAGTACCAAAATTAGAACTGTCTAATTTTCAGGAAAATGTTGATATATTTACAATGGGCAAAAAGCCTAAATATGCGGCGAGTGTTGAGAAAGCAAATGTTAACAGTACGGACGACAACATCGAAGACTTATTGTTTGGCTCCATAGACCATGGTACTGTCAGTAGTGACGTCATACACCCAAATGACACTTTCCACAACGACAAGGAAGCAGAAGAAATCATGACCCAGGCGGATCAATATTTGAGTTACCAACACTCAAAATTTAACAGGAACAGGAGAAATTTGAATAAGGGCGACGTAGAAGTAAAAGTGTGAGAAACTTACACGAAGAGCTTCTTTACATACATTCTTTCTAATGATGTTCATACATTGAACTACAGGTGCCGATGGCCCCGACCCCCCCCCCCCCACCTCCCCCTCTCCCCATGCTCATACACTGAACCGCTGGTGACACTGCTGCTGTCACTTGGGCGGGGCTTGGGGTGGCATAGTTTTATCCGGTCAATGGGCATAAATATTGACGATAAATTTTTGAGGATTCGTGTGAATAGCTCCAGTTTCTTATATAAATTGAAATGGTTTTCCATCAGTCCAGCACATCCTTACAGACATTACAAAAAATAAAATAGCCTTTCCCCAACTATGCGTTCTTGAGGAACTCATTCTCTCAGCAATTGTACTAAAATTCCAGAACTTTTGTTTTTTACTGTTACGGTCAAGTTAAAATATTACTGAGTGAAAAAGTGGATCGTTCTCTCACCTACAAAGAGCTACCCGATTCAGGTGTTGCAGTGCGCCCTAGACCTCTCCCCCTCCCCCGCCCTACTCCCCTGCCATCCCTGGAGTGATCGTCACTTCTTTGTGACTGCGCTTATAAAACCCGTGTCATGACCCCATTCAGATCTATGGCTGTCGTTAGATGTGATGTTCCCATTGATAACTTTGAAAATAGACCAAAAGGAGGTCAGGAACGCACAAGTTTATTCGCACCAGCATTTGAAAATATTCATGGAAATCGACTTCATACTTTCCCCGCTAGGCCGGATGACCCAAAGGTGGAGGTACCACACTAGTGATTGTGGCTGTCTTGACGACGATTGTAGATTAATGTTTCCCTGACGTCTGTACAACGTTGCTTTCGCGACATCAATACAACGTTAATAGACGTTGTTTCGAATTCCATGAAGTAACCCAACCCTTTGTTTGTACGGTAATGCAGAATAAGTCTGAAGTGAAATTTCATGAATATTTTTTAAGTAGGCGGAAAAATTGCGCTACTGAAATTCCCATATTTTACGTTCTTATTTGGCGTTTATCTTCAAAATGACATGTCATAGCTTCAATTATAGATGAGTGAGAACAGAATGAGGTTGTTTTTTTTTGTGACATAAAAGTCTACCTAACGTCGATTATTCAATCGCACAACACCTACTTCTGGTATTTCTGTTCAACGTTGCACCAAAGATGGCTGACTGCACATCGGAGAACGTGCGTGGGGTTTTGGTTGAGAACAAGAGTAATGTCTAAACAACGTTTCTCATCCAACATCCTTTAAAGCTGTCTCCATGAGGTATTATTTTTATTGCAAGTCTTTGAGGCAACATATGTAATCAAAAGATTCAGTTTTGCAGGCTGGATTACGGGCGCGAGTCGGGATTTGGCTACGGTTAAATGGTAATGTCTAAAACCCGGAATGGAAACCAGAAATGGAATGGTATGCTGGAAATGGGCGTATATTCCGTATGTTAGACACTTCAAAATAGAACGGAATAAGCTTATCATTTTGTGTTTGTGATTTGTCTAAAAACCTGGAATGAATGCTATTTCTATGCTGTGGTGCTGATTGCCCTTCAACGGATTTACCACATGGATGAACCCAAGTACAACGCTTACGAAGGGCACTGCTTGAAGGGCCGGTTTTTGACGAACATTATTTCATTACCAATCGTATTCATTCACTTTTCAGCAGCAAAGAGGGTTGCGGGCTTACTATGCCTTCATTGTCTAGAATATCATCAAATAATAAGATATACCTTACAATATATCTCATGTCTACCCCCTCCCCCCTCCCCAACCCCCAGGAACAAAGTTCAAAAAGCCACTTTCTAACCGCTACCCCCAACTACCACGCACACTTAAGAACTCTGGTAGGGAGTAAATACGAACTGACAACCGGACAACTCACCAGTTAAAAACTGACCACAGGACACCTGATCACCAGTAAAACACCCCCCCCCCCCAAAAAAAAAAAACAAAAAAAAAAAACGGTCAAACTGAACACGCGAACTCTTTTCAAACTCTTTAACTGCGAACAGAATAACCCCCCCCCCCCCCAAAAAAAAAAAAAAAAAAAAAAAAAAAAAACTAACCGTGGTATTAAACTGATCCGCTGAGGCAACGAAGAAGCCCCACTCCATTCGCTCCTGTATTTATTATTAACCCCCACACAAAAATAAAGAAACTTATTTTGAGTATATATCGAAGGTTCCGCTCCGGAAATGATTTTTTCTTTGCTGTTTTTCATTGGTTAGTCTTAGTTAGATAAGATTCCTTAATCTTTCTCAAAACCTGTCTTGTCGCACACGTATACTCAACAAAAAAAGAAACGCAACACCTATAGAGGGGGTTAATTTTTTTTTCTATTAGTATATTTAATTTTTCTTGTACATTCTATTACTTGGAAAATGATTGTCCAAACAATGTGTCAAAATCATTCCCCGCTCTATCTTACAATTGGAGCGAGCAGTCACGTGACCTAAACTGGTAGTCTAGCACATTGTGAAATAACCGCTGAGAGTTATTGAATTATTTTTTCATAGTCTCAACCCTTAAGAAAAGAGTGATGTTGTACAAAATTTGAAGTTTCTGGAACGATCCTAACCGATGGCATGGTTAACCGCAATTCAGCGAGAGCGTGCGATCGGCATGCTGGAAAGTGGAAAAACGGCAACTGACGTGGCGCGGGCGTTTGGCGTCCACAAATCGACGGTTACTCGCCTGAGAATAAGATTAGATACAACAGGGTCCACATCCGATCGTCCTAGAACGGGCAGGCCACGGTCAACGACCCCAGACCAGGACCGACAGATCCGCTTGTCACACCCTATTCAGCCCTATTAGGACACACGAGATATTAGGCTTGTGAACTGCTTTTCGGATACCTTCAGTTTACGTAAGCATTACAGCGTAACGATAAGAATGTAGCTTTGAATTTTTAGAGAAATGAAATTATCCATTGATTCTGAGTCTATACCTAACATTTTGTTGTTATCTGTCCAGTATTGAAATTATAACAGCCATTTGAAAAGTTGCGTTTCTTTTTTTGTTGAGTATATTTTTTATTACACCCAGGCAGTTGATGTAAGTGGAATATAAAAAGCCTAAAACACTTGAGATTTTAAGAAGATATTTCTTTTAGCTCTGTTTCATTCAACAAGCTTATTGTATGGAGGTGCCTTTAAAGTGCTGGAAATAACTTTCTCGACAGATAACTTGCTTTTGATCCAGAAGGAAATCATTCTGATCAGCATAAGTAAGACAAAAAGTTTATGTACACGATAAGAGTAACTAACATCTGCTTAGTCCAGGAAGCAACAAAAATGGTAGAATAATGAAAAAGACTGAATGTACTTAGGTAGGCCACATACAGAAAGAGAGAAAAACAATGGATAAGGCTGGAAGGCTTGTGATTATTGATAAGATTTAGGTCAACAGATTGTAATGGTAAAATGCATTCACTTTCTATAAAATCGAGCATCTTTTCACTTATAACACCCCCCACCCCCCCCCCCCCCCCACCTTCTTTCGAAATTCGTCACCAGATAAGTAATTAGCGATTCAGCAATAAAATAGAAACAAATATTCCGGGAGATCTAAAAATCCGGAATGAAGACCATTCCATTCCAAGATTCCATTCGAACGTTTCTCATGGTCATTAACTGTCCAATCAATTTTGGTTTCAAATTAAGTCCGTCATCCCATTTCTTGAATGTTTTTTAATATATGGGGTTATAAACACCCAGCAGCAAGAAACTGCAAAATAATTAAAAAAATTAGAATATGAAAGACATGCTTTATTTTAAAGTTATTGTTATAACTAATACAACATAATGCATTCTTTTTCAACTGTGCGTAAGCTACGAAACAATCTCCGGATACCCATTACGAAAGGCAATTCCTCATCGGCTAATAAAAGCGCAAAGGGCAATACATGTATTGATGTTCTTTTCAAGGTAAAATATGGATTACCAAACTATTGTTTTATTTTGTAAAACGCTTTCTTAAGGGTAAAAGCGTAGTTCGCGTTCTCCATCTTTAGACGGGATTTCCCTCATTTGCGGTATCGAGGCACAAATTGAACTTTTCTACATGTGTATGCGTACAATGAAAACAAACATTGCTAAAATTGCCTTATAAGGTAATATTGAAAACAGTCAAGTGTTTCAGACTAGGTGACATCAGATTATGCACACTTCTTTTTTATCTCAGTGCCCCTACGTCTAAGCGAGTTTGAAGTGGGGGTGGTAAAGGGCGGGTAACCGAAGTTCTAAAGGTGGAGACCGCCAACTATGCTGTTAATAGTAAAATTTCGTTGTAACTCGAGTTACAATGTTTTTGTGAGTATGAGTGCTTAATGTAAGTAATGTGTCCATCTTTCGACCGCTTTTGTGTTCGTTTGACTCGGTCTGATTGTACTGAATGCGCTACGTCATCGAAGCGTCACCTCATTTCTCTGATCAGTCGTTAAATGCAATAATTAGTGAAAGGCGAAATATAAATTATTTGAAATAATTTTGAAGAAGAAATTGAAGAAAGTATATGGAATTTGTTGCCAATATTTGCAGCAAGTGTAGATGTTTAGAAACAGTGGTTTTGCTCACAGATACTCAGTTACTGGATGCGTGTACGTTACGGATATTTAATAAATAATATAATCGTATTAAAACAAACGAGTTTTTGCAATGGATAGCAAGCCATCAGCACTAATATTGGTACATTCATTTGTGACCAGGACACAGCGACATCGACAAAACGTCAGTACAACATCGACCTTTCAGTCGTGGGAAAAGTGCAATTTTGGGCCTTCCCGGGCTTATTTGAATGATCTTGAAAACCATTCTTGGTGATTCAGGGCTTGAAGCCAGACATTTTGCTCGTCGAAATCGTTCAAATGACCTATGTTTTACAACGTGTCACCCCAGATGTTTGTTGATTGTTTAAAAGTCTTTGCAGACAAATGCTTATTAGCTGGCGTACAGAAAGTCATCATTTCGAGGCTATGGTTTCGCGGCAATTGTAGTCGCGTTCGAACCGGACATAGAGTGATTTCATATTACAATAACGCAATCTATGAAGCAAACGCGCTGTCAGAATAAACATGAGGCACTAACCCTGGAAAATGAACATTTTTCACAAACACCGAGGGATCTGGGAAAGTTTTGAGAATCTCCAAATCAACGGCGTACATCCAAACACTACGGGACTACTCACATACGAGAAGAGCTACAAGGGCGCATTGATCCTTGTCATGTATTTATCTTCTTCTATTTTATGTTAAATAATTTAGAGCCTTGATTAACCAGCCTTTTCTGGATCAGTTACGCAATTTTTTTCTCATCCCTAAAAAAATCTATATTACATATTCCGCTTTTATTACACCCATGTCTGTTTCATCTCGATTGGATAGACGTTATTACGTTGTTGTCCATAATCATTATCTTCCCTAGATTTTTACTGCACGGCAAACACTTTCAGATGCCGAAACACACCAAATGGAAACCTTCCCAGAAAGAAAAGGAGACCCGTCCAAAAAGCGGACGAAAATTCGCGAAATCGGCATCTACAGAAACGGGAAGTCATACCGAACTTGCACAATTCAAGGCAGAGATTGTGACCATGGTAGCCGAGAAACTGAATAAGTTTATGGATCAACTAGTCCTGGGTTCGACAGATCGGCCCAACATCGTGCCTCAATCCCAACCGGGTCCGTCAGATCGGCCTAGTGCCCCAACCTACTCTTCGCTATCGGAAGCTCAAGCACTCGGATGTACACCACCATCCATGAGCGACGCATTTACAACAATATTCGGTGGCAGCCAAGGTACGCAAAGCGCTTCCCCGATTGCTTCTTTCTACCTCCCTATAGAATTGGGTGTCCCTAAAAAAATAAAAATCCGGATAAAAACGGCGAATTCATTGACTTCAAAACGCTTCTGAAATCGGAAACACAACACCAACCAGTAACTGTACAAACTGAAAGTGGCTTTACGAAATTTTCAGAAGGGCGAAGGCTACATCCGAGATACCTTGGGACAAACCCCTCATAAATCAGTACTTTAAAGCCATGCTTTCTGTTACAAATTTCATACATCAGGGTGTAAAATTCCGGCCTGCAAATTTAGCCACACGTGTCCAAAATGCGATGCAAGTCATCAAATGGGCCACTGCAGCCAACAACCACAATCAAAACTCTCCAGGTAGCCGTTTATGCGATATAAATTTGACTTCTTATAGTACCTCCTCGACCGAGGCAATGATCCAATACGGAAACGTTTCCTTTTGTTAGGTATGTCTCATGGATTTATACTCCATTCCCCACCCTTCACTACGTCTTTGACCGCCAAAAATCACCGCTCCACTATTGAACGCCCGGACATCGTTAAAAATAAAATCCAAAACGAGCTCAATTTGGATAGAATTGCCGGTCCCTTTAGTACGCCACCCTTTAAAATTTTTCATGTATCCTCAATTGGTTTAGTCCCAAAGCAAGAACCCTGAAAATACCGCAGGATCCACGATTTAAGTTTCCCTAAAGGTGGTTGTAGCGTCAATTCATCTGTACCAAAAGGCTACACCTTGGTGAAGTACGAAAATTTGGACCGCGCAGTAGACATTATTTGGTCGATTGGCAAAAGCTGTCTCATAGCAAAGGCCGATGTACAATCCGCCTTTCGAATCTTCCCATCCCATCCAAAAGATTATCGGTTACTGGGATTCACCCGGGACAATAACTTTTATTACGACAAAAGGGTAGCAATGGGTGCCTTGACCTCGTGCTCAAACATCGAGGCGTTAAGCAAAGCGCTACAATGGATTTTAACAGTTCAACTCGCGTTCGCCTCGTATCCCACATTTTGGATGACTTTATATTTTTCTCCCCACCAGAGTCCCATGAGTGTCATCTGGCACTCCAAATGTTTTTAAAATTATATTCCAATCTTAACTTCCCGATTAATCAATCCAAAACGGTGTATCCCACCACCACAGCCATCCTAAATCAAAACTGACAATGAAAAGATGCAGACCAGGTTGTCAAAGGAAAAGAAAAAGGCAAAGCCAGGACTCTTATTTCAAAATTTCTTAAGTCCATACGAGCAACCATAGGCGAAGTTCAATCGCTACTTAGCTTTCTCCAGTTCTGCACCCAAGTCGTAAAGCCAGGTCGCGCATTTTTGCGCCCTTGACAGCTCTTACTCGGGACTTGCATCACAAGTATTACCACATCCGAATATCTCAGGACGTTAGTCATGATTTGTCAGCGTGGTTACGTTTTTTGAACCACTATAACGGCGTAACCTTTCTATCAAAAGACATATGGTCCAATTCCGATATCCTGCGCCTATACTCAGACGCCACAAAGACGTGTGGTTTTGCAGTAGTTTACAAGAATAGCTGGTGTGCATCGCACTGGTCCCATAATCAAGTCTATCACATTACCATTTTAAAACTCTATCCCATCGTGCTAGCACTGCTACTATGGGGAGACCAATTGTCCAATAAAAACGTCCTATTTTTCTGTGGCAATAGCGCTGTGGTGAATAACCTAAATTCACAGTCATCCAGCGATCCGGTTATAATGACCCTAGTATGTAAATTCGTACTTTGTGCCATGGGTCACAACATAAATTTATGTCTGAAACATGTTTCCGGTATTCAGAAATCCGTCAGTGATGCTTTATTGCGTTTTCAGTTTCAAAAAGCGCAACAACTACAACCAACGCTTCAAGACACCTCAATACCGTTACTGAAAGAATGAGAACTCTCAGAACTACTGCGCTGTCACTAGTGCGCAGTTCCCTGTCAACGACAACTCGTGATCTGTATCGCTCACAGGCTGAACGATTTTACAGTTTTGTGGTTCATTTTTTGACACGGGTAATGTCTTTCCATGTAAAGATTTGCATGTGTTGCACTATATTGCATATTTGTATAACTGTGGCTATTCACAAGCCTCTATAAGAGGTCATGTATCAGCAGTGAATTTTGTACATAAATGTTTGGATGGTAGCATTTAACTAGTAAATTTTTGATATCTAAAGCGTTGTTGGGTGTATCCAAATCGGATCCACGAACAGAGGCCCAATTACAGTGCATGTCCTAAATAAATTATGTGCGGTAGCTGAAACCTTTTTCGACAATGTCTAAATCGCTGTTTTTGTTAGTTTTCGCTGGGTTTTTGTGCATTGGAGACATAATTTTTGCTAATTCCAAAACCCGTAATCCATATCAGCTAACTTTCAATAATGTTCATAGTGACGATTCGCCGTCATTTCGTTTCAGTCCTTTAAGTACAAACGTCCGGGACCACTTTTCACACTGCAAATCAACGATTCCCCAAAAGTCCCAGTTGTATCAAGTTTACTACAATATATGGCGTATCAATCGTGGGTAGCGCCACTTGGGTAGAGCCACGCTGGTGGAGCCATAAGGATATACCCACTCTTGCTAACCCTGCTAACAAAGTGGGTAGAGCCACTTGACTCTTCCCTTTCAGTTTGTTGCCTCTATCCAAATTGGTAGTGCCACTTGATGCCCCAACAAGCCAACAAGTTCTGAGAGGTGGCAGTAACATTGTGAATCTAGCTAGAAACGTATAAGCCTAATCGACGCTCTACTATTTTAGTTACAGCAGCCCTGACAAGCCAATAGCGCTGGAGTTACATGGTGCGGTGTGTGCCAAAACAACGAGAGAAATTACGATCGCCACCGTCTGTCTCCGTGCCTCTCCAGAACCCATTCTGACAGTAAACTCCTAACAGACAGTCAGACTGACACAGCTCTTAGCATCTCCAGGTACAAATGAATCTGCTGACCGGTGGAGAAAATGTGAGAAACTTCGTTCGGTGACAAAGACCGAATTTGCTTACTCGTGATCAGCAATACGATTCCTGGTGAAATCTAGATTGCATTCAAAACACCATTAAACTCGATCGCAACATAAAACTCGTTGCAAGTAAGCATAATGTATCCCAAAAAAAACAAAAACAAATAAACACCTTTTATCCTGGAAACTCCCAGAAACGAAAAAATTCTTCAATACCTCTTCAGAGTTCAACTTCGGCGATTTGGGGCTAACATCCCCCTGCTGGGTGTAATTTCCATAACATCATGTGCTGAATCATATTTCTAGTCTTTAGCCGTACATTAGAAACCTTTTGCAAGAAGCTAACTGTTTAATTTTTGCATCTGAGAAGACCTCTCAAATGAAAGAAAAATCTTTTGGCAGAAAGTATTTCGTAAGATATAAAGTTTATTTTCAATAAAAAGAAGTAAATATAATGGCCTGGAGAATATTTTGTTAATTTATTTACGCTTTGATTTCTGTCACTTTAACTGTTGTTTTACACATTTGTTGTTTCAATTCACCACCCCTTCAAAATTTACATTATTTGCAATCCAAAGCGAAGAGACATTAAATAATGAATTATTTACTTTTGTCGCTTATGATGTAACTGCTGTGGCTGTTGCTTATGTTGTATTTGAATTTATAGTTTTATGTTTTATGCAGTAACTTTTTAACTGTGATCCACATATTTAGTAATCGAGGGGGGAGCCTTTAACGAAATCTGTCAAAATAGGAGGGGGGGGGGGGTTACAAGATTAGCATTTGCTAGAGATAATACTGTAAACAAACCAGTACTGAACGAATATCTGTAATTTGAAATCAAGTTAGAATGTGAGAACGTAAATGTGAGGACAAAGTTTATTTTCAATAAAAAGAAGTAAATGTTTACCATCTTTTTAAAAAGAAGCATGACTAAGACTATATTTGTTCTTATTTCAGATCATTTGAATAAGTTACCCGATCCCTAAGTATCTAGGCCGTGTTTGATTAGTCAAAAGAAAATATATCTATGAAAACTCGCGAGGAATTTTATATCGTAATTTACAAGTAAATTTTCTTTCTCAAATAAAATAAAACGTTTAACATGTGTACAAGAGATTAAGAAACATATTATTCACACCAAGGTGAGTTTTTTCTTCTTGCAAAACATCTCTATTAAACTTACACTCACCCTTATATTTTGAATGGCTTTACTTCGAAAAAAAAACACTAACCTACAACGGATATTTGGCTTGAAGTAGATTGGTTCAAGTTGGTTCAAGATATCTGGTATCTGTGCTTTTTTCATTTGAAGCTTGTTGGTCGTCACAGCTGTGGTAGAACGGAACAGACTTTTTTGGAGGGGTTGTTTTTCGAAACCGTTCCAAACGTGTATGTAAAGATATTGGGAGGGATGTGTGGGAGAGACACGGGAGTGAGACCTTTTGTGTAGGCATATTTATAGAAGAGCCCCATTCCCTCTCCCGAGTGAACAAGCATGGTTCCGGAATTTTCGTTGGAGAAGGGTATCTACAGCCATGAGAAATTATGGGTTTAGAGACAAACGTTTTTTTTTCTAGAAATGAACAGTGTTTTGAGGATTGTTACTGATGTTTTTTCCTGCCTTGGTTTTTTATCGACAGCGGGGAGAGGTGGTTGGGAGAGGAGCCAAAACTCTAAACCTCTCTGAAATCACCTTTAAATACATCATTCCCTATCGCTTTGGGACCACGCTCTCCCACTTTCGCATCCTCAAAATTTCATCCCCTCTATCCCGTGTACTCCAAGTTGCAGAGTGCAATAAACATACAGTTTACCTCCATGCCAGAAAGTATTACTATAGTGGAGGGCGAGGGCAAATCATCATAATAATTATTGCCTGACCTTTGCCTCGCATATAGATGTAAGACTACACGGACATGTAAGTTACCGCTGATTTTCCTTCATATTTTGTGTAACTTCCTGGATATCAATTCTTTTGATATCTTGCATATTGACAGGTATGGATGTGGGAAATATAATGGCCTGTAGAATATTTTGTTAATTTATTTACGCTTTGATTTCTGTCACTTTAACTGTTGTCCTTTTACACATTTGTTGTTTCAATTCACCACCCCTTCAAAATTTACATTATTTGCAATCCAAAGCGAAGAGACATTAAATAATCAATTATTTACTTTTGTGGCTTATGATGTAACTGCTGTGGCTGTTGTTTATGTTGTATTTGAATTTATAGTTTTATGTTTTATGCAGTAACTTTTTAACTGTGATCCACATATTTAGTAATCGAGGGGGGAGTCTTCAACGAAATCTGTCAAAATAGGAGGGGGAAATTACAAGATAGAGAGAATACGGTAAAGAAACAAGTACTACACGAGTATCTGTGAGGACATAAAAATGCAATTCTAATCTTTTGGATGGACTGCAGCTCTCCATGTAAGTACCCCTTTGACCAGAGGTAAAAGGAAAAAACAATAGAAAGGCTTGTTTAAATCTTACTAAGACTTGTTTGGCTCATCTCTACAGCTTCCTAAATAACCTTAAAGTTATCCCGGTTCTCGATGCACGTGTTTACAGTCGGGTTTGTTAAATATAAAAATTTTCTCCTTTATCTTTTCGAACTTGACGGATCCTGGGCAACTGCATGATACCTTTTGCACGGGGGATAAACTCCAAAAATCTTTATTATCGCAATATAAATCCGGAAAGGCAGCTGTAGTGAAACTCATTAGGCAGTGGTAATACAGTTCAAAAATCCTGTCTGAATATGTCACAAGGGAAGAAACACCACGTGAGAAATCCTTCTTATCCCCATGTGGATTGGGGAATCTTGAGAAAACGCCCACTGCTTTACGTTCCGCGCATGACGTGAGAAGCGACTAATTTCTTATTTTTTCGAACTCTTTTCTATTTTTTTTATTCTTCCTTCTTTATTTCCAACTTCTTCCTTTAGCAAGTCCGTCCCAATATACCGATCATAGTTGGGCAATGGGACGTTAAACAACAAAGAAACAAACAAGATCCCTTTTATCTTCAGAATTCAATGCACCTTTTGTTTTCTCAACTTTCTTTACTGATGGCACATTTTAAAATAAAGGGGCATTCTACAGACGAACTACTTATTATGCATCAAATCCTTTAGAAACTTTAAAATTCAACTTCTGATTTACATACAAATAATAATAAACCAAGATGAGAAGAAAACTTAGAAATGAACAGTTTTTACAGTCCGCCGCCATGAAAATATCTACATTTTCATTACTCTTGGAAAAGTATATCTCGGGCCCATAAGAGTTCGTCTATAGCTTCATCTTGTACCCAAACAAATTCGTCGACTACGAAAGACTTTGTACAGTCTTCCGGATGACCTGTACCCAGTTATTCACTTGTCACATGACACTGAATATGTAATTTCAAAAAAACTCATGAAATAGATTTTTTACAGTACGTACGCTAAATATTGGCGAACATTGACAAAGGATGAACGTCGCTAAAGCTCATACTTGACGAATCAAGCTATATAGAATATAAACCGAATTCTGCAGCGACTCATCTGTAACTTAAATCAACTAAAGGCGTTAGCTTGCACAATGTAAGAGACACTGAATATGTAATTTCAAAAAAACTCATGAAATAGATTTTTTACAGTACGTACGCTAAATATTGGCGAACATTGACAAAGGATGAACGTCGCTAAAGCTCATACTTGACGAATCAAGTTATATAGAATATAAACCGAATTCTGCAGCGACTCATCTGTAACTTAAATCAACTAAAGGCGTTAGCTTGCACAATGTAAGAAACGTCGCATTGCTATATCCATTAGCAAAAGCTTGCTATTTTAAAGCCACAAATACACTGCATACAATCTTTCACATACAAAATAATCAATTTATGTTTTGAGTATTTATCGCATTCCACTTTTGGACTTTCGGATTTTAGGTACCCCTGCCCTTGTGGCCCTTCCATTTTTTAGTATTTTTTGCTCAAAAAGATAGGACAGAAATTTTGACATAGTCATTTTTAATAAATTTCTGCTAAAATGTGAAAATTGAAACTTGAATTTTCGCAATACCCAAGAGGTTGGTAAATTTGTAAATAACTTAATTTAAGAAACTGACATCTTATCTTTTACCAATTCTATTTTAGTGAGAACCTTCTTGCTCTGACCAGCTCTGTATTGCTGGTTTGTACAGTACAACTCCCCACATCTCCTCACCATCTCTACCAATGTTCACCGGAACAAAAAATGCGTCCATTGCCCTCCGATCACATCCTCGCCACCAATAAGTGCAGTGTCGTTTACACGCATGTTTCGGTGGTGTCATTGCGCATCTGCAGAGTTGGTAAGTATTCCCGTATCCATCGGCACCAGAAAACATTGGCCAAGTATTGCACTTGTTTCCACCACCTGCACGAATGCACATTGATCGCATTGTCAGATATTCCATATGGAAGGCACGAATTTGACTGCAACAGTAGAATTTTATTGGGTGATAGAGGGTCTGGAGCAGAGGCGTCGTCACTGACTTGCGTAATCCGTCTATCGTTCCATATTTTCTCCTCTTCGGTGAGCAGCGTTGATAGCGACTCGTCTTTGAGTAATTTCTCGCCTATGAGAGATATTAGAATGCAGCGTACAGAGCGTATGATGCGTTCCCGAACTCCGCCGGCATGGCTGGCGTGTGACAGGTTGATCTCCGCTTATAACAAAAGATCACAAATTTTACTCTGGTTCTATGCACGAAGCGCTTCGAGCAGTTCACGTTTCCCAGACGTAAAGTTCGTTCCGTTGTCACTGAGCACTTTCGGTCAAGGCTACTGGCGAAGCGCTGGAACGCCTAGAATCCCTATCAAGGGTGTGTGAAACTTTAAGATGAAAACTCTTGTCGCTAGGTGCGTGAAAATTCCCTTCATCCTTCTTTAACAAACAGCGGCCCGAAATAATCCACACCTGCGTAGGTAAATGCGGGTTTGTCCGGTGTCATACGCTCTGGTTGCAATGGAGCCATTCTTCTGCTGATAGGGTCGTTGCTACCTGTGTTTACACTAATACAATAATCCACAGCCCGTTTTATTGCACTTCTCCACGCAATATCCAGTATTTATGTCCGACTTTTAGCGAGCACCTGATTTACACCGGCGTGAATGTTGTTTCTATGCAAACTCGTGACAATAAGTGTTGTTACTACGTGTTTGTCTAGCAAAATAACTTGGCACTTTTTTCATCTTCCACTTCAAAAAACTGGCAAACCACCCACTTGTAACAGTCTACCTTTATACAGAGGGTATAAGGCTGCTAGGCGACTAGATTTAAGCACTGACTTTCCGGTCTAAACTTTGTTCAGTTCGACTGAAAAACACTGCCGTTGCACATAACCCGTAGCAGAATTCGTAGCAGCAGAGTTCCTCTGCAGTTAGCTCAGTTTTGGTACATCAACATTTCGCTTGAGAAACCTCTGGACACAATAGATCTTCAATCGCAATAAAATAGAAACTGCGCACCTTAACTTATGCCAGTCTGAATAGCGCAGAAACAGCTTATGTAGTATGTCATTCCCGATCGAAATAGAACTGACCTGAACAATTTGCTTGTTATGAACAACCCATCGAACCCCAGCACTCGCTCCCTTGGCTGTTCATCGCACAGATTTGTTTCCTTGCCAGAGGCCGCTTGTTCAGAGCTGGATATATTTTTGATAACACCCTGTCTGTTACTGAGAAATATGGTCAACCTAAACTCACCTCGGTGTAACGTCGACCGTAGTTCCTCGCACAATCCGACAGCTACATCTTCACTGGCTACTGATTTTAGAAAATCATCAACGTAAAAAATGTTGGAAACACTATACACTGCACCATTGCTGTAGTGCTGTCCATTATCAGTGGTCGTCTTTCGTAGCGCGTAGGTGGTGGTGGTGCAACTTGGTGATGATATGAACTGCCATTCGGTATTCCTATGGTGTAGTATCGAGGTCGCCGTTTTGCCACCACAAGAAGGAAGTCGCGATCGCTCTCTGTCACTTTCGCCTGATAAAACATGCTTTCGATGTGATAGCGACCGATTCCTGGCGAAAGCGTATCCAAATGCCGAAAATGTTATTGGAAAGGTCTGGACCCTGTGGCAGTTTACTATTTAGCGACGCTCCGTTAAAATTCGTTGCTCCGTCGAACACTACACGAACTTTACCTTGTTTGTTTTCGTTTGTTGGGTCAGTGTTGGGTGCGACGGTGTGCGTAGCGATAGAAGCACTAGTCAACGGTACTCTTTTGGAAGCAGTTGTCAGCGTTTCTGGCGCCTCACCTGCGTCATCTGACGGTAGTGGCAATTTTTGCTCGGTTTGTGGACCAGCAACACTTTGGGGTTTTTCTTCGTCGACTGCCTCGTCTCAAACGCTCACTTCGATAGCGGCGTCCTCGATGGCGTTTTAGTGTCCAGTTCCTCGACTTTTTGACTCCATTTCTAGATCCTGTTTTCCCATAGTCTTTGCTTTCGCCATTCTGAGATTAGCCGCTTCGACTTATCTTCGTGTAATTTCGTCGACAACGTGCTAAGATTGTAACTGATAGTTTGCCATCACTATTAGAACGTGCTTTCGAGTGCTTACCCTTTTGGCTCCTCGAAAGTCAGTATTCTGCTCATTCTTTACATTCGCGAAACGATCTTACGAAGCTACCGTAGTGCAGCGCTAGAGTTGCGTTCGTGTTGGAGTCCCAATTGCGATTGAGACCACTCAAAATATCCAAACATTGCATAATTCTTGTAATTTAGATTTAATCGCGTTGAGATGATCAGGATCCTCCTCTTTCAAAGCCTTTCAGACCTTAGATAGCACGTTTATGAGACGTACACGCTCTCGCTTTGATGTAACTACATCGCTATCATCTGCTTCGGTCATAATGACATCCATTTTACGAAAATAGTTTTGTTACTGTTAGAAAGTCGATTTCGCAGAGACAGGTGGAAGAACATAGCTTGTTTATGCGTTGGGATCTTTTATTTAACTTGGTACGCTCGTATCGTTATTAATATTAATGATTTTCTCAGTGTGCGCTCATCAACAATAACTGGAAAATGAAATTGACATAACTAAATCACAACTGCAAATACGGTACATATGGCTTGTATTGAGATCAATACATGCATTCTCAACGTACAAAGTATAATCCTGTTACAATACTAAATAGAGAAGCATTGAACGAATATCTGTCATTTGAAATCAAGTTGTTAAAATATGCAGACATAAAAAATGCAATTTTTATCTTTTACATGGATTTCAGCTATGCATGTAAGTAAACTTTTGACCAGCGGTAAAAGGAAACAGCAATAGAAAGGTTTGTTAAAATCTTGCCAAAACTTTCATAGCCCCTGTCCACAGCTTCCTAAGTAACCTTAAAGATATCGTGATTCTCGAAACACGTGTTTGCAGTCGGGTTTATTAAATATTTTTTCTCTTTTTTATCTTTTCGATCTTGACGGATCTTGAGCAACTGTCCGGTACCTATTTGCACGGCTATTTCAGGACATGAAGGGGAAGGGCGCTATCGAATCCGGTATTTGATAGGCGTAATCTGTAGTCCAATCACAAATATCCCTTACATAGGTGGAAAACGGGAGAATAAATTTCAAGGTAAGATAAAATCTTTATTATCACAACATAAATCCGGAAACGCAGCTGTTGCGAAACCCGTTAGGCAGTGGTGAAACAGTTCAAAGATTCTGTTTGCATATGTCATGAGTGAGGAAACACTGGGTGAGAGATCCGTCTTATCCCCTGTCGGTTAGGGGAATCTTGAGAATATGCTCACTGGTTTCTGTTCCGTGCATAGCGTAAGAGGCGAATAATCAGAATTTCTTTTTTTCAAACTCCTCTTTTACTATTTCTTTATTCTTCCTTCTTTATTTTCCACTTGTTCTGTTAGCAAGTGCTTTCAAATCTACTCATCGGAGTTGGTTAACGGGACTTTAAACACCAAAGAAACAAACAAGATCCCTTTTATCTGCAGAGTTCAATGCACCTTTTGTTCTCTCAGCTTTCTTTACAAGTGGTACATTTTAAAAAAAAGGGGGGCATTCTACTGACAAACTTCTTAATATGCATCGAATCCTTTTGAAAAATTTAACTTCTAATGCCCATACAAATAACAATAAAACAAAATGAGAAAAACATTTAGAAACGGACAATTTCTACATTTCGGTAAAAGCGAAAGTTTTTAGGGATACTGTTTAACGTAAACTGTGGCCTAGCAACTCCGTACAGCCGGCTAGTGTACGGTTGATTGCCATCATGCAGAATCCAACGCCCCATGGCTAGCTGGCCAAGACCGCAAGTTATTCTGATAATATACAACCAGCCGGATGAGTAATTATTAACTACAGTAAATATCACGATATCGCAATTAATATTTTAATACATTTACGAAGTGGGATTTTCTTGAGAAATTAAGGTGAGAGGGTGGGGAGGAAGGTTGCATGCATCTCAGATATTAATCGAAGGGTTGAGGGGTTCTTGCATAGCAGAATTTGCACCAAATCACGAATTGTCGTGTAATTTAACATTTCAGGCGTAAAGGTTTTGGAGTTGCAACTCTAGCCCATCCATATTTCCCCTCCCCTCCACCTCCCGGTCAAATCAAAACGTGCTCGTTTGTTTATAGCAAAGGTGTTGTTTGTTGCGATATTATATCACTATAACTTGGGGGTCAGTAATATCTAGGGATATATTGTTTCGCTATTTGTAGAAAAAATGCTAATTCAAGAACTGAAAATAGAGGAACGGAGTGAGGTGGCTTAAGGCCCAGGAAAATCCTTTGTGTTATCAACAAGGTATGGTTAACAATGTTTAGTCCTCCTTTAGTGTGACTAGTAAACTTTTCTAATTTTTCATCCGTGCAATTTTTGTGTTGTTTTAGTTTAGATCAAGTTTCAAAGATGGTACTTTAGAATACTTTTCATATTACTTCAGCATCAATGGAAACACCCGCACTTAATCATTTCTAAATCTTTTAATTTGTTTGTTTTATTTTGGAAAACTCTCATTTAACTACATGATATTTCTGCATTATAGCTCCCTCCCTCCCCCTCCTAACCTGAGGGGGCCGTATGTAGTTTTAGCATGCTGGTCTAAAAAGTACTACGAAAGGGGATTTTTTAAGTGGATTGGTAATTTTGTTGAAAAGGTTTAGAGGTATTGTTGTTTGGATCAACAAAATTGCTGCAAATCCGCTCCTAAACAATAAAATCTTCAGATGTTTACAATAACTGCTGTAGTGGCATTCTTTTAAATTGGTACTGTGCAACAAGGTGTCCGTATTAGGTAAAAAAAGGATGCATTTTGGCTTTTTGCAAACAACTGCAGTTCTCCATCACAGCAGCAACAAAAGAAAAATGAGTAATTGCACAATAATAAAGATCAGTGCTACACAATTACGCGTCTTTAAAACTGACATTTCCCTGTCGTTTTATAGTTTTCGTACGTTTCAAGCAAAATTTCGAGAAAACGGGCTAATGTCGTGTTACATCGCTGAACCAGTCATCCCTGTTTATCAGATTAATATTATGCAATTGTGATACTGAGTTAGGAGGGTGACAAGCACTTGTCTACGCCAAGTGTTACATTACTCGTAGGTGAAAAGAGAACAAATTTCATGCTCTTTACTATATGACAATTGATTTGTTACACTTGGAATGCTTCACTTTCCTAGTCTAATTAATTTTTCGCGGATTTCGGCACAAACGCAAACAGCTACAAATTTGAAATTTTACAAGGAACACTGCACATAAACGATAACAAAGCAGGAGTCTACTTAGCTAGCGGAACAGTGAATAGTTTAAGCAGTCAATGTTTGTTTTGGGTGGGATGTTGGAATCAGACCGCAACTGTTTATTTCAGATTCATCAAAAACAAGGCTGCACTTAGCAAACTGGGTCCTTGATAATTCGCAGCATAATAACTGACACAGCTATGAACCATATGAATTTCTGTCTGAGTCCTGTTGCACGAGGTTTGAAAACTGCGGGATATTGGTAGCAAGGCAGGGATACATAAAAAGATACTGTATTACATTTTTCACCGATTCATAACTCCCTCTTTCTCCCTCCTCTGTTTGGCTCGGTTCGGAATGCATGACCAATATAAAATCCATGCAAGTGCGAACTATTGTTCCAATTCTTCAAGCAGTTATTGGGAGCCTTTTTCTCAATATGTAATTGTCAAAATTGGCACATGCCTCTCGAAAAATGAAAAAGGATTTTTCGTTTAAATATGTAACAAATTAAATTGAGATATTTCTAAGAGGATGCTTAAAAGCACTTTGGAACTTTTTCTCTTTTGTCCATTCTCATGCTATAAGTAAAATTTACCAGAGCTCCTTTTTCGCTCGGATGGGAATTTATTTGAGTTGTTCAGTAGTTTATATAAATAAATAATCTAATAATTTGCAGCTTAAGTTATTTTTCATTGTTTTATAAATTGACAGACAGCGCTAAAAGTGAATTTTGTTTTAAGGTGTTTGAACCAATGAGTTAAAGGTATCACTGTGACACTGGTTCCAGGCACTTGCAAGGGTAACAAAATTTCAATGTTTCCTCTCAAAATGGAGTTGGATCAAGAAGAAGATACATCAAGGAGCTTTTCACAATTACACATCGCAGCTCTAAACAATGATTGCGAAAGAATTGAATTGCTGGTCTTGGAAGATGCAAACATTCATATAACGGAATCTTACAAAAGAACACCACTTATGATTGCTTGTGGCACTAGAAGCTTGGGTGCAATCACTGTTCTGCTAAAGCACGGAGCTCGACTTGAAGACAGAGATAAGAGCGGAAATACAGCTTTAGCATACTCACTTTTTGGAAGCGACGATATCAAGTGCACGAAATTTCTCTTGTCAAAGGGCGCTAGCGTTAACTCGACAAATTCAGAGTTTGTAACTCCCCTGATGTATGCTGCAAGGTTCAACCGTCCCAAGCTACTAAAGGTGTTGCTTACATTTGGGGCTGACATAGAAAGTAAAGACGGTTATGGGCGAACTGCACTAAGGTATGCTGCAAGAAACAATTCGTACGAAGCAGCTAACATTTTATGTTCTAGTGGTGCAGACATCATCTCCAAGTGTTATGACGGCAAAACCATTTTTTTCAGTGCAATGGCGCATGAGTCATTATCGGTCATATCAGTATTAGTGAAACACGGACTGTGCATTGATTCCCAATTGAAATGGATCCGTTTCATAATGTTTTGCTCCAAATTAGAATGCAACGACAGTACACAAGCCTTTGTTGATCTTATTGTTTCAACACATAAATTTCGTTTTCAGGAACTTCTATTGGAAGCAATTGCACACCCATCACCAGTATTTATAAAGTGTTTGATAAAATCTGCAACTGCATCAAAAAACTGGTACAGGCATCGCGTCAGAGCTTTGTCATATGCAGCACGGCTCAACAGGTCAGAATGTTTAAGTTGCATATTGGCCAATTTCTCAAAAGCAGGCAAAAGTGAATTACTGTTCAAAGCTGCTGAGAGAAATGACATAAGGCTTACAAAATTGTTAATCGAATGTGAGACAGACATATGCCGCAATAGCAGAGGGTACACTGCACTAAGTGTCGCTGCTGAGAAAGACGCAGATTTATCAGCCAGAGTGTTGCTGGAAAATGGAGCAAATGTCGACGCTGTTAACAGCGATAAGTCAACATCACTATGGATAGCTGCTATGTATGACAGTGTAAAAACAGCAGAAGTTCTAATAGAGTTTGGCGCTAATCCACTTCGTGCTGGTGTTAATGGCGGTTATGTGATGGATTTAGCGGTAATTAATCGGTCACATGGTGTTCGAAAGTTACTGGAGAAAATATGCGGACGCTATGGTGATTGCACAGCATATCAACAAAATTACTCCACGACACCGATGTACAGCTACGCATCAGGTGACTTTAGTCTTATAAATTTTACAAATAAATTATTCATATATTAAAGTGTATGCCTGCACAATTCACTCTATTATCAATAATAGGCTTTTCAGGTACTATTTTCTGTAAGAAATCAAGTATGCTGGAATTTTACGAGATTCACTAGTGAAATATCATTTAAATGTAATCTCTAGGTTCTGGATAGAATAATAGTATGCTAAAGATCATCATAATGTATTTATGATATAATGCATATGATGCCTAAAACACGTGATCAAAGCAAGTAGAAGTATATTTTTAAATGAGCTGCTGTATTTTATATTCGATTACAGAAATATATTTTTAAAAAACATTTAGTAAATAAATTCTGATTACAGCATTTCAGTTTTGATTTGACACTAAAATTACTTATTAAAGCATTTTTTGCATTTTACTTACTTAACATTAACCATTCTTATCATACATTATGAATTTTAACTAATGAGGTTTTATGTTTCAGAACATTTGATTCCACTGGCACAGTTTGAAAGTTTCGATGCCATTGCTGAATCAACACGTTTTGATGAAAAGATAAGAGATTGTACCCTCAAAGTGCAACTTGCTCAAGCAGAATTAGAGAGGGCGAGAGAAATCTTAGAAAAGTATCCTAAATCTTTGATGGATCGGGTGGTAATTAAAGAGACTGCTGAGTCAAATGATTTGCAAATGCTTGATCTATTGATGAATCACGAAGTGCAAGTCCTTAAAAAGATGAAACACGACGACTGGCTATACCAATACCTTGAATGTTTTGAAACCGCTTTTCTGAAAAATAACTACAAAATTGTATATATCCTCGTGGACAATATAAAACAAGTAATAGATTGTGATCAAAGGAAGAAAATACTTCAGTTATATAGTCAAGCCATGCAGATGAACTGTTCAAGCAGAGTCCTATCAGGTATCGATAACCTGTTAACCTGTCCATTACAGTCAGGGGCGAGAGATTATTGCTATACCAAAGATATAATCTTCCTGTACGAAAAGCATCTACGAATGAGGTTATGTGACAGCACAAGTTATTGTTTTATTTTGACAGCTTTGGAAAGTGGAATAAACAAACATATTGTGGAATTGCTGTCGTATATAGTGGCACAAAACGACATGGTGTTTTCGCCCACCCAGTCACAAACAATAATTAACCTTTCACAAAGAGATCAGCAACTATTTGAAGATGTCAGACAGCTATTATATAAAGATAACACTGCAATGGAATCATTTGCTTATAAAATGTGGTATAAAGAGCAGGAATTTAAATCTACTGTTATAGAGAGAACGACAAAAGAAACCAGTCTCAGGAATCAGTCAAATATTGAAGATACACAGCTACGCATTAATTCAATTCTTCAGAAACTCCGACTCAGAAAGCGATCTAGTAGACAGCGACCATCAAACGATGCCTTCAGTGAAGACGAAGACATTCGAAAGGCAGTTATAACATTTATGACCAGGCTCGCTCGCATCATCTCAGACAACAATATATGGTTAGAGTTTTCACCTGTACTTGTCGGAAGTGCGAATGAAGGAACACGTTGCTACTGCCCAGATGAATTTGATTTCCTTCTTCATTTAACCAAACTACAAGCTTGTTGTTCGCTATCGCATGATGACTTACATGGGAACATTTTTGTGAATCAAGAACTCATATCTTGTTTGCAAACAACGAAGCTGTGTGATGGCAACAATATTGTGAGTGACAGACTTCACATTCACTTATGCCAAGTTATCAATGAAACAGTCAGAGAATATGCGAGCGATTTGTTGGACAAAACAAACCTTTCTGCGAGACAACCTTTCTTCTGCACTCTGAAAGAGAAATATCCTTGTGCCACAATGCACTGGCATGGAAAAAACTACAAAGACATGACAATCAAGATCGATTTAGTTCCATGTCTTACTTTACTCCAGGAGTACAAACTCCCAAATCACCCGTTCTTACCGCATTGCAAACATCAACTCTTCGTTTCTATTGCTTATGCCCAAGAGCGATATAGTCTTGCATTTTCAATAGTTGAAAATTCAATCGTGCAAAACCTTCCACCGAATGCTCAAGGCGGATACAAACTTGCAAAGGCAATTAGAACCGCAGAAATAATAGCGCCAGGCTTAGAGGAGGATCATGTCAAGATGATATGCGACATACAGGATATCTTAACAAGCTATATGTTAAAGACCTGCTTATTGTTTATTACCAAGGAAATACCAGAACACAGCTTAACTGCTGACAGCAATTCTGTTTTATGGGCAATAGCGTTGTATAAAAAACTCAAGCAGTTTGTTCTAAATGGGCGCGTACCGCACTTTTTTTACAAAGATATTCATAGACAAAGCCTTTTTGAGTGTCACATTGACGATCCAAATCAAGGGAAAACAACGTTTTTCTGCTGTCGCAAGCGTAGTGCACTGTTGGCAATTATCGATCGAATATTGTTTCTGCTTGAACTTTATGAAACATCACGTGATTCTGAACCTATGTCTGAGGTCACACGGTTGTGAGCAATGGTCGTTCTAATGATGGCTCTTGCATTTTACAAGGCTAACTTTATAATGACAGTTTAAATACTTGAACATGTGTATCCGGCATTATCCGGTACTGGACCAGATTTGTACTTTTCTTTTGAATTTAAAATAGCTCAGAGAATGTATATATCATAATATATTAAAAATTGAAACCTGCATGAAGCAATCGTTGCTGATCATGTTGAAAAGACAGTGCAATGCAAACAAATGTTAACAAGTATGAACAAATGTAAACAAGTGTGAAATGATACAACAGCTTAAAAATAATCACTTATACCAATTACAATGTCAAACAACAATCGTAGTCTAACAGCAGTTCAAATGACAACATAAACAGCATACCTAACGAAATTGTTGTCGATGGTTCCATAGATATTGTTAGTGATGCTCTTCAGTGCAATATTTAGGTTCGGCTTGACTACAATGTTTACAATGCACTTTGTACCGGCACTGTGGCAGGCATCCTAACCTCTACTCCTGTAACCTAAGGAGTAGATATGTAATCCACACTGGAGACCAAAGGAGTCTTTGGTGTAACGACCTAGATTACAATCTTTCAAAGTCTATTAAAAATTGATAATCTTGACTGCAGACCAAAGGTAACTTTGGTTCAAATAATTTTTATTGTAATCCGAAAAAATGTAGAAATAACATTCGAGAAAAATCTCTTATCTAACGATCAATACAAGAGATTTAAATTCTCCAGTTGTTTGTTGGGGGGGGGGTGGGAGGGGTGAAAATTGGATAAGGGGGGTGAATATTCGATGGCCAATATAGGGGGTGAAATTTCGATAAGGGGAGTAAACATTCGATAATCAAATTTCTATCGAATTTTCACTGGGGGGTGAAAATACGATATCGAATTTTAACCGGGGTGAGAAATCCATAGGGGTGAAAATACGATGCCACACCGGCACTGTGGAGGGCATCCTGACGTAAAAGTAGTGTTTGTGATAATGCCAGTGTCAGTCATCTGGTACTTATCGCATAGGAAGACTTGAAAATCTTCAATATGATTTTTGGATGAGCCTTGAATGGCTTAAAATTTGAAGTGTGTGTTTGTAAGACAAACACTTGACAAACATGGTCACAGACACAAGCTCTCAGTTTTACAGTGTTGTTTGGTCAGACTTCACCATGTTAACGTGTAACATTTCCAACAAGTCAAATTGTTAAAGTTGTAAATTGTAAAACAATGATTTGAATTTACATCTAAAATGTAAACGTAAATTCTTATATATTGTAGAAAATGATAATTCCAAAACGCTTTATAATTGAAAAAAAAATCTTGTTAAAACACTGATTTCCCAACCATCTCAAACTTGATCTGTGCGAATCTGCTTCTTGCACTAGGCATTAACTTCGTGCGATGTTGGAGTGATTATAAGCATCATGTGTTACCTTGTTCTGTGACCGCATGATGTGCTAGTTCAAACAAATTGTTGTTTTGACACACGACATCACAAGAACCGCCTACACGTTTACGCCTTTCCTATTTTATTAACACTTGACAAGCCTTTGGTTTGCAAGGGCTATATGTATTTGTGCGAGCAGCGGTTTGTATATTTTTTTCTTGACAGTGATCGAATTTCCCGTGTCATCTCCACTGGCACTACGGGCTCTAGGGCCACGAAACTTGGGACTCAGGTAGAGTTTGATATGAACATGTGCATGGCACTTTTTATTTTCGCCTTCGGTTTCGTTTTCTTATTTAAAACGCCATGTAAAAATAGTGCATTTTTTGCAAGTAAATGCTGAGCATTTAACGCACAGCACAGAACACACAGTTGCTCAGCTTTGTACAAACTCTCACTGCGTAAATAGATGACACGGCGTATGCCTGATCAGTCAATAAAACCTTAAGTCAGCAAAAACCAAACACTACTCGGCTTATAGCACGTATTTAAGCTGTGATGTTTGCAATATAGTATTCAAGAAATAACCCATTGAAGGAAGTATTTTTGAGTTTTAATTTTTGTCAAGCGTTTAACACTTCGCTAAGGAAATGAGGTTCTAGTCTAAAAACAATATGGTTTCCACAACTTTGGGTGTCCTTCTGTTTTCGTAAAATCTCAAATTTAATATGGAAGTGCAGTGATTTCTATTCGCTGGTGCCTATTACATAATTACATAATCTTTTATATGTAAATAAAATCAGTTGAAAAAGTAGCTCAAATTTTATTGCAGATCTGGAAATGAAACTGACCTGTCTACTGAGGACCAGATGGCACCAGACAATTTAATTGTAACTAATGTTGATGTAAAATGCAAAAATATATATGTATAAGAGAAGTTTGCGTGTGAAATGTAGGCTAACAGAGAAATAAAATATGACTCAATGTCCGACAAGCGGTAATAATATTGATTGCTTTTGCGGCCTCAGAATGATGTAAAAGCGGCTTCAACCAATGAAACCACACGGATGTCACACCGCCTTTTTTTGGCTTTTGTTTGCTTTTTGGTTTGTTTGTTTGTTTTTGTTTGTTTTTTGTCGGGTTTGCTATTTCTTATTTCTGATATGTGAGATCACACTGAATTCTGTGATCGAAGTCACGTGTCAACATCGTTTGCGACTGGATAAATACCCAATGGGAGCTACAAATACACTATCTAGCGGCGATTCCTGAGTGACTTGTCGTACTTTTTGCTCACTCTTACGTGGCTTTAGTTAGGTCGGTTTAGCCACGTCGCTATGGCGGTACAATTTTGCAAATATGTCACGGCGTTCGCGCTCCAAAGGTTATCTTCTGTTTTTATTTATGTACAATTAACAGGCCAGAAGATATATTAAATTCTTTCTCGAACTACTCTTTATGTTATCTAGGTCACTACCATTGTTTGCACGTGGCTTTTGGTGTTCTGAAAATAAAGAACAGAATTTGCATTAGCATGGGTTAACTTTACGTGCCCCGTAATTGTTTTTTTTTCGAGTTCCAAAGTTTAAAAGTCTGTTCGGAAAGATAGCCAGCAATGAAAGTCGTGATAAAGCCCATGTTCAAAGATGTTCTTAACAGACAGACTTTGCGTTTAATTATATTGCGCGAAAAAATTACGCGAAAGTAAAAGAGCGTGAATAAACAGTAACTAATGTGTGTCAAATATAAATGTTGCAAAACAACTGAAATTGTCGCGATGCTATTTTAGTGATCGCGAGAAAAAAATAGAATTTATAGCATGCAGTTTTTTTCACGAATGACATAGCCATAGCGCCGCAGTCACAGAGCCTTGACATCCCAATAAAAACATGGAAAATATAGCTAATATATGCTAAAAAAGACTGTGAGTTGTTGTAACGGGAGTGATTGAACAGGAAATCGTGAAAAAACCTGTTTTGTGCCTAATCTTTTCGAGTTCACTCCGTACTCCCTGTGCTATCATCCACTACAATAAATCGACTTCACTGTGGGTCTTCGGATTCGCCGGCTTAAGGAGGCGGGGTCACCGCCTGCTCGGGACCTCAGTACCACCAGTGGTAATGAGGTCCCGAAGTGGCACTGAGGACCCGGTGGCACTGAGGACCCAAAATATTTTTTACTTTTAAAATCCTAGATTAAGTTGTTTTAAGCTGAAAGAAACGTTCAAAACCAAAAATCAATGTTACTTTCCGAAAAAAGTGAAGATTTGGTACTGAGGGCCCGGTGGTGGCACTGAGGACCCAAACTTTTTTTGCTTCAAAATGCTAGATTCAGTTGTTTTAAGCTGAAAGAAACGTTCAAAACCAAAAATCAATGCTTACTTTAGGAAAAAGTAAAGTGGTGGTACTGAGGACCCGGTGGTGGCACTGAGGACCAAAACTTTTTTTTTGCTTCAAAATGCTAGATTAAGTTGTTTTAAGCTGAAAGAAACGTTCAAAACCAAAAATCAATGCTTACTTTCAGAAAAAAGTAAAGTGGTGAGGACCCGGTGGTGGCACTGAGGCCCGGTGGTGGCACTCAGGACCCAAACTTTTTTTGCTTCAAAATGCTAGATTAAGTTGTTTAAAGCTGAAAGAAACGTTCAAAACCAAAAATCAATGCTTACTTTCAGAAAAAAAAGTAAAGTGGTAGTACTGAGGACCCGGTGGTTGCACTGAGGACCAAAACTTTTTTTGCTTCAAAATGCTAGATTAAGTTGTTTTAAGCTGAAAGAAACGTTCAAAACCAAAAATCAATGCTTACTTTCAGAAAAAAATAAAGTGGTGGTACTGAGGACCCGGTGGTGGCACTGAGGCCCGGTGGTGGCACTGAGGACCCAAACTTTTTTTTGCTTCAAAATTCTAGATTAAGTTGTTTTAAGCTGAAAGAAACGTTCAAAACCAAAAATCAATGCTTACTTTCAGAAAAAAATAAAGTGGTGGTACTGAGGACCCGGTGGTGGCACTGAGGACCCAAACTTTTTTTGCTTCAAATTGCTAGATTAAGTTGTTTTAAGCTGAAAGAAACGCTAAAAACCAAAAATCAATGCTTACTTTCAGAAAAAAGTAAAGTGGTGGTACTGAGGACCCGGTGGTGGCACTGAGGCCCGGTGGTGGCACTGAGGACCCAAACTTTTTTTTGCTTCAAAATGCTAGATTAAGTTGTTTTAAGCTGAAAGAAACGTTCAAAACCAAAAATCAATGCTTACTTTCAGAAAAAAGTAAAGTGGTGGTTCTGTGGACCCGGTGGTGGCACTGAGGCCCGGTGGTGGCACTGGGGACCCAAACTTTTTTTGCTTCAAAATGCTAGATTAAGTTGTTTTAAGCTGAAAGACACATTCAAAACCAAAAATCAATGTTTACTTTCAGAAAAAAGTAAAGTGGTGGTACTGAGGACCCGGTGGTAGCACTGAGGCCCGGTGGTGGCACTGAGGACCCAAACTTTTTTTTGCTTCAAAATGCTATATTAGGTGGTTTTAAGCTGGAAGAAACGTAAAATACGTAATCTAAAATTTAAAATAATCGGGTCCTCGGTATCACCACCTGGTCCTCAGGGCCACCACCGTTGCCTCAGGACCACCACCGGTTACTCACTACCACCATCGAGTCCTCACTACCACCACCGGGTCCTCACTACCACCACAGGGTCCTCATTACCACTACCGAATCCTCAGTACCACCAACCGAGCCTCAGGGCCACCAACAGGTCATCGATGCCACCACTTAGATTTTTTCGAAAAGTATGATTTTTGTTATTGTTATAATGGTTTACTTTCACTCTCAAACATTACAAATCTAACATGTAATATGAAAATAAAGCAAGAATGTCCAGGGACGTTGTGACCAATCTAGTAAATCACGTATCAGTAGGCTTGTATGGTCGCCAGAAGGTGGTCATATTGCAAAACATGGCTGCGGAAAAATCTTACAAATTATATAGGAATCCGCTCAAAATTGTGGGAGAAGAAGCATTTTACAAAATTGCTACTAAATATTTATAAATACCCCCCTTCAGCCAATTTTTGGCTGATTGCCAAAAATAACTTTCCAAAAGCCCACAGAACAACTTTGCAAGTTTTGAAGACAATTCGATCCAAACTGTGAGAAAAAAAAACTTTTTAAATATGCTTCCAAACAATTTAAAAATGCCCCTATTTGGCCAATTGTTGTCAGTCCCGATCGCGGGAGTAGAAGCATTTTCAAAATTAGCACCCCAAAAATTTACAATGCCCCCCCCCCCCCAATTTACCCAATTTTCTTTATGATCGATTTTTCAAGAGACAAAAGCCTGGTGAACATTTATTTAAAATTGGAAGTTCATCCGATCGAAACTGTGGAAGAAGAATTTTGACAATTGGCTACAAATAAATTAAAGAATGACCCCATTTGGTCAATTTTTAGTCGATCGCCAAAACAAGTAAATTTTCAACACAGAAGCATCAAAAGAACAATCGTACAAAATTGGAACGAAATCCAGTGAAAATTGCGGGAGAAGAAGCATTTTGAAAATTCGACGCCAAAAATTAAAAAAGAAAAATGACCCCACTTAGCCAATATTAGGCGGATCTCCAAATGAAGTAATTTTTCAAGAGAGGCCTACCTAAAAATATTCTTACAAATTTTAAGAAAATCTGACCAATTCTGTGGGAGAAGAAGCATTTTGAAAACTAGACCGAATTTCGGTACACGTAGCGAAATAGCACCCACTTGCAAGGGCAGAGACACAACCTTTTTTCTAACCTTTTTTGAGATACTGGTCAACTTACAGTTTTTGACCTTGACCATGATGGAGGAGGTCAAGATCACCGAAGTACCTCTTATATAACGTCTTTTTGGCCCAAAGGGTTGAAATTGAGCTCAAAATCGCTCTATCTCTAACCTTTTTCTTTATAATAGTCAACTTCCGGTTTTTGACCTGGACCGTGACCCAGAAGGTCAAGGTCACCGAGGTACCTCTTATGTAACATTGTTTAGGTCCAAAGGGTCGAAAATGAGCTCAAAATCGCTCTATCTCTAACCGTTTCCGAGATGAGTCGGCCTGTCGTTAAGGACGCGTGAAGTCACGTGACCTTTGACCTTGACCCTCAAGGTTCAGTGTTTCGACCTTAAGGTCAAGGTTAGTGATGAAAGTTTACCCTTTACTGAGTACGTTTTACGCATTCACACTAGGATCTGAGCACCTTTATGGCTACTTTTCGTGATAAATAGGTGTTTCCAAAAATATTTTGACCTCAATTTGACCTTGACCTCTGAGGTTCAAGGTCAAAAAATTTTACGGATTTGACGACAACTCATTACCCTCTATGTCTCTGCCAAATGCCGTCTTTTTACGACAAACCCTGTAGGAGGATTTTTCTTGAAACCACCTTTGAGGTCAGAAAAACTTTGACCTCAATTTGACCTTGAACTTCAAGGTCAAGGTCAAAAAATTTGCGGATTTGACGACATCTCGTTACTCTCTATCATTGTGCCAAATTTCATCGTCCTACGTCAAATAGCCTCGGAGGAGTTTTCTGGAAACCTCCGTGACGGAAAAAAAGAGAAGAAAAAATGGAAAATAAAGGACAGAAATTTCGAGAAAAACTACAAACTTATACCCATTTGCAAACGAAGTTTGCAAGTGGGAATTAACAATCGAAAATTTTTTTTATGTCCCCCGCCCCCATATATATATATATGCCCTCCCTCTCACGCCAAAAAGATAAATTGCATTTTAGTCTCCCCCCTCCTCCCCGTTCTCCTCCCCCTCCGTTGCCAAAAAGGGAAACTTCGCTTTTTTTAATTTTATGAATAGACATATGTATTTGTATATATTTTGTGGAAAACAATGGTCCATGCATAAACTTGATAACTGCAGTTTTCAGCAGTGGAGAAAAACGCCTTTAGAGTTTGAAATTTTAGTAACAAACATAGGTTTTTCCCATCGCATTTTTCCGAAAAACGCCCACTTCTAATCGCTTTTGAGATGTAAGACTTACATATGTGATAGAACAGAGGCCAGGAAATACCGTGATGGTAATAGTGCATTTTCCTGATAAGTGGAGTTATCAAGTTTATGCATGGACCCCTTCAATTAAAAAATGCACCCAATTTAGCCAATTTAATCTAATTTGGCTAAAATGGCACATACTCGAAAAATGCACGTCTCAGTGCATCAACACCGAAAGGTAGAATGCATAAAAAGATTGAACAAAAACATGCCGTGTGAAAACGTCAATGCTGCTCATAGTGCTGCTTTGATGAAGCCGCTTCAAGGCTTAATAATTGCAAAGCCGATGGGAAAGGCCAAAAAAAACGCAATTTGTCTTTGTTGGAGGGGTGGGTTGGGGGGGGGGGTGGTGGAGGCTATATATATATATATATATATATATATATATATATATATATATATATATATATATATATATATATATATATATATATGCCAAAAAGAGAAATTTCGCATCTTTTTTTCTTCAACATTTTGTGAATAGCAATGTGTATTTGTATATATTTTATGGAAAAAACTGTAAGATACTGAGATAAACATATTGGGTGATGGGTGGTGATGGTGGGGGTGGGGGTGGGGGTGGGGGGGCGGGGCAGTGGGAATACAAGAAGATAAAAGATCCCATGCCACCCCTGACGGCGTCGGCTAACGGGGTGGCAGGGGGGGGGAGGCGGAAGAAGCAGTGATTTTAAGATACAATTAAAGATGGGGGCGGGGCGGGGACGGGGACGGGGAGTTCATATGAAAAATTTGTCGGGACCTCAGTGCCACCGGGTCCTCAGTGCCACTTCGGGACCTCAGTACAACTAGTGGTACTGAGGTCCCGAGCAGACGACAACCGTTACTGGGCTTAAGTTTGCTTGCTGTATGCTGTCACTGTTAGAACAAAAGACAAACAGTCACCTTTTTGAGCCCTATGATTATCATCCTTTAAATGACGAGTATGAATGCAAATCATTATTAATATTTCTTAATGAAACTCCGTCAATTCCATGCAATAAATATCAATTAATTATTCATACCATTCCCCGTCTAGAGAGAGAGAATGAGAGAGAGAGAGAGAGAGAGAGAGAGAGAGAGAGAGAGAAAGAGAGAGAGGGAGGGAGAGAGAGAGCGGGAGAGAGAAAGAATGAGAGAGAGAGAGAACTGAGAGAGTTCGAGAAGGAGAGAGAAATAGAGAGAGAGAGAAAAAAACATATTTGCTTTAATGTTACTTATAAAACAAAGTTCTAAAGTAACTCATAAAAAGCTGATTTTTAAGCGGACGTTTAAATGGTTAACAACAAGCAAATTGATTGAAATTGACATTGTCGTTAACAGACATTCAAACTTCGGGGATGTTCGCGTTTGCTTATGCAGAGTGTATTTGTATTTTATAATACTATGTGGTCTGCGTTTCGTTTTACGAACTCGCATCCCCTGAAAGAAAGAAAGAAAGAAATAAAGAAAGAAAGAAAGAAAGAAAGAAAGAAAGAAAAAAGTAAACCCAGTAAACCTTCCATCGCCCATCGACACACCTAACACGAACTTTGTTATTTGGTTGTTGTTGGCGCAACATTGAATTGACTTTGAATAGAAAAATCAGTGCTGTATAGATGTTCGATTCAAGACCAAAAACAACCTCTCTGTGTCAATGCACAGGCCACTTCGAAAACAGACGATAACGAGGAAGTGAAATATGACAATTTCTAGTGCGTTTTGCCACCTACTTTGAAAAATATTCATGAAAATCAACTACACACATATCCTGGGTAATCAGGATGGGAGTATTGTGACGGAGCGGTGGCCACACTGTGGTTGTCAATAGGTGGACGGCCATTCTAGATTATTATTTTCCTGAAGTTCATACAACATTGAGAGACAGACGCTGTTTCGCCTTCTATTTGCAATCTTAATTCACACAATGTAAAGGTCAGCCGTCGAATAATAGACGCCTATCCAAAGTCGGAAGGCAGACGCTGTTTTGACTTGCATGAACGACCAAAACCCGACGTTTATCCGACGTCAGGCGTCTATCCAACGTTCATTGAACGTTGTAATGTATATTGGGAAGAACAATGAGAGAGAAAGACAAAGAAACAGAGAAAGAAATAAGAATGACATAGAAAGAATGAGAAGAACGAATAAAAACAAGAAATGTCAATTACAAGTTATTCTTTGTAAAAAATATAAAAACACAACAACAAAAACAGCAACTAAATCAAAACAGCAAGTTATTATCAGTATATCTTGAATTATTTACCGAATGTACACAGTTCAAAGTTATTTTCACTATATTTAAATCAAAACAAATATTACGACTCGGCATCACGTGGGTATCACGTGGGTTTCGCGTGCTTGAAAGGACTTGACACTACAGCTTGTTTTGGCTTTTTTTCCTACTTTTTTCCAGTAAATTTTCTTTCAAGTTTTATGTGACAAATGCATGTTATCTCGATAAAGTTGTGTTTGTGCCAAGCGGTTTCTGATTTAACCTTTTTTTTTAATTTCGTTGAACTTGTAGGATTATATTCCACCAAGTATAATGTATTTGTTAAAGTTTGAATACAGCGAGATGAACTCGTATTGGAACAAGTCCGTAAGGTGATACTAAAAATAGTGTTTTTTCTTAATTATCTGGCGATTTTCCAAAGTAATCCATTTTAATTTGTGTGATTATTTTATCTCAATGTTAAATATATTTTAAGCGAATAAAAAGTGCATACTTGCAACTGACAGATAAAGTGAGGAAATATTACGCCGGATTTTTTTAGCTCATTTCATACACTGCTGAATCCAGGGTATATCATCAAAATATGGATGGAGTGTTTGGAAGGCAGAGATAAAATATTTGTAACACTCTATGTTAATATTATGGCGTTGTTGTTCAACAACCAACCTCTTCGGCGATTCGGTCTGTTTTACTCCGCAGACCCACTGGGGATTCCGCCAAAATAGTACTCATAAAAGAGAGGAACCAATTTTTAAAATATTTTCAACCAACATCCTCCACGGCGGTTCGATCTGTGTATTAATATCTGGGGGTTCTGCGAAAACAATACTCATTAAGGGGGAACTAATTTTTAAAATATCTATCTGCTCTTTGTTTTTGCATAACCGATAGCTCTCATTAGAGGTCAGCTGTATATAACAATGAAATTTATCGTGAGCCGCGTTTGGCTGCTGATGTGTCAGCCAGTGTGACTTGGCCTGTCTTTCTGTCTACCCCGTTGTTGTCCAGCAGCCAACCTCTACTTCGGTTCGCGGTCTGTTGTGTATAACACTTTTTTACACCGCAGACCCACTGGGGATTCCGCCCAAAATAGTACTCATAAAGGAGAGGACTGACTTTTTATAAAGCCCCTAAAATATAGATTTTAGTGACTTTGACACTCCATTGCACCTTTTTCATCCATGTGCTAGAATACTCAACAGTGGGGGGTGCATAGAAGGTGGAGATGGACAGACGTATTCATCCGCTCTGTGTTTATACATAACCGACATATCTCCTCAGTGGTCAGCTGTTTTATAATAACGCTGTCTACTCAGGTTGTTGTTATATATATATATATATATATATATATATATATATATATATATATATATATATATATATATATATATATATATATAAATATGTTGATCGTCATAAAAATGTTTATATAATGCACAACAGGCCTGTTTCTTGTGCCTTGCAGTGTCAACTGAATGATATGACAGCATGACATGATGATTTCAGTTTCTGTAACAAATAAGTCACATGGGGACATTAGTCGCTTTTATCACACTTGAAATCAGATTTAACCCTTTTTGTGATTCTGCGCTGATTTCGCATTTCGATGACTCTTATGGCGAAATAATGCAATATTTATTATTTATCATTTATTTTTAAAGTTTTTTTTTTATATGGCAGTTTTGCGATATTTTCGCTTTTTTGGAGGGGGGTGGTAGATTTGGGATATTTTCTCTTTTCACATCAGGAAATGTGCTATCTTTGCTCTTTTTAGTCAGGAAATGTGCCACTATCTTTCCTCTTTTACATAAGAAAATGTGCTATCTTTGGTCTTTTCAGATCTGGAAATGCACTATCTTTGCTCTTTACACATGACAAAATGACCGATCTAGCCGCTTTCATTCTTTCTGTTGAGCACAGCTCCATTAAAGTTTAGACTAACCAGTCAGAAACCAGAGAATATCTGTGAGAAACTCGCATTTACAATGTTCCCCTGACACTATTTTGGGATACTCGCTTTATAACCATTTCCCCCAACACTCTTTCATTCTGTTACCCCTTCCACCATTAAAAGCAGGCAGGTCAGGGCTGTCTTTACTCTCCAAACTTCCTGTGTTACACTATATATGTTGACAGAATACAGCGAAACTCGGGAAATAAGACCATCAACAAGACCACCAATGGGACTGAACTAATGTGCTCTATTTTAAGGAAAAATCCTGTTTGTGCAGTTCTTCGTAAAGTAAAAGAAGGCATTTTGATTGCGGCTTTGAAAAATGCTCCTTTTTGTAAGGGGGGCCCCATTTGGTATAGCCCCGGGTTTCCGCTGTAGTATTGCTATGATAACGCCCCCACCCTCCCCTCCCCCCCCCGCCCCCGACTGCCACGACCTTCGTATTCAAAGAATGGACGTCGGCGGTATTGCTAAACAAGTCCTAATTGAACCCCCCAACTTGAATAGCCCAGCATTGTGTGCGCATCTTTAAAATACATAATTTAAGTATACATTAAATTCTCTCATACAATCTTTTTTACTGCAATTAAGTGTCATATTCATTTCCCTTGTGAACAAGTAGATGCAACGTGACACGTATTGTAATTTGCTGCACAATAAATGTGGGTTAATATGGCGTAAATAATAAAGGAAATAGATTAGATGTACACACCATATCTCTGTCAAGTGGTTAACACTTATTTCACTAAATGCTACCAGTATGGATAAGATAAGATATCGATAAAATGCAATCAGAGAAAAATCCCCTCAAGGCCCATCTATTCTTTTCTTACGACCATCCCCTCCCCCACCATCCCCCGCCCTACGTGGGGTCCAAAATGTATGACGCCATCCAACGCTACAGCATTAACATGTGGCATTAGGTACCAGCGCTTGGGAAGTTTGGCGGGCGGACGATGGAGGGGGGGGGGGGGGGAGAGGAGTCTGTAGCTCGGCATATACAAATGGTATCATATCTGGGCGGCTAAATAAAAACTTCTGGATTTGGCTCCGTCGTGCTATTTAGTCAGTTATTTAGTTTTTTGTCATAAACAAATGGACAAGTCTTAAGGAGTCTCTCAACTGTTTTTTTTTTTTTTTTTTATTGCGAGATTTTATTTCACAGTCACTCGCTTATGAGCCTAAGTGCGTCAGATTCAATGTGATCGTGCATGTACACTTAACTTGTCTTCACCAAGTTATGGATCAACCGCCTTCTATTTAATAATACTTCACGGGTCAAAAGGAAATCTTTAGCATGAAAACTTCCATTGAATTTTTAATATTTTTTATGAAATTGGACGTCATTCGGCAATTGGTGCCCATTTTTCTCGTATTTTGTCAGAGAGAATCTAAGGATATATCATGTGTTTTTAAGCATATTCAAGAAATTAAATACCACCAAGTGTGTGGTTTGTGAAAGGGTTAATTTTAACTAAGCACTTAATATTTACAAAATAAACATGTATATTAAATGTTTTGAAAAAAGGTAGTGTATGATTGTCCAACTAACTATTGATACCACCCACAGACATATTAAAGACACAAGACATTGCTTTAATTTCTGAAAGGTTTATTGAAAATTTGTATATTTTTTTTCTTTTCCTGCCGTGAGAATAATATCAAGATATACGATGTCGGAACATTGAGTTCAGTTTCGAAACAACCCTCTTTTGTGAAAACCGAGAAGTGCTGAATGAAAATTACCCCCCGCCCCCCGCCCCAACCCCTTTAAAACAAAATTGGAACTCCGCGCGGACACGGTCTGGCTTCAAATTTTTTTGTTGAACATGCATGTAACACATATGATACCAAGCCCCCCCCCCCAAACCCCCACCCCAGAGTTATTTATTGAGAAGAGGTTGAATTTACGGTCTTTACCATATTCTCACCAGTTGGCGTCATGCAGCAGTTTTAATTCATACAAGTGGTAAATTTGTTAATTTGTCTTTGAATTTTCTGTAAATGCCTGAGTGTAGAAGGGACATTTACGTTGTTTTGAACAAAAAGGAAAATAACTGGCCGTTCTAGTTTACATAAAGATCACATAAACTTTTTTTGGACATGCATGATAACACATATATAATACCACGTCCCTCTTCCCCCCCTCTCCCCTCCACCCCCCCCCCCCTTCCATAACCATTTATCTTTTTGGGGGGCATGTAAAGTAACAAATATGATATGAAGCCCGAACCCACCCCCCACCCCCACCCCCCCCCCTATTTTATATCAAGACGATATGAACCATCTCATCAGTTCATAAATAACACCCATTCTATGCATCCTACAGATAACCCCACAAAGTGGACATGTCCTACAGATAACCCCACAAAGTGGACCCGTCCTACAGATAACCCCACAAAGTGGACCCGTCCTACAGATAACCCCACAAAGTGGACCTCTCCTACAGATAACCCCACAAAGTGGACCTCTCCTACAGATAACCCCACAAAGTGGACCTCGCCTACAGATAACCCCACAAAGTGGACCTATGCTACAGATAACCCCACAAAGTGGACCTATCCTACAGATAACCCCACAAAGTGGACCTATCCTACAGACAACCCCACAAAGTGGACCTATCCTACAGATAACCACACAAAGTGGACCTATCCTACACATAACCCCACAAAGTGGACCTCTCCTACAGATAACCCCAAAAAGTGGACCCGTCTTACAGAAAACCCCACAAAGTGGACCCGTCCTACAGATAACCCCACAAAGTGGTCCTCTCCTACAGATAACCCCACAAAGTGGACCTCTCCTACAGATAACCCCGCAAAGTGGACCTCTCCTACAGATAACCCCACAAAGTGGACCTGTCCTACAGATAACCCCACAAAGTGGACTTCTCCTACAGATAACCCGACAAAGTGGACCTCTCCTATAGATAACCCCACAAAGTGGACCTCTCCTACAGATAACCCCACAAAGTGGACCTCTCCTACAGATAACCCCACAAAGTGGACCCGTCCAACAGATAACCCCACAAAGTGGAGCTCTCCTACAGATAACCCCACAAAGTGGACCCGTCCTACAGATAACCCCACAAAGTGGACCCGTCCTACAGATAACCCCACAAAGTTGACCTCTCCTACAGATTACCCCACAAAGTGGACCCGTCCTACAGATAACCCCACAAAGTGGACCTATCCTACAGATAACCCCACAAAGTGGACTTCTCCTACAGATAACCCGACAAAGTGGACCTCTCCTATAGATAACCCCACAAAGTGGACCTCTCCTACAGATAACCCCACAAAGTGGACCTCTCCTACAGATAACCCCACAAAGTGGACCCGTCCAACAGATAACCCCACAAAGTGGAGCTCTCCTACAGATAACCCCACAAAGTGGACCCGTCCTACAGATAACCCCACAAAGTGGACCCGTCCTACAGATAACCCCACAAAGTTGACCTCTCCTACAGATTACCCCACAAAGTGGACCCGTCCTACAGATAACCCCACAAAGTGGACCTATCCTACAGATAACCCCACAAAGTGGACTTCTCCTACAGATAACCCGACAAAGTGGACCTATCCTACAGATAACCCCACAAAGTGGACCTATCCTACAGATGATCCCACAAAGTGGACCCGTCCAACAGATAACCCCACATAGTGGACCTGTCCTACAGATAATCCCACAAAGTGGACCTCTCAAGAAATAAACTAAGCTCAGTTCCAATGGTGGTCCCTTTCCTGTGCTTCCACTTTATATAGTTCAAGTATTTTTAGAAAAGAAATTTCTGTAAATGAAAAGCTTGCAAAAATTGACGTCCTGAAGCATGGTGGTAGGAGGTGATTGCCCACATAATTTAATTCTTATTTTGTAGGGCATCCCTTTATCCTTGATCTGATGTCATGTTCAAGTGTGAAAATTCTCAAGTACCCTTGATTAAAAAAACACATTGCAACAAAAATTGACTTAAGCTACACGCACGATTCCATTAATACGGGTCCAACAATAACAGAAATTCTCCATATGCTGGTTGAATACACAGCCTGAATTGCTACACTTTTTCACAACCCGGATGGCATTACGATCACTCTGCTTTAAAATGAAGCATCACTTTATGATCGTCATTCGAGCGCACACAGTTGAAAAAATAAATATTACTTTTACTTCGCAAAAGCTTTGAATTCGCTTATCTCCACTTTTAATGGGTTCCCTTCCAGTAATATTTACCACGCAATATAAAAAAGAACTTTTTGAGGTACTGTTCAAGATACTCTAACCCTTCCATCCATCCTATGGCCAATCAGAATGCCCGAGACGTCGTCTGCTAGTCTCGTATAAACGACATTCCCTTTTTGCGTGGCGTCGATACAACACGCCATTCTGTGTGCTGCCGGTTTTTTGCAGCAAGGGAACTGGTTTAAGGTGCGAATTGCTTCATTTTTTACTTAATTCACTGCCTAATGGATTGTTTTATCTATTATTGTGCGTTGGGATAAATTTATGGAGCCGAAGTGTGTTTATTCGCCATCTTACTCTTCGGTCTGATTAGGTTGAGTTTGCACGATCACGGAGACACTTTCCTAGTCCCGAGAAGTGCGCCTCTTTCTCCACTTTCATTCAGATCGAGGAACTTACCAGTTCCACCTCAGTTCGTCTAGGAGTAGGATCTTTTCAGGCTGCTGGACCTGATCAGACTCCAAGCTTTACCAGCCAGCTGTGTCATCGCGGAAATGGCCAGTTTTTGCTTAAGCTTTACTCCATGGGTCGCTTCTCAGTCTTTGTAGAGCAGGTTCTGCAAGTCTGACAGCGTTCTCCGACGAAAAGAGACGTTTTCTGTGACGTCTGAGGGTCATTTTCTTTGCCAGGACCGTTTTCCCTTTGTGGTCTTACGGTCACGGGTGCGAGAAGACCATTCTGGTCCAACGGGATTCACAAAACCCGTTACGGTCCGATGGTCCCAGGTGCATCTGAGGCAAGAGAGATCCATATCCGACACGGGTGGTGCCATTACGGTCCAGCCCGTTACGGCCCGGGAACGTTATCGTTCCGGGAAGCATCTCTTTTCGTCTTTCCTTAGACCCAGCGAGTTATTGCGGTGTTTAAGCAATTGTAAACACAGCTTGGAAGGTTAAAGCTTGCAGTTGAAGCAAAGCACGGAGAAATGTAGTTTTGTGCGTTGTTTTATACTACATATTCTCACCGTTGTTTTTCTCTGCTTGCATTTCAGATATGACAGAGGCCAGTCTACATTCTCCACCGTTACTGCCTCAGTGTATCCATCCTCCAACCGCGTGTAACCCCCACTCCATCTGCGACCGCTGTAGACGGAATAGTGGAATACCTCTGTGTGAGCCAGACAGCCAGTGTGGCGAGTGTCTACATCTTTCTCCAGAGGATTGGAAAGTCCTATTACGGAATAGGACCAAGAACGAGCGCAGGAGGGATAAGCGCAAATTCCTTTCGTCAGCTTCGTTTGTTACTCGTGAATTTATTCGTGATACCATGAAGAAGGCTAGCTCCGTTATTCTGGGCCAGGTCTCCACCCCCGTACACGTAGACACTGGTGCAGAATCGGAATCCGCTACGCCAGTTAAGAGACATAAAAAGTCCAAGAGTAAAGGACGTGCATTTTCTGAGACTGTAGCAGAATTGGACATCCCGGAAGGGCAAGAACGGGATCGTCTCCGCGAGGCATGGGCCTCACCTCCTAGAGTGAAACCCAGTGGCAGTCCAGGAGGGGCGTTTAAGTCCCCGTCTGAGGAACAAGTGACTTTAACGCATAAGGATACGGGAACAGTACTTTCGGCGGTTACAGGCCAGTTAGGCATTCCCCCGCGAGAGGACTTATCCCCCCCTCCTCAGCTGCAGCGTCTCCCGAGTGAATTTTCAGCGTTTTTGTCTATGCAATCGCAACTGCAAAAACAACTTTTGGATTTACAGAGTCAAGTTCAGAAGCAGGAGAGTCTGCTTAGTCAAAGGCAAAAGCCTAAACCATCAGCTACGGTTTCTCGTCCTCCTCCGGAAATTCAGTCAGTGGCAGCGATATCGGGCTCGCCTGTACCTCACCTCCCGCTGGACTCTAACGTGGATATTCCCGAAACGGTCACCATCAGCGAGGAGGATTCCGTGGGCGTGCCCCTTTCGGGCCAAGTCTCCGCATTGCTGGAAGATGATGAGGAAATCGGGCCGATGGAAAATTCTCCCCTAGCAGCAGTCCCAAGCAACAGGGAGAAAGAAATTTACACCCCAGTAGGGGAACCCCACATGTCACATTTTTCACAATCCCAACTCCCAGAAGCAGCATCTGATGAACAGGAGTCGGAGGTGGAAGACGGGGAAGAAGAATCCGAGGGTACGTCAGTACATTCCCGTTGTCATTTACCGTTACGGGCAGTGGAGCAGGTGCGTTCTCCCGGCCAAGGGCATCGACTTTGGAGAGATCCAGCGGCAGCGGGCAGACGGCCCATCCGTACTCCCTCTCCACCAGATCTTGCCCCATCGGTCGAGGACGCGGCCCCCTCGAGTTCTGCTTCTACGATTGCACCAGAAGACGTGCCGTTCAGGGATGCCATTCAAGAGATAGCCCGCTTAGCAGAGGTCTCCTGTGGCTCCCCAAATTTAGATAAGGAGGATCCGCCCATTCGGATGACATCTCAGGCAGCTCCACCACAACAGGACTCGTTTATCGCACTAGCCACCAGTGAGGGCATTGCTCATGCTGTCACGGTCCGCGCGAAAGAGTTCAAGAAGATGGACGCCGGTGAGGGTCGCACGTTGTCGCGTTTCCATTTATCTAAACATTGCTCAGTACGACCAGGACCATATCGGTCAGCGGATGAAAAAATTCCCCTAGAGGCACTGGAGCAGCCCGTGAAGCGTACAGTCTGGATGCCCACAGTGCGTAGTGACTCAGACATTCCATCAGTGGAGAAAGACGCAAAGACCATCGAGGCGTCTTCTCGCCACATCCTGAACATTATGTCTTTTCAAGATCATGCACTTAAAGCACTAAAGTCGCGTTGGGAAGAACTTCGCCTTAGTGATCCCGTGTCTGCTAAATTGATGGAATGCCTGGCCTTAGCTACCCGAGACGTGGTCAAACTTTCCACTTTTTTGATGACTTCAATGGTCTACTTACGTCGAGATGCCTTTCTCCAGCACTGCTGGTCTAGTGTCAAAGGTTTGCGGGACCTGCGTCATGCCCCTATCCTGGAGGAACGAGAACTATTTCCTCCCGCCGAGATAGAGAGGGTGAACCAGGAAAGTCGTTCGCTTTCGCAAGATTATGCCCTGATGTCCAGGATGTCTCGCTCCTCCTTCAAACGTCCACTGAAGAGGAAGAGACCACAACAGTCCTCTCCAGCACCGTCTAAGCCGAGTGCGCAGCTACAACAGCCCCCTGTCAAGAAACCGAAACCCAGCCCCGGCAGCAAGACAGAGGGTCCGGCTCCACAGTCGTTCAGGTAGCAGCCAACCAAAGTACCGTCACGAGATTCCCTTATCTCCTGGCGATACTTTAGCAAACTTAAGAGACTTGGAAAATTTACTTTCCTTAAACGCCTCCTTGCCCGTAGGAGGAAGACTAGGAAAGTTTTGGCAGCAATGGGCAGAAATGGGGGCGTCTCGAAGGGTAGTACGTTGGTTAAAGAGAGGTTACTCCCTACCTTTCAAACGAGACCGGAACGGGCTCAGGTGCCCTATTCCCCTAACCGCCCATGCGCCAAGACAACTAGTCACCTCTTACGCCAAGGGGTCAGAAAAAGACCGAGCTCTCCAAGAAATGCTACTGAGCTTGTCTCAAAAACAGGCGATAGAGGAAATGCCAGAAAATCAAATGGGTTTTTTCAGCAGAGTTTTTCTGGTTCCCAAGAAATCCGGAGGGTGGAGGCTGGTAATCGACCTTTCCCCCATAAACGGTTTTCTTCGAGTGATCACCTTTCAGATGGACACGGCCCAGGTGATAAAAGGGTCATTACGGGAAGGGATGTGGGGTACCTCCATAGATCTCTCCGATGCTTACCTCCATATTCCTCTCCATCGCTCGGCAAGAAAATTTCTAGCCTTTCAAGTAGGGAAAAGACGATTTTGGTTTCTGGCACTTCCCTTCGGTCTGGCTACGGCCCCGTACGTTTTCTCCAAGGTCATGAAAGTACTGAAAACATGGGCACGGCTAGAAGGGATGTTAGTCTTTCAGTATCTGGACGACTGGTTTCTGGCGAATCAAGACAGGCAGGTAACCGAGAATCATACAATGTCTTTAGTTCGCAAGGCACTAGAGGTAGGTCTAGTAGTAAACCTAGCCAAGTCCGAACTAACCCCCAAACAGTCCATTACCTTTCTAGGGGAGTTTTGGGATCTGGCAATAGCAAAGGCGTTCCCTACGCCAGAACGCCGCCAGAGAATTGCAGATGCCATAAAAGGTATTTCCCCAGGAAAGAAGGTGAGATTACAGGCCATGGAATCGCTCCTCGGCCTGTTAGTGGCAACAGAGAAGACAGTCCCCCTGGGCCGTCTCCATTACAGGCCATTTCAAAGCCAGGTAAGATGGGCGTTGCATCAGGGTCGTTCACCCGCAGCGAGGATGCAAGTTTCACAGGTAACCCTACAAGCCCTACAGTGGTGGTGCGATGTTCTAATTATGTCCGAAGGAATGCCATTTCAGCCCCCCACCCCGGAGATAGAGATTCAGACCGATGCGTCCCATGCGGGGTGGGGAATTTATTGGAATGGTCAGGTATGGAAGGGCAAATGGCCACCCTCGCTTCAGTCCTACCACATAAACTGGCTGGAGCTTCGGGTGGTCTGGATTGCCCTAATCAAGCTGACCAACCAACTCAGAAACAAGGCAGTCCTTTTTCGGTTAGACAACTCCACAGCCATAGCTTACCTCAACAAGCAGGGGGGCACCAAATCACGATCCCTGTCCAAACTTGCATTCCAAATTCTTTCAAAGGCCAGGGAGGAACAGGTGACCGTTTCCGCCCGTCACCTGGCCGGGAAATTAAACGTCCTAGCGGACTTAGCCTCCAGACAGGGTCAAGTTATCAACACCGAGTGGTGCCTATCCCCTCGGTCCTTTCAGTGGGTGACACACCAATCCCCATGGGGTGCCCCGACTCTGGATCTGTTTGCAAACGCGATGACCACCCAACTTCCCCGGTACGTGTCTCCTTGCCCGGACCCAGCAGCTTGGGCAGTAGACGCTCTCAATTGTCAGTGGCCACGGGACGAGGTACTGTATGCCTTTCCCCCACAAGCAATCTTAGGGCAAGTCCTGCAGAGAGTAATCGAGTTGAAACCACCGTTCCTATTACTCATTGCCCCATGGACACCGGAAGCCCCATGGTTCGCCCTCCTACTCCATTGCAAGGTAGTAAGGTCGATACCGATCCCATGCCACAACGAGTTGCTATCACAACCCCATTGGCATCACTTCCACCCCTCCCCTCGCTTACTGAACCTCCACCTTTGGTGTCTGACCAGTCCTTTCTGAAAAACAAGGGTTTTTCTAAGCAGGTGAGAGAGAAAATAGTAAACAGTCACAAGGGTTCAACGGCCAAAGTTTACAGGTCGCAGTGGAATAAATTTGCCGCTTGGTGTAGCACTTCTAAGCTAGATCCGTTTCAGGCTAGCCCAGCAGTGGTAGCGGATTTCCTCGATCACCTTTTCACGGAGGTGAAATTAAAGGTAAGTTCCATCGAGGGCTATAGGGCCGCTATAGGGTCAAGACTCAAAGCGTCTACAGGCTACGACCCGGGCGAAGATACTTCCCTATCACAGCTAGTAAGACATTTTAAAGTAAGCTCCCCACCCTGCCCATCCAACATAGCGCAGTGGGATTTATCAATAGTCTTACAGTATCTTCAGCGCCCAGATATATTTAGTAAGGACGTGATTTCAGCAAAAAACGCAACATTAAGATTCACGTTTTTATTGGCCTTAGCTTCGGGCAAAAGAAGAGGCGAAATCCATGCCCTAGACAGAAAGGTAAATAAAGATAAGGGTACATGGGAGAAGGTCACCCTAGTCCCTAGAGCAGGATTCATGGGAAAAACCCACATCATGACCCAAGGGATGGGAACGTTCGATCACATTACTCTCCCATCCCTACCAGATGACCCCGACTCAGACGGTCTGGTCTCTTTGTGTCCCGTCAAAGCGCTGCAACAGTATTTGGAAATGTCAGAGGCCTACCGATCAGATAATCAGAAGGCTCTCATCATTTCGTTTATGCCGAAATTTAACAAAGATCTTTCGAAACAGTCGATCTCAAATTATATTAAAAGGATCATTTTGGCAGCCTATGACGATGCACAAATCGACCCTAACCCGTTAGGGGAATCAAACATCAAAGCCCATCAGGTAAGGCAAGTAGCCAATTCCCTCAGGGCGGTACGCAACGTGTCCCTTTCGGATATATTAAAAACAGGTTGTTGGGTTTCCCCCAACTCGTTTGTTAAATACTATCTGAAAGATTTTTCTCAAGATGAATTGTCTGGCTTATATTCATTAGGACCGTTCGTGGCTTCAGAAACGACCATTACAGGCTGAGTGTTTCTGTTGTAGGAATGCTTCTCCCAAGTTTAAGAACAAGGGCAAGCACAAGAGTAACTTCTCCAAGGGCCGTAATGGGAATAGTAACAACAACAACAAGCCACGAAAGTAACAACCTACAAGAAGGTCTTTCCTTCTTACTCTGAACATTTCGCCTTTCGCTCAGGTCCTTTGGACCATTTCGGTTCGTGCTTATATTAAGTTACGGACGAACGCTGGACGGTTATGTTTAATTAAGCATTTATTTACTCCGAAGTGTTCAGGATCGCATGTGTAATGAGTACAGCCCAGTCTTCGGTCTTACGGCTACTCGGATGCTTAAGTTTTGATCTCCTTTCTTCATGTTTTTCAGAAAGAAAGGGGGGGGGACCATGTCGGTCCCAGACGTACCCAGTGACCGTACACCCGTTGTAGCCGGAAGGCCGAAAGCCGGTTTATGGTTCATGGTATGAGGTACCATAGTATCATTATGGGCTTATGGGACCATAACGGCCCCATATAGGAAAACAGTCATAAATAAGCAAAATTTTTTCTGTTTTTCATTTTATGACGATTTACAGTAGTTTTAGTACTATCTAGTCAATCGCTATGAGTTTATTTCAAATAAACGTGGTAATTTATCAAATGAGAAGAAGAAAAGTTAGACAGCGGACTCGCTTTCTTTTTCAAGTTTGAATTGCATGTCTTGTAAGACACTTCAGTCACTTTACTAGAAGTGTCAAAGAGTTTATTTGCGTAATTCCTATGGATTTACGATCGTTTTGTAGTACTTCTAAATAAACCTAATTGTTCATCAATACATAGCAAGTGAATAGTGAGAACTTGAGGAAGGGATCCATCCGGTGGGCGGTTGGAGGGGGATGGTGATAGTTCTCAAAAAAGATGATGGCATGGTTGGAAGCCTTCTCATCTCAACTGACAGTTGCTGTGATATTTTTTACTTTGTTACGATTTACCTTATGTTGAAAGACCGGAATGGTACGCCTCCGGACTTTATTTAGGAAATCATTAAAAGAATTGAAACTTAGCTGACAAGTTTTATTTCTTCTTTGCGTCGAGTGCACAGCACTCCTCGCCTATATGCAATGAGCTTTTACAAGCCATAGTGTAATTCGCGACCTTTTTGGGCAGTTCAAGAATGGCAGGCTCCCCTGCTCCGGACTCAAGTCCCATTAAAAGTGGAGATAAGCGAATTCAAAGCTTTTGCGAAGTAAAACTATCGTTTTATTTCGTAAAACGAGCTTTTACGAGTAAAAGCGCAATTCGCGTTCTCCACTTTTAACTTTGATTTTAACCCGTCCCATCCATCCCCAACTAGCCTGGGCGTGTTTTACCGCCTTTTGGGGCTAAAAAGGGAATGTCGTTTATACGAGACTAGCAGACGACGTCTCGGGCATTCTGATTGGCCATAGGATGGATGGAAGGGTTAGAGTATCTTGAACAGTACCTCAAAAAGTTCTTTTTTATATTGCGTGGTAAATATTACTGGAAGGGAACCCATTAAAAGTGGAGAACGCGAATTGCGCTTTTACTCGTAAAAGCTCGTTTTACGAAATAAAACGATAGTTTAACCCAAATAAAGCCAAGCAAGTGAATTTCGTTGCCGATATAGTGTAGTATTACATGAATTATTTCTGCTGTGTAAACTGCTGTATTTTTCAATACATTTGTTACGCTGTATTTGACTGCACATTGTATATCACTCAAATAGGTCACGGTGTCAATCTTGTAGCTTTGCACGCTGTAACCTGAATCAGGACACGGGCAAAAGTCAGATTTAACTCATAACTCAGCATTCGACATGTCTCTAATTTCGTATCAGCTTATATTAAATACGAGTCTTAGAACTTCTAGAGCAACTATTTAATCCGGATTGTATATAATGAGTCCTTCGTTGAATTAACTGCCAGAAGAGCCAGTCACTTACTAAACAGTGCCAATCTTAGCCAGGCCTCGAAGGGGGCTATTTACGCACCAACCGGTTACTATGTGCCGGTTTTCCCAGTCCCCAAAATGAATAAAAAACCTCTATCTTTAGCAAAAGAATATCGATTATTTGACCAATGGACACATTGGATAATTCTCTGAAACATTTCAGTTTTAAATTTCAAGCACAGATCTTTGAATCCCGTTAATTTTACAGGTTCTGTGACAGGTGTTAGGACGTGCTTTACTACCCCTTTTTATGTAGTTTTCAACAAAAAATATACCTCCATTTCACTTTTGAAAACTCTCTTGAGGCAAAGTTGATTCACCTCCTAAGTCGGAAGTTTTCAAAAATTGAAATTTAAATCATATCTTGATCGTCATACCCGCTTTGCCCGATTCCTTTTCTTTCTTTCCTTTTTTTTTTTTTTTTTTTTGTAAGGCTGTTAGGCGATACCACATGTCAAGCTAATACAACGCAGTTAGATAAACAGAACAATGAGAGACAACGGGGTTTGTTTTAAATCCCCGCAATATGTAATAAAAAAATTGTGTTCACTGATATGAGGTCAAGGTTATGGAGACAGATTAAGTCACGCAACAGCATCTTGTGCGGGTGTCTTCTGCAGCTGTGTGAAAGGCAAAGGTCGGTTATTAACCGAAGTTGCAAAAGGCACACAGAAAAACATGGGCACAAAACCCTCCAGGGGTGTCAGGATGGGTATATGCGAAAGGAATAACACACGCCTTTGAAAATAGCAATCGGCGACTTTAATTAATGACAAAACGACAATACAACACACGTAGCAATAAGTTCGAATTCAGCAAAAAAGGAAAATTCTTTTCCCTTTATTTTTATAATTTGCAAGTTTTAAGTTGCATGTTCAACAAAGTCAATTATATTTCCCACTTGCAAACTTCGTTTGCAAATGGGAATAAGTTTGTAGTTTTTCTCGAAATTTCTGACTTTTTTTTTCCTTTTTTTCTCTTTTTTTCCATCACGGAGGTTTCCAGAAAACTCCTCCTACGCTATTTGACGTAGGACGATGAAATTTGGCACAGTGATAGAGAGTGACGAGATGTCGTCAAATCCGCAAAAAAATTTGACTTTGACCTTGAAGGTGAAGGTCAAATTGAGGTCAAAGTTTTTCTGACCTCAAAGTGGTTTCCAGAAAACTCCTCCTACAGGGTTTGTCGTAAAAAGACGCCATGTGGCAGAGACATAGAGGGTAATGAGTTGTCGTCAAATCCGTAAATTTTTTTGACCTTGCACCTCAGAGGTCAAGGTCAAATTGAGGTCAAAATATTTTTGAAACACCTATTAATCACGAAAAAAGCCATGAAGGTGCTCAAATCCCACTGTGAATGCATAAAACGCAACCAGTAAAGGGTAAACTTTCATCACTAACTTGACCTTGAGGGCCAAGGTCAAAGGTCACGTGATTTCACGCGTCCTTAACGACAGGTGGACTCATCTCAAAAACGGTTAGAGACAGAGCGATTTTGAGCTCATTTTCGACCCTTTGGTCCCAAACAACTTTACATAGGGGGTACCTCGGTGACCTTGACCTTCTGGGTCACGGTCAAGGTCAAAACCCGGAAGTTGACTATTATCTCGAAAACGGTTAGAGATAGAACGATTTTGAGCTCATTTTCGACCCTTTGGGCCTAAACAACGTTACATAAGAGGTACCTCGTTGACCTTGACCTTCTGAGTCACTGTCAAGGTCAAAACCCGGAAGTTGACTATTATCTCGAAAACGGTTAGAGATAGAACGATTTTGAGCTCATTTTCGACCCTTTGGGCCTAAACAACGTTACATAAGAGGTACCTCGCTGACCTTGACCTTCTGAGTCACTGTCAAGGTCAAAAACCGGAATTTGACTATTATCTCGAAAACGGTTAGAGATAGAGCGATTTTGAGCTCATTTTCGACCCTTTGAGCCTAAACAACGTTACATAGGAGGTACCTCGGTGACCTTGACCTTCTGGGTCACGGTCAAGGTCAAAAACCGGAAGTTGACTATTATCTCGAAAACGGTTAGAGATAATGCGATTTTGAGCTCATTTTCGACCCTTTGAGCCTAAACAACGTTACATAGGAGGTACCTCGGTGACATTGACCTTCTGGGTCACGGTCAAGGTCAAAAACCGGAAGTTGACTATTATCTCGAAAACGGTTACAGATAGAGGGATTTTGAGCTTATTTTCGACCCTTTGGGCCGAAACAACGTTACACAATAGGTACCTCGGTGACCTTGACCTTCTGGGTCACGGTCAAGGTCAAAAACCGGAAGTTGACTATTATCTCGAAAACGGTTAGAGATAGAGCGATTTTGAGCTCATTTTCGACCCTTTGGGCCTAAACAATGTTACAAAGGTGGTACCTCGGTGACCTTGACCTTCTGGGTCACGATCAAGGTCAAAAACCGGAAGTTGACTATTATCTCGAAAACGGTTAGAGATAGAGCGATTTTGAGCTCATTTTACGACCCTTTGGGCCTAAACAACGTTACACAAGAGGCACCTCGGTGACATTGAGCTTCTGGGTCACGGTCAAGGTCAAAAACCGGAAGTTGACTATTATCTCGAAAACAGTTAGAGATAGAACGATTTTGAGCTCATTTTCGACCCTTTAGGCCTAAACAACGTTACATAAGAGGTACCTCGGTGACCTTGACCTTCTGGGTCACGGTCAAGGTCAAAAACCGGAAGTTGACTATTATCTCGAAAAGGGTTAGAGATAGAGCGATTTTGAGCTCATTTTCGACCCTTTGGGCCTAAACAACGTTACACAAGAGGTACCTCGGTGACCTTGACCTTCTGGGTCACGGTCAAGGTCAAAAACCGGAAGTTGACTATTATTTCGAAAACCGTTAGATATAGAGCGATTTTGAGCTCATTTTCGACCCTTTGGGCCTAAACAACGTTACACAAGAGGTACCTCGGTGACCTTGACCTTCTGGGTCACGGTCAAGGTCAAAAACCGGAAGTTGACTATTATCTCGAAAACGGTTAGAGATAATGCGATTTTGAGCTCATTTTCGACCCTTTGAGCCTAAACAACGTTACATAGGAGGTACCTCGGTGTCATTGACCTTCTGGGTCACGGTCAAGGTCAAAAACCGGAAGTTGACTATTATCTCGAAAACGGTTACAGATAGAGCGATTTTGAGCTTATTTTCGACCCTTTGGGCCGAAACAACGTTACACAATAGGTACCTCGGTGACCTTGACCTTCTGGGTCACGGTCAAGGTCAAAAACCGGAAGTTGACTATTATCTCGAAAACGGTTAGAGATAGAACGATTTTGAGCTCATTTTCGACCCTTTGGGCCTAAACAACGTTACATAAGAGGTACCTGGGTGACCTTGACCTTCTTTGTCACGGTCAAGGTCAAAAACCGGAAGTTGACTATTATCTCGAAAACGGTTAGAGATAGAGCGATTTTGAGCTCATTTTCGACCCTTTGGAACTAAACAACGTTACATAAGAGGTACCTCGGTGACCTTGACCTTCTGGGTCACGGTCAAGGTCAAAAACCGGAAGTTGACTATTATCTCGAAAACGGTTAGAGATAATGCGATTTTGAGCTCATTTTCGACCCTTGGAGCCTAAACAACGTTACATAGGTGGTACCTCGGTGACCTTGACCTTCTGGGTCACGGTCAAGGTCAAAAACCAGAAGTTGACTATTATCTCGAAAACGGTTAGAGATAGAGCGATTTTGAGCTCATTTTCGACCCTTTGGAACTAAACAACGTTACATAAGAGGTACCTCGGTGACCTTGACCTTCTGGGTCACGGTCAAGGTCAAAAACCGGAAATTGACCTTTATCTCGAAAACAGTTAGAGATAGAACGATTTTGAGCTCATTTTCGACCCTTTGGGCCTAAACAACGTTACATAAGAGGTACCTCGGTGACCTTGACCTTCTTGGTCACGGTCAAGGTCAAAAACCGGAAGTTGACTATTATCTCGAAAACGGTTAGAGATAGAGCGATTTTGAGCTCATTTTCGACCCTTTGAGCCTAAACAATGTTACATAGGAGGTACCTCGGTGACCTTGACCTTCTGGGTCACGGTCAAGGTCAAAAATCGGAAGTTGACTATTATCTCGAAAACGGTTAGAGATAGAGCGATTTTGAGCTCATTTTCGACCCTTTGAAACCAAAAAACGTTACATAAGAGGTACCTCGGTGACCTTGACCTTCTGGGTCACGGTCAAGGTCAAAAACCGGAAGTTGACTATAATCTCGAGAACGGTTAGAGATAATGCGATTTTGAGCTCATTTTCGACCCTTTGGGCCTAAACAATGTTACAAAGGTGGTACCTCGGTGACCTTGACCTTCTGGGTCACGATCAAGGTCAAAAACCGGAAGTTGACTATTATCTCGAAAACGGTTAGAGATAGAGCGATTTTGAGCTCATTTTACGACCCTTTGGGCCTAAACAACGTTACACAAGAGGCACCTCGGTGACATTGAGCTTCTTGGTCACGGTCAAGGTCAAAAACCGGAAGTTGACTATTATCTCGAAAACAGTTAGAGATAGAACGATTTTGAGCTCATTTTCGACCCTTTGGGCCTAAACAACGTTACATAAGAGGTACCTCGGTGACCTTGACCTTCTGGGTCACGGTCAAGGTCAAAAACCGGAAGTTGACTATTATCTCGAAAAGGGTTAGAGATAGAGCGATTTTGAGCTCATTTTCGACCCTTTGGGCCTAAACAACGTTACACAAGAGGTACCTCGGTGACCTTGACCTTCTGGGTCACGGTCAAGGTCAAAAACCGGAAGTTGACTATTATTTCGAAAACCGTTAGATATAGAGCGATTTTGAGCTCATTTTCGACCCTTTGGGCCTAAACAACGTTACACAAGAGGTACCTCGGTGACCTTGACCTTCTGGGTCACGGTCAAGGTCAAAAACCGGAAGTTGACTATTATCTCGAAAACGGTTAGAGATAATGCGATTTTGAGCTCATTTTCGACCCTTTGAGCCTAAACAACGTTACATAGGAGGTACCTCGGTGTCATTGACCTTCTGGGTCACGGTCAAGGTCAAAAACCGGAAGTTGACTATTATCTCGAAAACGGTTACAGATAGAGCGATTTTGAGCTTATTTTCGACCCTTTGGGCCGAAACAACGTTACACAATAGGTACCTCGGTGACCTTGACCTTCTGGGTCACGGTCAAGGTCAAAAACCGGAAGTTGACTATTATCTCGAAAACGGTTAGAGATAGAACGATTTTGAGCTCATTTTCGACCCTTTGGGCCTAAACAACGTTACATGAGAGGTACCTGGGTGACCTTGACCTTCTTTGTCACGGTCAAGGTCAAAACCGGAAGTTGACTATTATCTCGAAAACGGTTAGAGATAGAGCGATTTTGAGCTCATTTTCGACCCTTTGGAACTAAACAACGTTACATAAGAGGTACCTCGGTGACCTTGACCTTCTGGGTCACGGTCAAGGTCAAAAACCGGAAGTTGACTATTATCTCGAAAACGGTTAGAGATAGAGCGATTTTGAGCTCATTTTCGACCCTTGGAGCCTAAACAACGTTACATAGGTGGTACCTCGGTGACCTTGACCTTCTGGGTCACGGTCAAGGTCAAAAACCAGAAGTTGACTATTATCTCGAAAACGGTTAGAGATAGAGCGATTTTGAGCTCATTTTCGACCCTTTGGAACTAAACAACGTTACATAAGAGGTACCTCGGTGACCTTGACCTTCTGGGTCACGGTCAAGGTCAAAAACCGGAAATTGACCTTTATCTCGAAAACAGTTAGAGATAGAACGATTTTGAGCTCATTTTCGACCCTTTGGGCCTAAACAACGTTACATAAGAGGTACCTCGGTGACCTTGACCTTCTTGGTCACGGTCAAGGTCAAAAACCGGAAGTTGACTATTATCTCGAAAACGGTTAGAGATAGAGCGATTTTGAGCTCATTTTCGACCCTTTGAGCCTAAACAATGTTACATAGGAGGTACCTCGGTGACCTTGACCTTCTGGGTCACGGTCAAGGTCAAAAATCGGAAGTTGACTATTATCTCGAAAACGGTTAGAGATAGAGCGATTTTGAGCTCATTTTCGACCCTTTGAAACCAAAAAACGTTACATAAGAGGTACCTCGGTGACCTTGACCTTCTGGGTCACGGTCAAGGTCAAAAACCGGAAGTTGACTATAATCTCGAGAACGGTTAAAGATAGAGCGAATTTGAGCTCATTTTCGACCCTTTGGAACTAAACAACGTTACATAAGAGGTACATCGGTGACCTTGACCTTCTGGGTCACGGTCAAGGTCAAAAACCGGAAGTTGACTATTATCTCGAAAACGGTTAGAGATAGAGCGATTTTGAGCTCATTTTCGACCCTTTGAGCCTAAACAACGTTACATAGGTGGTACCTCGGTGACCTTGACCTTCTGGGTCACGGTCAAGGTAAAAAACCAGAAGTTGACTATTATCTCGAAAACGGTTAGAGATAGAGCGATTTTGAGCTCATTTTCGACCCTTTGGAACTAAACAACGTTACACAAGAGGAACCTCGGTGACCTTGACCTTCTGGGTCACGGTCAAGGTCAAAAACCGGAAGTTGACTATTATCTCGAAAACGGTTAGAGATAGAGCGATTTTGAGCTCATTTTCGACCCTTTGGGCCTAAACATCGTTACATAAAAGTTACCTCGGTGACCTTGACTTTCTGGGTCACGGTCAAGGTCAAAAACCGGAAGTTGACTATTATCCCGAAAACGGTTAGAGATAGAGCGATTTTGAGCTCATTTTCGACCCTTTGGGTCTAAACAACGTTACACAAAGAGGTACCTCGGTGAGCTTGACCTTCTGGGTCACGGTCAAGGTCAAAAACCGGAAGTTGACCTTTATCTCGAAAACAGTTAGAGATAGAACGATTTTGAGCTCATTTTCGACCCTTTGGGCCTAAACAACGTTACATAAGAGGTACCTCGGTGACCTTGACCTTCTTGGTCACAGTCAAGGTCAAAAACCGGAAGTTGACTATTATCTCGAAAACGGTTAGAGATAGAACGATTTTGAGCTCATTTTCGACCCTTTGGGCCTAAACAACGTTACATAAGAGGTACCTCGGTGACCTTGACCTTCTTGGTCACAGTCAAGGTCAAAAACCGGAAGTTGACTATTATCTCGAAAACGGTTAGAGATAGAGCGATTTTGAGCTCATTTTCGACCCTTTGAGCCTAAACAATGTTACATAGGAGGTACCTCGGTGATCTTGACCTTCTGGGTCACGGTCAAGGTCAAAAACCGGAAGTTGACTATTATCTCGAAAACGGTTAGAGATAGAGCGATTTTGAGCTCATTTTCGACCCTTTGGAACTGAACAACGTTACATAAGAGGTACCTCGGTGACCTTGACCTTCTGGGTCACGGTCAAGGTCAAAAACCGAAAGTTGACTATTATCTCGAAAACGGTTAGAGATAGAGCGATTTTGAGCTCATTTTCGACCCTTTGGGCCTAAACAACGTTACGTAAGAGTTACCTCGGTGACCTTGACCTTCTGGGTCACGGTCAAGGTCAAAAACCGGAAGTTGACTATTATCTCGAAAACGGTTAGAGATAGAGCGATTTTGAGCTTATTTTCGACCCTTTGGGCCTAAACAACGTTACATAAGAGTTACCTCGGTGACCTTGACCTTCTGGGTCACGGTCAAGGTCAAAAACCGGAAGTTTACTGTTATCTCGAAAACAGTTAGAGATAGAGCGATTTTGAGCTCATTTTCGACCCTTTGGGTCTAAACAACGTTACACAAGAGGTACCTCGGTGACCTTGACCTTCTGGGTCACGGTCAAGGTCAAAAACCGGAAGTTGACAATTATCTCGAAAACGGTTAGAGATAGAACGATTTTGAGCTCATTTTCGACCCTTTGGGCCTAAACAACGTTACATAAGAGGTACCTCGGTGACCTTGACCTTCTTGGTCACGGTCAAGGTCAAAAACCGGAAGTTGACTATTATCTCGAAAACGGTTAGAGATAGAGCGATTTTGAGCTCATTTTCGACCCTTTGAGCCTAAACAATGTTACATAGGAGGTACCTCGGTGACCTTGACCTTCTGGGTCACGGTCAAGGTCAAAAACCGGAAGTTGACTATTATCTCGAAAACGGTTAGAGATAGAGCGATTTTGAGCTCATTTTCGACCCTTTGGAACTAAACAACGTTACATAAGAGGTACCTCGGTGACCTTGACCTTCTGGGTCACGGTCAAGGTCAAAAACCGGAAGTTGACTATTATCTCGAAAACGGTTAGAGATAGAGCGATTTTGAGCTCATTTTCGACCCTTTGGAACTAAACAATGTTACATAGGAGGTACCTCGGTGACCTTGACCTTCTGGGTCACGGTCAAGGTCAAAAACCGGAAGTTGACTATTATCTCGAAAACGGTTAGAGATAGAGCGATTTTGAGCTCATTTTCGACCCTTTGGAACTAAACAACGTTACATAAGAGGTACCTCGGTGACCTTGACCTTCTGGGTCACGGTCAAGGTCAAAAACCGGAAGTTGACTATTATCTCGAAAACGGTTAGAGAGAGAGCGATTTTGAGCTCATTTTCGACCCTTTTGGCCTAAACAACGTTACATCGGTGGTACCTCGGTGACCTTGACCTTCTGGGTCACGGTCAAGGTCAAAAACCGGAAGTTGACTATTATCTCGAAAACGGTTAGAGATAGAGCGATTTTTGAGCTCATTTTCGACCCTATGGGCCTAAACAACGTTACATAAGAGGTACCTCGGTGACCTTGACCTTCTTGGTCACGGTCAAGGTCAAAAACCGGAAGTTGACTATTATCTCGAAAACGGTTAGAGATAGAGCGATTTTGAGCTCATTTTCGACCCTTTGAGCCTAAACAATGTTACATAGGAGGTACCTCGGTGACCTTGACCTTCTGGGTCACGGTCAAGGTCAAAAACCGGAAGTTGACTATTATCTCGAAAACGGTTAGAGATAGAGCGATTTTGAGCTCATTTTCGACCCTTTGGAACTAAACAACGTTACATAAGAGGTACCTCGGTGACCTTGACCTTCTGGGTCACGGTCAAGGTCAAAAACCGGAAGTTGACTATTATCTCGAAAACGGTTAGAGAGAGAGCGATTTTGAGCTCATTTTCGACCCTTTTGGCCTAAACAACGTTACATCGGTGGTACCTCGGTGACCTTGACCTTCTGGGTCACGGTCAAGGTCAAAAACCGGAAGTTGACTATTATCTCGAAAACGGTTAGAGATAGAGCGATTTTTGAGCTCATTTTCGACCCTATGGGCCTAAACAACGTTACATCGGTGGTACCTCGGTGACCTTGACCTTCTGGGTCACGGTCAAGGTCAAAAACCGGAAGTTGACTATTAACTCGAAAACGGTTAGAGATAGAGCGATTTTGAGCTCATTTTCGACCCTTTGGGCCTAAACAACGTTACATAAGAGTTACCTCGGTGACCTTGACCTTCTGGGTCACGGTCAAGGTCAAAAACCGGAAGTTGACTATTATCCCGAAAACGGTTAGAGATAGAGCGATTTTGAGCTCATTTTCGACCCTTTGGGTCTAAACAACGTTACACAGAGAGGTACCTCGGTGAGCTTGACCTTCTGGGTCACGGTCAAGGTCATAAACCGGAAGTTGACCTTTATCTCGAAAACAGTTAGAGATAGAACGATTTTGAGCTCATTTTCGACCCTTTGGGCCTAAACAACGTTACATAAGAGGTACCTCGGTGACCTTGACCTTCTTGGTCACAGTCAAGGTCAAAAACCGGAAGTTGACTATTATCTCGAAAACGGTTAGAGATAGAGCGATTTTGAGCTCATTTTCGACCCTTTGAGCCTAAACAATGTTACATAGGAGGTACCTCGGTGACCTTGACCTTCTGGGTCACGGTCAAGGTCAAAAACCGGAAGTTGACTATTATCTCGAAAACGGTTAGAGATAGAGCGATTTTGAGCTCATTTTCGACCCTTTGGAACTAAACAACGTTACATAAGAGCTACCTCGATGACCTTGACCTTCTGGGTCACGGTCAAGGTCAAAAACCGGAAGTTGACTATTATCTCGAAAACGGTTAGAGATAGAGCGATTTTGAGCTCATTTTCGACCCTTTGGGCCTAAACAACGTTACGTAAGAGTTAGCTCGGTAACCTTGACCTTCTGGGTCACGGTCAAGGTCAAAAACCGGAAGTTGACTATTATCTCGAAAACGGTTAGAGATAGAGCGATTTTGAGCTCATTTTCGACCCTTTTGGCCTAAACAACGTTACATAAGAGTTACCTCGGTGACCTTGACCTTCTGGGTCACGGTCAAGGTCAAAAACCGGAAGTTGACTATTATCTCGAAAACGGTTAGAGATAGAGCGATTTTGAGCTAATTTTCGACCCTTTGGGTCTAAACAACGTTACACAAGAGGTACCTCGGTGACCTTGACCTTCTGGGTCACGGTCAAGGTCAAAAACCGGAAGTTGACAATTATCTCGAAAACGGTTAGAGATAGAACGATTTTGAGCTCATTTTCGACCCTTTGGGCCTAAACAACGTTACATAAGAGGTACCTCGGTGACCTTGACCTTCTTGGTCACGGTCAAGGTCAAAAACCGGAAGTTGACTATTATCTCGAAAACGGTTAGAGATAGAGCGATTTTGAGCTCATTTTCGACCCTTTGAGCCTAAACAATGTTACATAGGAGGTACCTCGGTGACCTTGACCTTCTGGGTCACGGTCAAGGTCAAAAACCGGAAGTTGACTATTATCTCGAAAACGGTTAGAGATAGAGCGATTTTGAGCTCATTTTCGACCCTTTGGAACTAAACAACGTTACATAAGAGGTACCTCGGTGACCTTGACCTTCTGGGTCACGGTCAAGGTCAAAAACCGGAAGTTGACTATTATCTCGAAAACGGTTAGAGATAGAGCGATTTTGAGCTCATTTTCGACCCTTTGGAACTAAACAATGTTACATAGGAGGTACCTCGGTGACCTTGACCTTCTGGGTCACGGTCAAGGTCAAAAACCGGAAGTTGACTATTATCTCGAAAACGGTTAGAGATAGAGCGATTTTGAGCTCATTTTCGACCCTTTGGAACTAAACAACGTTACATAAGAGGTACCTCGGTGACCTTGACCTTCTGGGTCACGGTCAAGGTCAAAAACCGGAAGTTGACTATTATCTCGAAAACGGTTAGAGAGAGAGCGATTTTGAGCTCATTTTCGACCCTTTTGGCCTAAACAACGTTACATCGGTGGTACCTCGGTGACCTTGACCTTCTGGGTCACGGTCAAGGTCAAAAACCGGAAGTTGACTATTATCTCGAAAACGGTTAGAGATAGAGCGATTTTTGAGCTCATTTTCGACCCTATGGGCCTAAACAACGTTACATAAGAGGTACCTCGGTGACCTTGACCTTCTTGGTCACGGTCAAGGTCAAAAACCGGAAGTTGACTATTATCTCGAAAACGGTTAGAGATAGAGCGATTTTGAGCTCATTTTCGACCCTTTGAGCCTAAACAATGTTACATAGGAGGTACCTCGGTGACCTTGACCTTCTGGGTCACGGTCAAGGTCAAAAACCGGAAGTTGACTATTATCTCGAAAACGGTTAGAGATAGAGCGATTTTGAGCTCATTTTCGACCCTTTGGAACTAAACAACGTTACATAAGAGGTACCTCGGTGACCTTGACCTTCTGGGTCACGGTCAAGGTCAAAAACCGGAAGTTGACTATTATCTCGAAAACGGTTAGAGAGAGAGCGATTTTGAGCTCATTTTCGACCCTTTTGGCCTAAACAACGTTACATCGGTGGTACCTCGGTGACCTTGACCTTCTGGGTCACGGTCAAGGTCAAAAACCGGAAGTTGACTATTATCTCGAAAACGGTTAGAGATAGAGCGATTTTTGAGCTCATTTTCGACCCTATGGGCCTAAACAACGTTACATCGGTGGTACCTCGGTGACCTTGACCTTCTGGGTCACGGTCAAGGTCAAAAACCGGAAGTTGACTATTAACTCGAAAACGGTTAGAGATAGAGCGATTTTGAGCTCATTTTCGACCCTTTGGGCCTAAACAACGTTACATAAGAGTTACCTCGGTGACCTTGACCTTCTGGGTCACGGTCAAGGTCAAAAACCGGAAGTTGACTATTATCCCGAAAACGGTTAGAGATAGAGCGATTTTGAGCTCATTTTCGACCCTTTGGGTCTAAACAACGTTACACAGAGAGGTACCTCGGTGAGCTTGACCTTCTGGGTCACGGTCAAGGTCATAAACCGGAAGTTGACCTTTATCTCGAAAACAGTTAGAGATAGAACGATTTTGAGCTCATTTTCGACCCTTTGGGCCTAAACAACGTTACATAAGAGGTACCTCGGTGACCTTGACCTTCTTGGTCACAGTCAAGGTCAAAAACCGGAAGTTGACTATTATCTCGAAAACGGTTAGAGATAGAGCGATTTTGAGCTCATTTTCGACCCTTTGAGCCTAAACAATGTTACATAGGAGGTACCTCGGTGACCTTGACCTTCTGGGTCACGGTCAAGGTCAAAAACCGGAAGTTGACTATTATCTCGAAAACGGTTAGAGATAGAGCGATTTTGAGCTCATTTTCGACCCTTTGGAACTAAACAACGTTACATAAGAGCTACCTCGATGACCTTGACCTTCTGGGTCACGGTCAAGGTCAAAAACCGGAAGTTGACTATTATCTCGAAAACGGTTAGAGATAGAGCGATTTTGAGCTCATTTTCGACCCTTTGGGCCTAAACAACGTTACGTAAGAGTTAGCTCGGTAACCTTGACCTTCTGGGTCACGGTCAAGGTCAAAAACCGGAAGTTGACTATTATCTCGAAAACGGTTAGAGATAGAGCGATTTTGAGCTCATTTTCGACCCTTTTGGCCTAAACAACGTTACATAAGAGTTACCTCGGTGACCTTGACCTTCTGGGTCACGGTCAAGGTCAAAAACCGGAAGTTGACTATTATCTCGAAAACGGTTAGAGATAGAGCGATTTTGAGCTAATTTTCGACCCTTTGGGTCTAAACAACGTTACACAAGAGGTACCTCGGTGACCTTGACCTTCTGGGTCACGGTCAAGGTCAAAAACCGGAAGTTGACAATTATCTCGAAAACGGTTAGAGATAGAACGATTTTGAGCTCATTTTCGACCCTTTGGGCCTAAACAACGTTACATAAGAGGTACCTCGGTGACCTTGACCTTCTTGGTCACGGTCAAGGTCAAAAACCGGAAGTTGACTATTATCTCGAAAACGGTTAGAGATAGAGCGATTTTGAGCTCATTTTCGACCCTTTGAGCCTAAACAATGTTACATAGGAGGTACCTCGGTGACCTTGACCTTCTGGGTCACGGTCAAGGTCAAAAACCGGAAGTTGACTATTATCTCGAAAACGGTTAGAGATAGAGCGATTTTGAGCTCATTTTCGACCCTTTGGCACTAAACAACGTTACATTAGAGGTACCTCGGTGACCTTGACCTTCTAGGTCACGGTCAAGGTCAAAAACCGGAAGTTGACTATTAACTCGAAAACGGTTAGAGATAGAGCGATTTTGAGCTCATTTTCGACCCTTTGGGCCTAAACAACGTTACATAAGAGGTACCTCGGTGACCTTGACCTTCTGGGTCACGGTCAAAGTCAAAAACCGGAAGTTGACTATTATCTCGATAACGGTTAGAGATAGAGCGATTTTGAGCTCATTTTCGACCCTATGGGCCTAAACAACGTTACATAAGAGGTACCTCGGTGACTTTGACCTTCTGGGTCACGGTCAAGGTCAAAAACCGGAAGTTGACTATTATATCGAAAACGGTTAGAGATAGAGCGATTTTGAGCTCATTTTCGACCCTTTGGAACTAAACAACGTTACATAAGAGGTACCTCGGTGACCTTGACCTTCTGGGTCACGGTCAAGGTCAAAAACCGGAAGTTGACTATTATCTCGAAAACGGTTAGAGATAGAGCGATTTTGAGCTCATTTTCGACCCTTTTGGCCTAAACAACGTTACATCGGTGGAACCTCGGTGACCTTGACCTTCTGGGTCACGGTCAAGGTCAAAAACCGGAAGTTGACTATTATCTCGAAAACGGTTAGAGATAGAGCGATTTTGAGCTCATTTTCGACCCTATGGGCCTAAACAACGTTACATCGGTGGTACCTCGGTGACCTTGACCTTCTGGGTCACGGTCAAGGTCAAAAACCGGAAGTTGACTATTATCTCGATAACGGTTAGAGATAGAGCGATTTTGAGCTCATTTTCGACCCTATGGGCCTAAACAACGTTACATAAGAGGTACCTCGGTGACCTTGACCTTCTGGGTCACGATCAAGGTCAAAAACCGGAAGTTGACTATTATTTCGAAAACGGTTAGAGATAGAGCGATTTTGAGCTCATTTTCGACCCTTTGGGTCTAAACAGGGTTACATGAGAGGTACCTCGGTGACCTTGACCTTCTGGGTCACGGTCAAGGTCAAAAACCGGAAGTTGACTATTATCTCGAAAACGATTAGAGATAGAGCGATTTTGAGCTCATTTTCGACCCTTTGGTTCTAAACAACGTTACATAGGAGGTACCTCGGTGACCCTGACCATCTGGGTCACGGTCAAGGTCAAAAACTGGAAGTTGACTATTATCTCGAAAACGGTTAGAGATAGAGCGATTTTGAGCTCATTTTCGACCCTATGGGCCTAAACAACGTTACATAAGAGGTACCTCGGTGACCTTGACCTTCTGGGTCACGGTCAAGGTCAAAAACCGGAAGTTGACTATTATTTCGAAAACGGTTAGAGATAGAGCGATTTTGAGCTCATTTTCGACCCTTTGGGTCTAAACAGGGTTACATGAGAGGTACCTCGGTGACCTTGACCTTCTGGGTCACGGTCAAGGTCAAAAACCGGAAGTTGACTATTATCTCGAAAACGATTAGAGATAGAGCGATTTTGAGCTCATTTTCGACCCTTTGGTTCTAAACAACGTTACATAAGAGGTACCTCGGTGACCCTGACCTTCTGGGTCACGGTCAAGGTCAAAAACTGGAAGTTGACTATTATCTCGAAAACGGTTAGAGATAGAGCGATTTTGAGCTCATTTTCGACCCTATGGGCCTAAACAACGTTACATAAGAGGTACCTCGGTGACCTTGACCTTCTGGGTCACGGTCAAGGTCAAAAACCGGAAGTTGACTATTATTTTGAAAACGGTTAGAGATAGAGCGATTTTGAGCTCATTTTCGACCCTTTGGTTCTAAACAGCATTACATGAGAGGTACCTGGGTGACCTTGACCTTCTGGGTCACGGTCAAGGTCAAAAACCGGAAGTTGACTATTATCTCGAAAACGGTTGGAGATAGAGCGATTTTGAGCTGATGTTCGACCCTTTGGGTCTAAACAGCGTTACATTGAGAGGTACCTCGGTGACCTTGACCTTCTGGGTCACGGTCAAGGTCAAAAACCGGAAGTTGACTATTATTTCGAAAACTGTTAGATCTTATTAAAACGGATTTTGTCTTTTCAAATGTTGTAGTTGTATAGTTGTGTAGAACCGAATTTTAGGAGGGTATCACCCATATCTTTTGCCGCCCGTAACTGCAGAGATTTAGATGTTCCTGAGCTTAGTAATGGAGCTCCGACTCTTAAAAGAATTTCGCTGACTGTCTTGTGCTGGGTAACTACCCATTTACAAACGGCTAATGGTAGCGTCGGTTCTATACTAATACGCAGCTATACACAGTTGGATCTCACCGACACCAGAAAAGCAGATTAATCAAGCGGACTCGCTTTCTCTGTGAGGCACGGTTGAGGCATTGGCCCCAGGAGAGGTGCTGTTGCCAAAGAATACTCAGCTTGTTCGATGACTTTATTCACTGTAACGACACCAGAACCGATAATCATGACCAGACGTATCCCGTCTATCGACGCTTTGCACAGAAGAGCGTACAATCTGCCAAAGTGTAAAACACTAAATCTGTAAAATCGTAAAAAAGGGATTCTCGCCCCTGTATTCCAAAGAATCCATGAATGTATACGATCTCAGTCTTACAACAACTTAAATACTGCTTATTTGACTAGGTACGCGCTTAACAACCTCCAATGCACTGGTCCCACTGGCTGTTGTTGTGGGACCACCATCGTCGATGCCCCACACAACAATCAGCCCCTTTCTGCAGTCCCCACGATGGTTCCTTCCCCATTCCCTGTGCAATGGCCCTCCGTGGTCTCCCCGCTCACGGTTTTTTGTGGGTGTCGTCGCTTTACTGGCTTACACTCGGCCACCAAAGAAACGTTACTGTGCCTTATATTGTTTCTCTCTTAATTGTTTGTTTCTCCCTGCATAACACATTTAACTACTGGTGCGATGGGTCGTTAGCGTCCCATGTTATCCATCCTATACCCCCTTTTCTTAGTCAATGAACAACGGGGTGTGGGTTGATTCACTGCTGTTTGTCTCTGCCTCTTCCCCTGCAAGGGTATGATGCTTTGGCGCTACCTTTCGCCTGTGTCCTGTAACAAGGATTCTGCATTAATATTCGCGTGTTTAGCATCAGCATTTCTGCAAGACTGATTCAGCAGCAGTGAACAGTAGTTTGCAAACATTATTGAGTGAATCTCTGGTAAAGTCCTAGAGACAGAGCTTAATGAAGCTGTTGGGTGATTTCCAGCACCTCGCTCTCAGGATCTTGCCCATTGTCGCCTCTTTGGTGGTTTTAGTGAACATGCAATGTGCCTAATCTCGTGTAGCTCCTTCGGCACTTTACCAAACATTAACTTATGCTCATCAGCAGCAATCACGGCTTATGCAGGTATGTGGACACTGTGGCTTGGCCTATATCCCTGGTTACTTGAGGCATGCATGAGATTAAAAGCCTTTTCTGATGAGCGATATGATTGCCCTAAATGTCTCCACATACTTGCGCATGTGACCACCGGGCAAAGTACCGGGGGTTTCCGAAAACAAGCCCAGGGCTTCTATTTGGAAACTGGCCAATTTCAGGCGCCCATTTAGAAACCAAACAGAAGCCGCGAGGCTTCTATTAGGAAACAGTTTCCTAATTAGAGCCCCGGGGCTTCTATTTTTTAGATGGGGGCGGGGTTGTCGATAAGTTTTTATTGTAAAAAAAAGAAAATTTACCATCAATCTCTTATTAAAGCGCTACATGCTGCGGATATCCGCACAAAAAATAACCAGACACACAAAACAACAGTAACTAAAAAAGTTTAATAAAGTCCTAAGCACAGAATTAAGCAACGACGCAGAATGTGTCTTGGGGTTTGCCTCACATCAAAGGATTAAGAGCATCGTGTCTGCATTGCGAGTGACCACGAGTTCTGGAAAGACTTGCAGGGAAGGAGGGGCAACATCACGCCTCCCGTTTCAGTACTAGGCTCGTTATATTTCCGGTAATACTCCGGAGCAAAGGTGGCAGTGGGGAGGAGGGAGGTGTCTGTTCGCCTTGTGCAAAGCACGGAATTAAGCAACGACGCAGAACATGTCTAGGGATGCCTCGTATAAAAAGATTAAGTGCACCGTGTCTGCATTGCGAGTAAACACGAGTTCTGAAAAAAAGGGAAGGAGGGGGCCTTTATTAGGAAACGATTTTTTCAGGTCTTTATTTTAACTCTAAATAGAAGCCCCGGGGCTTCTATATGGGGGGAGCTTCTTTTCGGAAACTCCCGGTAAGTTATCCTCGATGATTTCCCCATCGCTAGCTTCTGCCTTACCCAGTACTTTGAAGGATATCACCAAGAATGCGCCTTTACCATTTGTTATTATATGCGTTTTCTCCAGGTACTCTGCTGTATCCTCAAAATACCACGACGGTGTTCTTCCTGAAACAAGCAATTTACAAAGCGTGAATCTCGATAACTCTCTTATCTGTCGCTAAGGCAAGGAGAAAGGAGAATTTAAAAGTGAGCTCCCTTAGCGCCACATTTTCTGCGCATTAGAAAACTGACAGTAATCTAATACAACTCTGAGATCCCACTAAAATATGTGTTTTACAGGAACGATCTTTGAAATTTCGTATCAGGTTGTTGAGGCAGTCGTCATGATCTGGATCGTATCCCTACACGTTACACAGTGTCGCCTGCAGAGTGACTCTATAGCCCTGTAGTGTGTTTTGTGTACCTCTTATAAATATAGGAGAAAAGCAGCTATTAGAGATGCCGTGACCGCTATTGGGTCGGGTTACTTGAGGAAACAGCCCCTTTCAAACACTTTACATGGAGAACCATACACCGTCTTGGTAGACCATGCGCGGATGTTTTGCTTTCCTTCTACAGCTGCCCACGAAACCGTTTTCCATCCCGATGCAGTGGCCAAATGTGGAGGTTTAGGGTCTCCGGTTGTGCATTGTAGTGAATCCAGTGCTACTGATACTGCTGGTAGTCTCCTGCCTCTCATGGAAATGGCGGCGACAGCCCCACCAACCACCTGTACGGGTATAGGTTATCTGTGGGTACTACGTCAGCGTTGGGTTGTCTGGGGCCACTGGTGCCATGCCAAAACTTCGGTTCCCTGGCAAGAGGTCTTAAGTCACCACAGGTGAGAACGCGTACAGCGTCTCCGGCTGCCACTGTCACCGGATTTGGGCAAGGCGATACCAACTTTTTCGCATGACTGCGTTTAGACCCAATGCCACTCTTCCGGTAACACCTGCCCTTGCCTTAATGCAATATCAGCGAGCACATTGAGCTACGCGGGGATGTAGTATGGTAGCAGCGTTATGCCCCATGACTCTGCCAGGGGTTATACTTCAATCGTCACCAACTGTAAATAATCTTGCTTCCGCTTATAGCAAATTATACCACATGACCTTCCAGCCTGTCGAGAAGCGCTTTACTACTAGCATTTCTAACACATTCATGGACGTGTCTTGCAACCCTGCTGGCCATCTGCCTTGAAAAAAAATCTGCCCTTCGAAATTGACTCCCCAACCAGCCTGTGGAGCTTCCATCTGCACTTGCAACTGGGGAACCTACGAAAGACCGGCAGGCTCATTTCTTTCAAGATGCTTCATTGTAAATTTCAGTGGAACTTCAAGCGAACTTCACGAGAACTTCATATGAAATTACAACGAACTTCAGTGTGAATTTCCATCGAACTTCCTATGAACTTCGCTGTGAATTTCATGCGAAGTTCCAATGAACTTCAGCGTGAATTTCATACGCATTTCCAACGAACTTCAGTGTGAATTTCCACTGAACTTCCAACGAACTTCAATGCGAAATTCCATTGAATTTCAGTGTGAATTTCCATTGAACTTCGTATGAACTTCAGTGTGAATTTCATACGAAGTTCCAACGAACTTCAGTGTAAATTTCCATTGAACTTCCTATCAACTTCACTGTGAATTTCATACGAATTTCCGACGAACTTCAGTGTGAAATTCCATTGAACTTCCTACGAACTTCACTGTGAATTTCATAAGAAGTTCCAACGAACTTCAGTGTGAACTTCCATTAAACTTCCTACGAACTTCACTGTGAATTTCATAAGAAGTTCCAACGAACTTCAGTGTGAACTTGTGAAGTTTCATTGAACTTCCTACGAACTTCACTGTGAATTTCATAAGAAGTTCCAACGAACTTCAGTGTGAACTTCCATTGAATTTCCTAAGCACTTCACTGTAAATTTCATACGAAGTTCCAACGAACTTCCGCGTGAACTTCCATTGAACTTCCTATGAACTTCACTGTGAATTTCATACGAATTTCCAACGAACTTCACTGTGAATTACCATTGAACTTCACTGTAAATTATACGAAGTTCCAACGAACTTCAGTGTAAATTTCCATTGAACTTCATACGAACTTCCATTGAAATTCATACGGAATTTCAACGAACTTCGATCCACTTACACGGTGAATTACGTAGGTATTGAGTTATGATTTTGATTGTTCCAACCAAAGCAACCCGTTCTCGGTTACAAAGTACCACATGTTTGTCAAAATCACTAATATCGTGCTTCAAAAAATCTAATTACACTTGGGAATTTGCCAAAATCGTCTAGTGTATTGAATTTGTACGAACATTATAGCCGCAGTTATGGCATGTTTTTTTCCGTTTTTTTTTTTTTTTTAGTTTGTCCGTGGAAGTAGTCAGAGGCCGTTAGGACTAGAAAGATGAAATTTGGATATGATAAACTTAAGTATGTGTAGTTGATCCTCCTGCATTTTTTTTAAATTCGCTTAATTTTTCAACTAAAAAACGACAAAACAAATTTGCGAAACAGGCGACAAGAAGATGAGAGTTGCAGTTTAAACTGGCATGATATCAGCCACGGTGTATTGATCGCCCAACTCTCAATGAAAGCCATCACAGCATGCGTTTGGGTTTTTTCCAATAGCTAAAGAATGATGAAATTTAGTTCACTGATAGAGGGTGATTAGACGCCGTAAAATCCGCATTTTTTTAACCGTGACCTTAGAGAACGATTAACTTTTTCGGCCATGGTTAATGTCAAAAACCGGATGTGGGCCATTTTCTCGAAAACGGTTAGAGATACAGCGATTTGACGCCTTTGGACCTAAAGGATCATATGTAAGAGATATCTCGGTGACCTTGACCTCCTTGGACATGGTCAAAGTTAGAAACCGGAAGTTGACTATTATCTCGAAAGCGTTTAGGGATTTTGACCATTTTGAGATTTTGAGCTTATTTTCGACCCTTTGGGCCTAAAAGACTATATGTAAGAGGTTAAGAGTTCAGAATCGTATTTTTTGTGACCCCCAAGTGTAATTTTCGCTACTCGGTAGCGAAAACGGTCTAGTTTTTAAAACATATTTTGACAAAAAAATACAGAAATTATAAAATCAAGAGCATCCAAAGCCGCGTGACTTGTTGTGTACCTAAAAGCATTCGAAACGGTCAAACTCTTTTGACGCGTTAAGCAAAAGTTAGAAAACCAGTTCACTGAATTTCGTATGAAATTTCCTTGAAATTGTTGGAAGTTCCTGGAACTGTATCCTGATTTTTATTAAAACATGTTTTAAGAAGTAGATGTTTTGAAGCGCGATATTAGTGATTTTGAAAAACATGTGGTACTTTGTTACCGAGAACGGGCTGCTGTGTTGGTACAATCAAAATCATAACTCAAAACCAACGTAATTCACCATGTCAGCGGATCGAAGTTCGTTGAAATTTCGTATGAATTTCAATGGAAGTTCGTATGAAGTTCAATGGAAATTTACACTGAAGTTCGTTGGAACTTCGCATGCAATTCACAGTGAAGTTCATACGAAGTTCAATGGAAATTCACACTGAAGTTCGTTGGAACTTCGCATGAAGTTCACAGTGAAGTTCACAGGAAGTTCAATGGAAATTCACACTGAAGTTCGTTGGAACTTCGTTTGAAATTCATACGAACTTCGTAGGAAGTTCAATGGAAATTTACACTGAAGTTCGTTGGAACTTCGCATGAAATTCACAGTGAAGTTCGTACGAAGTTCAATGGAAATTCACACTGAAGTTCGTTGGAACTTCGCATGAAGTGCACAGTGAAGTTCATAGGAAATTCAATGGAAATTCACACTGAAGTTCGTTGGAACTTCGCATGAAGTTCACAGTGAAGTTCATAGGAAGTTCAATGGAAATTCGCACTGAAGTTCGTTGGAACTTCGCATGAAGTGCACAGTGAAGTTCATAGGAAATTCAATGGAAATTCACACTGAAGTTCGTTGGAACTTCGTATGAAATGCACAGTGAAGTTCATAGGAAGTTCAATGGAAATTCACACTGAAGTTCGTTGGAACTTCGTATGAAGTGCACAGTGAAGTTCATAGGAAATTCAATGGAAATTCACACTGAAGTTTGTTGGAAATTCTTATGAAATTCACAGTGAAGTTCGTAGGAAGTTCAATGGAAGTTCACACTGAAGTTCGTTGGAACTTCGCATGAAGTGCACAGTGAAGTTCATAGGAAATTCAATCGAAGTTCACACTGAAGTTCGTTGGAAATTCTTATGAAATTCACAGTGAAGTTCGTAGGTAGTTCAATGGAAGTTCACACTGAAGTTCATTGGAAATTCTTATGAAATTCACAGTGAAGTTCGTATTAAGTTCAATGGAACTTCACACTGAAGTTTGTTGGAACTTCTTATGAAATTCACAGTGAAGTTCTTAGGAAGTTCAATGGAAGTTCACACTGAAGTTCGTTGGAACTTCTTATGAAATTCACTGCGAAGTTCATACGAAGTTCAATGGAAATTCAAACTGAAGTTCGTTGTAATTTCAGATGAAGTTCACATGAAGTTCGCTTGAAATTCCATTGAAATTTACAATGAAGCATCTTGAAGGAAATGAGCTTGCTGGTCTTTCGTAGGAACCCCTACCAGAAACGCTTCACGCTTGGGTGTTGTGCTTATTGCCTCTCTGACCCCTGGAGACAGCTTGACTGTAGTGGCGCAGTAACAACCTTTACTGCTCGATATGTTATCCTCTGGGGGTGACTGTAAGGCAGCCCGCCAGTCGCAACTTTTTCTCCGTCGCTACCAGGAGTCAGCAGCATCTCTGCTACTGTTAACTGCAAGCTTGAAGCTCCACTGCTCTCAGGCTTTCTATATTCCCCAGAAAATATGTTATCAGGCGAATATGCCTTCGTGAAATCGAACTCTCAGAAAACACGATTACCTGCTTTGGCTCCATTTCTAGCATTTCCAAATTTACGGGAAGCCCTAGCTCTACGCACTTGTCTATGGGAAATGAGGGCTTGTTTGCCCTCTTGCTCTTTGTTTCGCCCTTTAAGCCAGTCATCCAGGCACTGAAACACCGGCACGAGAAGGCATCAGCCCCACTCCTTCCGCGACCGCATTGCCTTGCTGAACAACCATGGGGCAGGTGATAAGTCAAATGAGAGGACCTTATGCTAGTACCGGCTGTGTCTTACCTGAAAGTATAGCTGTTTCAATAATTCAGGTGTACGGAGATGTGGAAGTATACGTCTGACAATTGTATTGATGTCGTCCACATACCGCTAGACACCGTTCTCCTAATGTATTATCACGTATCTGCTTTCATCGACGCCGTTTGCAACTGTGGTTCAGAGGTTTAGCTCTATTATAAAACGCCTTGAGCTTTTCGCTGAGAAACACTTGACTGAAGAACCCCGCCTGTTTTGGGGCATCTCTTCTATCGCTTGCTTCTCTAGTAGTGCCTTCAGTATGATATATTAGTTCCCCCATGCTTCTCTGACCCTTCCCTGTAGGATTATTAGGCTGGGACTTGGTTGTTTGACCGAGATTCTACCATTTTGTATTACAAACGAAACGGAGTACCTATAGCTTAGCCAACGCACGACTTCTTTAGGTGCCCGAACTTTTTCCATTCGCGCCAAAATTTTTTTAGCCTGTCCCCATTGCCTGATATATGTGTTGTTGCGGTGTCGTCCCCTTGGGAAGTGCAGACTGGATGTGATCTCGGTGGTGTAGCATTGAAACACCCCAGCATTGAAACACCACATTATTGTATGGGCCCATCCAATGGCTGGGCTAAATCAATACAGAGGCTATTGAAACAGCACATACAGTTTCTCCCCGTAAAACACGACTCGGTGAAGGAAAACACAGCGCATAGGGACTTCGTCTCTACCCTCAGTAAAACATTTTGTTTTATATTTAGATTTGGGTGATATTTTTTTCTTGTTAAATATTGTTAATTGACGAAACAATGACTTGTATTCCCACCGCCCCGCCCCCCACCACCCAATATGTTTATCTCAATATCTTACAGTTTTTTTCCATAAAATATATATAAATACAAGTCTGTTGTTCCAATTGTCCCAGAAAAAAGCTGCAAAATTTCTCTTTTCGGCATATATATATATATATATATATATATATATATATATATATATATATATATATATATATATATATATATATATATATATATATATATGCCAAATAGAGAAATTTCGCATCTTTTTTTCTTGTTTCTTGAACAGTTTGTGAATAGACATGTGTATTTATATATATTGTATGGAAAAAAACTGCAAGATATTGAGATAAACATATTGGGTGGTGGGGATGGAGCGGTGGGAATAAGAGAAGATAAAAGATCCCATGCCACTCCTGACGGCGTCGCCTAACGGGGTGGCAGGGGGCGGAAGAAGCAGTGGTTTTAAGACACAGTTAAAGATGGGGGCGGGGCGGGGCGGGGAGTTCATATGAAAAATTTGTCGGGTCCTCAGTACCACCGGGTCCTCAGTGCCACTTCGGGATCTCAGTACCACTAGTGGTACTGAGGTCTTACTGCATATTCTTGATCAGATGTGTTGTTTCTATGGATGGGGTATTCCTATGCAACTGTCTGTAGATTTGGCCCATATTCTTGATCAGATGTGTTGTTTCTATGGATGGGGTATTCCTATGCATCTGTCTGTAGATTTGGCACATACTGACTCTATATGTGTTATTTCTGTGGCTTACAGCTATAGGATGGGCCCATTCTAAACCCATCAACCATTAAAACAGTCCATCTTGTTCACAACACAATGCAGTCTGTTCACATTTTTAAGGGGAGAAGAAAATATGTGCTATTCTTATATCCAAATATGGGCTGAAACTATAGAAGCGCAAAACAACGAAGATGAGGTAAATCAATACCTCCCTGTTATTGGATGGGCCCATCCTACGGATGGGCTTTTTCAATACAACAGGTGGTCCTTGGTTATAGCACTCATGCAGTGCGCTGTTTTGGAGTTCCTGCAACATAGCGGACGTCCAAAGCTGTCGGTAAACAGTTGGTTTTCAAACAGTTGGCATCTAGAGTGCATGCCAAGATTGAAACAATCTGTCTTGCGACAGACGCCCCCTTTGAAAAATGTCATCGAGTCTCAGTCGTACCTCTGCTGAAAGCTCTAATGAGTGAGCTTTTAATTAAGTCTTTCGTACATTTTAACAGGCAACAGGTTTGAAACCGCTGCTCCTTCCGAGTCTTCAGCCGTGTTTACCAAGGTCTGATTCGAGAATTCCGCGAGCAATATCATGTATAAGGCAGGTTCCTTTGCTGGTGCTTCAAAATCAGCTCTGCCTTTCTCCCTCATATTGACCTTATAATCTGGCTTTAATCTGTCAGTGTGTAATTCGAATCTCTGGTTTGGATATCTGACGGTTTTATGCGCACTGCGTCTACAACTCAGGACGCTGTGCTGAGGGCTAAGAGATTGGACCGCATCTCCTCAAATGCAAGTTGAAACCCGCCACGTTCCGGAATGTGGTTTCGTGTGAACCAGGGACTGATGGTGAGGTTGTGACTCCATAGCTATCTCTCTGTTCGCTGACATCACAATAGAGTCTCTAAGAAACTGACTAACTCGCGTGATATATCGCTTCCCTGGCGTGCGAACCAGGACGCCAGATTCTGGATGGCTGTATGTCTACTCCAGAAACCCGATCATTTCGCGATCTTCTCCCCCTATGATGCCAGAACGGGTACGCCAATCGTGGTCTAGAGTGTGATCTGTCGCGCTCGAAGCAACGCCATCTTTACTCTATCGGGATCTGCCTCTCTCTCTCTCTCCCTGTCCTGGGTCTGCAGCTCCGGCTACTCGACTGTGACCTAGATACTATGCTTCATGTCTCTGTAAAATTTCGCAAGGGATGAGTGGTAGGTCGTGGGGATGGGAATGGGATGGCGAAGACGATCTGTCTGCCAATGGTGACGCGACTGAAGAGCTTCGAATACCTCTACCAGCCGCAACTATATTTTCTAAGGTGTTTTGTGGCTGTGTTCTGCGTCAATGGTGCTGTAAGTTGCACTTCATCGTTTGGCGTGAGTTCAACATGAATCACTGAGAACAACATGCAACAGCCCCAAACTATGTGCCTTTATAATGCCTTTATAATGTCAACAATTTTATCAGTTACGAAACAATATGGTGATTTATGTTGACAAAAAGCTTTATCACAAGTAATGTGGATGTTGCCCATGTGGTTGTCACATGTGAATCATGTTGCAAGCATTTATTCACAGAATTCAGGGTATGTTAGCGGTATATTTAACTAAACATAAATCATGTGATAACCATATGTTTGGCATAGGGTTTAAATCTCAAACTGAGGCACCCAATGACATATATTTAACAAATGATGAACACCCGTTTAGTATGTTTATACGAACACCTAGTTATCACATGTTTAGGAGTGATTTAACCGTGCAGTCAACACATATTTTGTTGTGATAATGTATGCTTAGCATATGGTACGCATGTTCTGACCACATATTACAAGATTACCATATGGCCAAACATGTAGCTAAATCTTTCCCCAAATGGTGGGGTATGGTTAATGAAGATACGTCAAGAAATAAGTGTCCCTTTTTCAATAGTGAAATAGTGTTTATTTACCACATACTGTCATATATTAAATGTTTAAGTGAGAGACAAAAACGTTCCAGTACTTACATCATTACTGCGTTTACTGGATGTTCTTCATCTTCATAAAAGGAGTGCACTTGTCATTGTTTATTCATTAACATTAGGATTATTTCGCACGTACAGGGCCGTATAGCTCAGTTGGTTAGAGCGTCGTGCTAATAACGCCAATGTCCTGGGTTCGAGCCCCAGTATGGCCAATAATTGTTTTATTTCTATTAGATTTGAACACCTTCTGTTATTCGATAAGCTCAGCAATGGTTTCATTGGCCACACGTAAAATGTGCACTCAAAAAATTCGAACCGGATTTAATCCTTGCACCCGTGGGCAATTTTTGTGACGTCATTAATTGACCACTATTGGTGTTTTGCAACCACACACATTTTCCCTGTGTACAAACTGTACAAATGACCAGTTATTTTCAGTTACCAGCTCTTGTTTAAGAGTGCTAAATTACAAGGAAAAAATGTATGGTTGGGAACGCGTGCGCCACAGCAGGCAGACTTTCAGTGACCGCTCAGTGTGATCAAAATATAACCATGCCGAAAGGTCATTCACATAAATATTTGTAGCAAGTGTTCCCAAAAGCTTTCTCATGCTTTGGAAAAACCGTGTTCACAAATGCAGAACAGTTTTAAAGCAAAAAAATGAAAAATTCAATAATGTCTATGTATGAACTCTCAAATACAGAATTTAGTGTACTTGACAGGTCATCCATCCACACACGATCGTTTCAGGAAAGTTCGTTCTCTTGGACTCCGCTGAGACGCACATGGCACTGAGTTAAAACAGTGATCAAAGTGGATCAACCGGAGAAGCCATCGCTATGAACACTCACATCGAATTCAGTCGCTTAGCAGGCTTTGCTCGAATCGTGTTTTCATGTTGCAAGCATTTATTCACAGAATTCAGGGGATGTTAGCGGTATATTCAACTAAACATAAATCACGTGATAACCATATGTTTGGCATAGGGTTTAAATCTCAAACCGAGGCATCCAGTGACATATATTAAACAAATGATGAACACCCGTTTAGTATGTTTATACGAACACCTAGTTATCACAGGTTTAGGAGTGATTTAACCGTGCAGTCAACACATATTTTGTTGTGATGATGTATGCTTAGCATACGGTACGCATGTTCTGACCACATATTACAAGATTACCATATGGCCAAACATGTAGCTAAATCTTTCCCCAAATGGTGGGGTATGGTTGGTGAAGATACGTCAAGAAATAATTGCCCCTTTTTTCAATAGTGAAATAGTGTTTATTTGCCATATAGTGTCATATATTAAATGTTTAAGTGAGAGACAAAAACGTTCCAGTGCTTACATCATTACTGCATTTACTGGATGTACTTCATCTTCATGAAAGGAGTGCACTTGTCATTGTTTATTCATTAACATTAGAATGGATGTTTTGGGACGTACAGGGCCGTATAGCTCAGTTGGTTAGAGCGTCGTGCTAATAACGCGAATGTCCTGGGTTCGAGCCCCAGTATGGCCAATAATTGTTTTAATTCTATTAGTTTTGAACAACTTCTGTTATTCAAGAAGCTCGGCAATGGTTTCAGTGGCCACGCGTAAAATGTGCATTCAAAAAATTCGAACCGGATTTAATCCTTGCATCCGTGGGCAATTTTTGTGACGTCATTAATTGACCACTATTGGTGTTTTGCAACCACACACATTTTCCCTGTGGTCAAACTGTACAAATGACCAGTTATTTTCAGTTACCAGTTCTTGTTTAAGAGTGCTAAAATACAAGGAAAAAATGTATGGTTGGGAACGCGTGCGCCACAGCAGGCAGACTTTCAGTGACCGCTCAGTGTGATCAAAATATAACCATGCCGAAAGGTCATTCACATAAATATTTGTAGCAAGTGTTCCCAAAAGCTTTCTCATGCTTTGGAAAAACCGTGTTCACAAATGCAGAACAGTTTTAAAGCAAAAAAATTGAAAAATTCAATAATGTTTATGTATGAACTCTCAAAGACAGAATTTAGTGTACTTGACAGGTCGTCCATCCACACACGATCGTTTCAGGAAAGTTCGTTCTCTTGGACTCCGCTGAGACGCACATGGCACTGAGTTAAAACAGTGATCAAAGTGGATCAACAGGAGAAGCCATCGCTATGAACACTCACATCGAATTCAGTCGCTTAGCAGGCTTTGCTCGAATCGTGTTTTCATGTTGCAAGCATTTATTCACAGAATTCAGGGGATGTTAGCGGTATATTCAACTAAACATAAATCGGGTGATAACCATATGTTTGGCATAGGGTTTAAATCTGAAACTGAGGCACCCAGTGACATATATTAAACAAATGATGAACACCCGTTTAGTATGTTTATACGAACACCTAGTTATCACAGGTTTAGGAGTGATTTAACCGTGCAGTCAACACATATTTTGTTGTGATAATGTATGCTTAGCATACGGTACGCATGTTCTGACCACATATTACAAGATTACCATATGGCCAAACATGTAGCTAAATCTTTCCCCAAATGGTGGGGTATGGTTGGTGAAGATACGTCAAGAAATAAGTGCCCCCTTTTTCAATAGGGAAATAGTGTTTATTTGCCATATAGTGTCATATATTAAATGTTTAAGTGAGAGACAAAAACGTTCCAGTGCTTACATCATTACTGCATTTACTGGATGTACTTCATCTTCATGAAAGGAGTGCACTTGTCATTGTTTATTCATTAACATTAGGATGTTTTGGGACGTACAGGGCCGTATAGCTCAGTTGGTTAGAGCGTCGTGCTAATAACGCGAATGTCCTGGGTTCGAGCCCCAGTATGGCCAATAATTGTTTTAATTCTATTAGTTTTGAACACCTTCTGTTATTCAAGAAGTTCGGCAATGGTTTCAGTGGCCACGCGTAAAATATGCATTCAAAAAATTCGAACTGGATTTAACCCTTAAGATAGTCCAATGTCTGATGACCTAATGAAATCACCAGAGGTCACTAAATTTAATCAACCCTAGAGACCATCTGTGTGACACTGGAGTTTCATCAAAGACCACTCACATGCTTTGGTTGAATGTTATTCACAAGATGCATAAGACCCATACATACGAAGCCCAGTGGTGGCTTTGAGGAGTCTAGGCCCAAACCCCCCTGACCGAAACCCCCCCGGCCCTAACCCCCCCGTCAAAACCCCCCGACTAAAACCCCCAGGCGGCCCAAACCCCCCGACCCAAAACCCCCCGGTTCTCAGGTCTATTTTATATTTTGTAATTGCGATACATCCACGTTGTTAATTACACTTCAAATGCCCATTGAAGAGACCACACGGCGTTTAAAATTGCAATTTCCGAACCACTTAAGGAATTGATTATCCTCATAAAAGAAACTTCATACATCCATTGATGATAGCACTCAGTTTTCGAAATTGCAATTACTCTTACGATTGATGAGTGTGTACACATAAAAAATTGCAATTCATATGCCGGTTGCGAGATCAGTCGAGTTTACAAATTACAATTTCTCTTGCGGTAGATGTGACTTACATCCATTGTGATTCACTCTAAATGGTAATTTAGTGACCCAGATTGCTGTGAAAAATCATGCTACCATCATGGAATACGTACATCACATCTGCTAAAGGGAATCCAAAGATATTGTACCAAGGGCATTTGTACGTAAAGCAAAAAAATCTAGCAAATGGCTATGTTTCGTACGAGATCCAAAGATATTGTACCAAGGGCATTTGTACGTAAAGCAGAAAAATCTAGCAAATGGCTATGTTTCGTACGAGTGCCAAAGGAGGCGCCATAACAAATTATCATTACACATTTTCTTTGAGAACGTGGGGGTTTTGGGTCGGGGGGGGGGGGGTTAAGGCCGCCGGGGGGTTTAGTCGGGGGGGGTTTGACGGGGGGTTAGGGCCGGGGGGGTTTCGGTCGGGGGGGTTTGGGCCTGTTCCCGGCTTTGAGAAGTAACGTGAGATCACCAAAATCCAAGAAGATTGTGAAATCATCCTAATAATAGTTCACATCGAGTCTCGTTGAAATCCATTCTCGGGTTAACCGTTCTCTCCTTAAAATCCGTTGGCGGAATCGTGTTCACAAGAAGCCTAAGATCCACTTAAACGATATTATTGAAAGGTTAAAATTCAAAGTATGTCATCAAAATCTAGTAAAGTTATCCATATGTACACTCACACCGAGTTTCATCAAAATCCGTTCACATGTTCCGGAGGAAATTGTATTTGCAATAATTACTCTTACGTCAGTGTCAAAATTTAGCTGTGACCTTGAATAGCCACTCAATGTCACCAAAATCTACTCAGCCTGAGAGGCCTTGTTGCACCAGATTTTATCAAAATCTGCTCAAAAGTCCAATGCGTCGAAAATCCAGCCGTGATCTTGATTGACCACTCAAGGTCATTAAATCTAATCAGCTTGAGAGGTCACACATATAAAGCCTCACACCGGGTCCCATCAAAATATCTTCTCAAGCTTTGGCGAAATCGTGATAATAATACCCGTTCTTACGACCGACAGTGTCGAAGGTAAATATTCAACGTTCAGCCGTGACCTTGAATAACCACCCAATGTCACTAAAATCCAACTAGCCCGAGAGGTCATCCACATGAATACCCACGGATGGACTACGCACAGACAGACGGTCAATTCAAAAACATTATGCCCCTGTTAACGTAGTTAGGTCGGGGCATGACAACAATGTACACCTGCAGCGGAAGCCTGAGGTCACCTAGTCAATTGTTGACCAAGACCAATGCTGTATAATTTTGCAGTGTTTGCAAACGTTCAAAACTGTTGCCAAAGTTGTAGAATGCCGTTTTCACATTTATTTGTATCTATAGATACCATTGGTGGTGTTTGTGATATCATTAATCCAATTCTTGACATTATTAATTCTTTCTTTGATACCAATAGAATGCCTGACTTTGTTCTACCAGCGATTCGATTAATGAAATAAATAGTTCAATTCTTGATATCAAAATGAAATGGATGATATCAATAAAAATAAACCTATTTTATATCATTAAATTATTGTATAAATTTCTTGATATCAAGAACTGAGTTTAATGCGTGATATCACAATTTTTTATTGATATAAATAACAAAAAATTTCGATATAAAAAATTCCTTTAATTATTATCCTGAAAAGACCCCGGATATGTGATATCGAGATATTATTTCTTGACATTTATCAAATAATTCTTCATAAAATTCAATATGAAATGTCAAGAATACAAACATTGATATCAAAGATGAGATCGAATCTCGACGTCTTTTAAAACTGTGAAAAGACGCCATCGCCCTAACCATAATCACCATTATCTCAATCATCACTACCACAAGCAAAACAGCTATCACAACAACGGTCGTTACAACCAATGTCAACGCCACAACCACCACAAACATCATCACAACCCACAGCCGTCACCATCATCAACACCGCAGCCATCACAACCATCATTACAACCAATGTCACCGCCAGCCCACAGCCATCACCATCGTCAACACAACAGCCATCACAACCATCATTACAACCAATGTCACCGCCAGCCCACAGCCGTCACCATTATAAACACCACAACCATCACAACCATCACTACAACCATTGTCACCACCAGCCCACAGCCGTCACTATTATAAACCATCACAACCATCATTACAACCATTGTCACCATCAGCCCACAGCCGTCACCATCACCAGATGCCATTCACAACCATCAACACCACCAACAAAACAACACCACAACCGTCATAACTACAACACAACCAGCTATCGCCACCACCACCAGCACTGGCACAACGATCAGCACTGCCAGTGTCACAACCGCCACTTCCACCAGCACCAGCCATCATTTCTACACAACACACCAACTATCACTTCATGTCAGAAGAAAAGAACCCCGGGTGGCACAACGCCATCACGCAACTGAAAGTAATGACACGGGATAGACAAGACCTACTTCCTATTCATATTACATCTTGAGATCTATTGCATCCCAGCAACAACTTTTTCACTCTTATTCTCATTTATTGAAGCATAAAAATGATGGAGTTTGCAATGTAAAACGTTGTCAGATGACTTTTAACTTTGCGGGTCAAGTCCGCGATTCGTAAACAAAAACAGAAAATTGCTTCTCAAAAACATTTTGCAAGCTGCGTCATTCATATACATGTTTATATTTTTTAAGCTTTAAGATTTAATTGTTTAAAGTTTTAAAATGCCGCCACTTTTTGCCATCAGTCTTTTTCATTTTAAATATTTTCTTTTATTCGAGGGTCGATATGAAAACTTCTGTTTTTATACGTTTAAAAACCTCGTTTTTATTTCTAAACCAGTGCGGCTTGTGAAAAAAACGTGTAACTTAAATCCCTTTCAACAACTGAAGTTTTGGTCTTCAACAGAAATTCATTAATGGGCTGTCGCATTGTTTTAAATCCAGAGCCATTTCTCTGAGCATACAAATTTTCAAGACCCCGACTTATCGTTTTGTTTACGTAGGTATGCTTATTGTCTTTTAAGAAATCTGAATTGCTTTGGTTTATAACCAAAGAATCCCAGACTACAGTTCCACATACTGTAAAGGTTTGAAGTATTACATTAGGTCTAAAATGGCGAACTAAATATCTTATGTGGTATAGGGTTAAATGGAGGGATAATCCTCAAGAGTTCTCTTACCTCAGAACATTTATACTTTTTGCATGCGGTGCTGTTGTTATTTAACATCTGACCTCTGGAAAACCCATTCTGTTGTGCATCAACACAGAGTGGATGGACATTTAAAAAAGAAGTTCCAGTCTGTCAAAGAAGAATACTTTTGGTGGAATACCCGGAGAGCCTGCGAAACGAAAAGGATCTCATACACGATACACCTATCCGCCTTGGAGCTTGATTGTCACGTAAGAAGGCATCAGGTGCCAAAATAGGCTATTTCTCTGTGTTAAAACACATCTTAATCGCCCAGCTGGCCAACAGGAAGACGTAGTCTAGTGGAGTGCATTATGATTCTCAAACATGTGAAATTACATAGGGCTTTTTGTAAGGTAAACAAAAGTAACACTTGATTTAAATGCGCACTGCTTTCTTAAATTCTCAAAATGCTCCAAACTGCCTCATTCCGAAAATATATCTATTATTAGAAAACAGGTAAGAGAGTAGAAATTCTTCAAAAAATCCATTTGTCAAGATAACACGTTTTTGAACCAAAACGGTTAACCGTTTCAAAAATAAAAAAGCACGAACTTTTTATAGGCTAAGAGGATATAACATATCTCTATTACTTCTTTTACAAACTGATTTCCGCACTAGTTGTTTCGATTTTACAGCTTTGCTTACGCATTCTAGTTATTTTTCCAAATCGTATCTCACACATGCTCCTTTTGTAGGCTCCGCTGGCATATATCGAAGAGTGCCAAGTTTTCATTGTGAATGTTAACTGTGCTTAGAGAGAGGGGGTAATGTGAATAGATTGTCAACTTCTTTGACTTAGATATAAATAGTGTAACTTATTCAATGCGATCGTCTGTATCGTGAAGAGCAGAACGCTGTGACAACACTGCTTAAATTAAGAACTTAATTCAGAAAATCTTTTGTTCAGTTGTCCAGTCGCAATGGAGATTAATTCAAGTTAACACATAAATTAATAAATTAATAAAAGTTAACACATTAATTAAAGGTAACACATATATATCTGTGTATATATAATGTTCTGACTGTAAATATTGCTCGCCAGGAATACGTGATCCTGAACCCATAAATGATTGTTTTACTTTTTGTAAAAGGGTTGAAGTGTATCGGTGAAAAAAGGAGTAAAACTGGACAAACTTTACGGCTTGGATACTTTAACGTTTTAGTAGAGGTTTAATAGCTGATTAAAAACAGGAAAATACTTGGACGACAGGTAAATATGTCTTTGCTGGTTTTAGTCTAGAAGCACAGCTCACTGCTACTGAATGTAGGTCCTGATTTAAAAAACACACAAAATACCGGTATTTTACAAATATATAAGCTATGGAGGGAGGGAGGGAGGGAGGGAGGGAGGGAGGGAGGGAGGGAGGGAGGGAGGGAGGGAGGGAGGGAGGGAGGGAGGGAGGGAGGGAGGGAGGGAGGGAGGGAGGGAGGGAGGGAGGGAGGGAGGGAGGGAGGGAGGGAGGGAGGGAGGGAGGGAGGGAGGGAGGGAGGGAGGGAGGGAGGGAGGGAGGGAGGGAGGGAGGGAGGGAGGGAGGGAGGGAGGGAGGGAGGGAGGGAGGGAGGCCCTTAATCTAAAAACACACGTGGCTGCTGCAGTTTGGCGATACCGAAATGTGTTTTTATAAAGGAAACATAAAAAAAAAGAACTTAAACATAAATGCTTATGGTTGAAAAACAAATGTTGCTGACGATCCAATGATCCAACTGTTCGCTTACACGGCCGTGACTGCTCATTCAAAACGGCGTGCTTTCATTTTAATTCAGTTCTGACGCTGTGGTGCACTCAAGAAATGCTGTTGTTTTTTTTTCTTTTTTTAATTTTTTGTTTGTGTTTTATACCATATTTAAAACGACACGTCGCAGACCATAAGCTGATACAAACAATTGTGTCATAAAGTCAGATATGTAGATGTAATTATTTGTATTGCTCAGAGAAACTGCTTTTTTTTACTTCTAAGATCAGGGCCAGGTATTTTTTGAGATAGGTAAAACATAATATTCCCCAAAAATCTCATGAAGTAATATATATATGATTTCAAAGCACTTATTGACTGTGTACATTGTCAATATAGTATAATGCCACGTAAAATGCCATTCAGAAGTGACGATTGTTGACAATGCTTATCTGGGTAGTTTTTAGTCCTATGTCCTTCAAAAGCAAAAAAGCATACATTAAATCTTTTCTCAATGGTGAATCCTAGAGGACAGGCCTATCAGTGAAACCCTTCAAACTCCCAGCAAACTCACCAGCAAATATATACAGAGGAAACCCTTTAAACCACTTACCACGAATAAAAGCTCACATGAGCACTTAGCAAAATGCATAAACTCAACAGAAATTGTATACCATTTTTTATTGGATGGATGAAAACAAGACGCATGAGCAACCTGTGTGCCCGTAAAGCAAATTAAGGTGGATCCAAAAATAAAAAGCCAGTTTGAAATGTGGACATCTCTGCAGTACAAAAGTATCGCCGTGTGATCGAAATCCGTTGCCAGTGTCATGGTAGCAATTAATGCTAACACTTTCAATCGAAGCCAGTCTTTCTTTGAATAGAAAGTAGCCGGTAAACACTACTCTGTTAGAAATAACAGTTAAAAAATATTAAATCATTGTTGGTTTAAACTGTTAGATGGTGTTAACGCACTAACTCGACAATGTGGGCGCACAGTTAATTACCTCCATATTTGCATGTATGTTTTATGCAACTTTTGTGGTAAGGGACACTCCTCCTTTTTGTAAATAAATAATAATCCAAATGTCAACATCTGCGAGACAAGTTTGGTTTGTGTTTGTGCTCGAGAGGACAATTAATAACCGCACAATGGACCATTGATAAGCAATATACAGTATAACCTTGTGATAGGACCACCCTACGAATGGGACGGCCTCCCAAATACGTCAGCTTTTCATCAGCACTAGTTCTGGTTTCCTTCCGTTTTGAAGACTTCCTCAAATAGCACCTGATAAAGCAGGCAACTTGAGTGCAGTCTCATCAGCGGACCACAGTTCCGAGACTGCAAAGGACTGTGCTGCATAGCATAGTGGTGGGGGGGAGGTTAGGGTTGATCTCCATGCAATCAAACTGGCATTCTTAGAAAAGTATAAATGGGGAGTTTATGAGGTAGGACAGACACTACGATCTGGCTTTAAAAAGTGGAAATAAATAGAATGAGTATGCCTTCAATTCCAGTTTTTAAAATGGCATTTTTGGACCAGGTTTGAAATACGCCGTTCCCTTCTCAGTCATGTGCACTCACAACAGCGATATCGTTGCCATCTGTTTGATGTGATAACCAGCAATAAGTACACACAGTACTTTGGTTCAAAAAATTAAGTAATGTCTCTGGCCCAAATGCCGCTGGCCTAACTCTCTCTGGCCCAAATGTCGCTGGACCAAATGCCATAGATTCTCTAAAAAATACATGAATCAATTCATTTTCAGGCCCTTCCATTTTGCATCTCAGTTCTCTGGTGGCCTTTGATGTAGTTGATAGAACAAGAGAATTATTTAAACTAGAGTTTTGCACTGAGTAGAACTAACCCCCTTCTCAAGATGAGCTCAAAGTCTTACGCTATACAGGTTTGTATCTTTCTTGATTAACCCTGCACCTTTTTTCCTTGACCGGGCTGTTCCAGACTTTGTTCTGTGTGGCTTTCTTTCATGCATTGCTTTTAACAGATTCAGAAAGCAGCCCCAACCCCCACCCCACCCCCTACAACCCCAATCTGGGATCCTATCTACGATAGGACGGGAACTGTGGGAGTGCAACGCGTTTTGCCTTTTTCAAAAAATTCAAATAAAATTTGTCTAATTTAACATTATTCCGAAGCAGTGTGGAACATTCAACCTGTTTTTTTCTACCCAAGAAACTTTATTTCCAAACCTACTCTCTTCCCACTCAACGCCTTGTCAAATTCCGGGATGACTTCAATCCACTATGCTATAAAATAGACTCCCACTCCATGGTATAATCTCTGGAACAACCTGAACTTAACACTTAATGTCTTTTAATATCTGCCTATGTAGTTCAAATTAAGCTTCCTTTTACGTAACCACCTTGACTTTCAAAGCTTGCTACCTTAACTCTGAAACTCTAAAACTGATTTTAACAAGACGAATTAAGGCTTTATCTGGGGGGGGGGGGGGTAAAAAGAGCTGTTTAAAGTCTTAACCATCCATGGAAAACAAAAACAAAAGAGAGGTTTAATTTAAAATTCAGAAAATGAATTTATTATATTAGTCATTCGAAAAGTCGGTAACGCTTTTTTCGCATGCGGTATAAATTAGAAGTTTTAGTTTACGATGTCAGTAACTAAAATGTTATGCGGCTAAATCATAGAGATAGGACAAGAAGAATATTTTTTGTGTAATCGGATGTATTTCTCACACTACTCACTCAGTTGGATCCGAAGCAGGCGTGGACACAAAAATAGAATTTTTGTGATCTGTTTTTGTTGAAAATGAGTCTTTTAAAAACTTTTTTCACTCTTCTTGATACATCTGTTTATATATAACAGATCTTTATAGTAATGTAACAGTTATAAATCAGTCCAACATATAAAAATGATCATTACAGATATGTAAATGAACTGGAAATATAAAAGCCATTTTGGGAAGAATCGCTTTATTTTTACATTAGTAATAAAGTCAACCTATAACTAATCAGAATGTAAAGATACCAGATGTCATGCAAATGAAGACCATACCCCGAAATCAAAATCCTCTCGTAAAAAGCATCTTTTTCTTCAGTTTCCTACCGTTATTCCTTCTCAGTCTTACTGCATCCAGGGTATGCACAAGAAGGCCTAGTTAATGACCAAGTGAACTGTTTATTAATAACGCAGTACAATATTAAAAAAGCTAACCCATCAAACAATTTGCCGATTTCCAACGTCGCAACGACGTCGTTCCAACGTCAAGACTTCGCAGCGACGTCTCTTCGACGTCGACAGCAGACAGCTTGTCTGCTGGGGCATTTTACGGTACAATGAGCAGGTGCACCCAATTGTAACTTACCCACAGTTGATTTCCGATGAAAAATAAAACAAACTGTTTACTCGAGAATGCATGGAGTAGTCTATGACCCAGATCCATACAGCATTTTAAGCCCTAACGGTGTGTGTCGGGTTACGAGGTATAAGCTTTCTTTTCGCATTGTTCCTTGAAAACCACCACAAAATAGAAATGAAGTAAAGCAAAAATGCTACGCATATTTTCATAATTTAGGTGAATCGTCTTGCGGCACTCATTCAAAATAAAATTATACAGTCAGTGATTCCAGGTCAAAACCAAACAAAAGAGTCTCACATAGTCCCTTTATTGTAAAACCACTCAGATGATGTTAATTCTATTTGTTCTTAGACAGTGACAGTTTATTTTTAGCTATAAATCGAAACAACCTTGCGGTATTATCAAGCACGACAACTCCAGACTTCACATACAGCGACTGAGTGCTGAACATTAATCTATCATTTTTGTCTGGCCTCTGATTGGCTAAAACTGTGTCATACCTTTTCCACATTTATTCAACATTTATGATACCTTTTACCAAACAGAATGCGCTCAATAGTGGTGTCTCGAAAGCAGTTAATTTGTGAAATTTAAAGAGATATTTAGCTAAATAATTTAAAATCATTTAGTATATTTGTGACGGTAGTTCGAGATACGAGATATCTTAAATTACATGCACATTCGTCTGGGTTTGTCCATATGATGTTATGATCATATGATGACCTCACAAAGATTGACAGAGGGGGGAGGGGGGGTTCCAACAACCCATCTTCCACAGTGGTTCGGTCTCTCGTGTAGAACACCTTTTACCTAACAGAGAGATCTCCTCAGAGGTCAGCTGTTTTGTAACAGCTAGCTTGAGGGGGTGTGGTTAAAAATTCCGAAATGTTTTAGTGCCTTCTTCATGAACTTGAAAAGTTTCTTACTAAACTATAAATAGTTATGATGTTGGTATAGATCATGGACTGAACTGCTTTGTGTAGGCTTCCGATGAGCGAAATTCAACTTTGGTGATTTCTTTCAAATTGCTTTCTACAAAAAAGTAGCTATCTTTTTGGCCCCAGAACCAACGCCTTTTTAGACATTCCGCAACGCCTTCTCCAGCGGGGTAGGATAGTAATTATACCCCTTAATATCTGGTCTATAAATAGAATGTAATACTTCTAACAGGCATTTCTTATACTGCTGATCAAACATGCAAAATAAATAATATTCATGCTTGCCGAAGAAGGTATATTCAGAAATTAAGCAGAATAATTTACATGTATGTGATACATGGAATCGATGGAATTAGGAATGTGACGAGATCTCGACGGAAATCTATCGCACATTTACGAGATCTCGACGGAAATCTATCGCAGATTTACGAGATCTCGACGGAAATCTATCGCAGATTTACGAGATCTCGACGGAATTCTATCGCAGATTTCTAACAATTCTGAAGAAGAAAAGTTTATTTAAAAAGACTGGAAAAATACTATAAAATAATGACAATTCATTTAATGTTTATTGCATGCATGTGAAAGTTTGGCCACGGAACATATGGGAACCTGTATGTTCTCAATGTCTCTTCTCGTGCGTGTTTTACATAGAAACTTCAAATTTGATTGATAATCATTTTGAAAATTATTGTTTTACAAACAAAATGTATGAAACTTTTGGTATCTCTCTTAATTGATTCATGACCCTTCAAATATGAATTCATATTTTTAAAAATTATTTGTTTAACTATGCTCATTCCAGGGGACTACTTGGTTAAAAATGTTAATTTTTTCTAACTAACAGTTAAATAAATGTTAACTTGGATATAAATACAGTATCACAAAAACTGTTTGTGAAAACTCCCAGAAAGCATGGGAAAGTAAAATAACATCACCATTTTAATAGTAACATTTATGATTTCGTAGCATCACATAATAAAGGACAAGTAAAAATAGGTCCATTTTCAAAATGAATTTCAATCATAATAATGGCATGTTTAGAATCTGCTATAATTATAAATTTGTCATTTGGGTACTGTAATAATTGGGTTTTCCAATTATTATGCGCGTTATAATGATGAGAAATTATAATGATTAACAAAATAGAAATATCATTTTATTCCAAAGCATCACGATAACATTTGGTCTTCTGCTTTTCAGAAGAGCTTTACAATTATTTTAAAACTTCCTATTACAACAATATACTAGTTCCGTTTACAGTCAACTCTTTATTATCATCTACGCGATCTCTTTTCCAGGACGCTTCCTTCGCAGTCCTTGTTTCCCAAACACAACTCTCTCTTTACTTTACGGTTGTTCCTTTTTTATACCTGTTGATTTAGCCAAACACGCCTGACTATACAAATCGTGAACAATACATATTATTATATAATTACAATCGAACTCCAGGATATTCATGCATATTTAGGGTACAAACTAATGAGCATAAAAGACAGCACAAGCCAACAAAGCTCTTTTCATTTCATAGGTCAAAAGTGTATTTCTAGCCCAGACACGGCATGTCGCTTTGTAGTGCGTCTTAGACGGAAAACTCTTTGAATTGATATCGAACTCATACCAATACACAACATGAATGGCTCATCCCATGTTAATTGTTTTATGCGCCATTCATTAAAGCATACCAAATGCATGTATTCACAGACTTATCTATTAAGAATAATAAATACATTTAACACACGCTAAATATTACTATTTCGAACCATACAAGGTTTTGTCGTTATAAGGGCGTCCTAAACCTTGTGGAAAATTCCCTTATAACATCATCCCCCTCTTTAAAAAACGGAAATCTCCTGATTTCAAGTAAATGTCTACATACTTAAATGAAATTGAAGAACAAGAAATGACCTGTGATAGCATTGTCAAATAATCACCATGTTGGTGTCCATGCGGACGTATTTTGAATTGTCATTCTTGAATACAGATATACCATAAATAGACACAAATCTGACATTCCTTGGAATGCAAAGCAGTACTTATTCAATATCTTGAAGCACAAATTCAATATCTCGAAGCACTTGTGTATTTTAAACAAAATTTAACCAAGTGGCTATATAGCTTTCCTTTACTTGTGAATGAATACATTACACAAATATTAAAGAAAGAAATCAATTGTGATTGCGCACGAGTCACAGAATCTTTAACTAAACAATTGTTTGCAATCCCGAATTGTTTTGTTATCTTTATGTAATTACATAAATCTAAATTTTAATCACTTCTGGTCTAATTCGATTTCCTTTCCGAATCGTCAGCAAGCTTTTATCCAATTACTGACGCAATCGGCATAGTTAGACCTATTGACACTCAATCTTAATATTATTTAAACACTGTCAGGCGATAAAATTCAGCAATCAAAATTAAACAATAACGCAAATGCAATACAAATATAAGTTATTGTGACAATCACACTCTAAGATCTATAACTAGTTTTGAGTTTGATTTTTTTTTCAGGAGTTTAAAGCAAGAAAATATGTGTTAATCACTCCTAAAAAAGAAGGCCTACCACTGCTAGAGCACATTGACTACTATTTGTCATAAAATATTCACTTAACATACAGATTTAGGTCTTATTGGAATCTGACCGCACCCTTTTTCGGTATTACTAATAATTTTAATTGTGGTTTCTGAAGAAAAATTCATTCTTAGTTTCACTTTTGTGCGGTTTTATGGCAGCTTTCAACCTTTTCCAGTGTGTTAATGAACTACAGTTTCCTGTGTAAGGAATCCTCAACTGGAATGAGAGTTTTACCAGCTCAGTCTTTTTTTTTTGCAGAATTTATGCTTATTCTTAAAAACCAATAAAGGAACAGCGCGTTCTAAACATAAAGCGGTGTCGCTCAGAATAATGTTGGGGCGCATCCGACCTTACCGCGCGTATAAAATCGGAAGCATTGCAAAATGACAAACTGGCCGATTTGTCAAAGAGCTATCCCTCATTATAACTGAGCCACCGATATGCCAGTAACTGAGCCATATCTTTTTATTGATATATGCGCAACAAAAATTACAAAGGTTGGCGGTACTATACGCAATATATACTAACCTGTATACTACCCGCAACGATATATGTCCCACATTGTTCTTATATTGGGTTACACTTCACAAATTAAAATATGACACCTAAAATACATTTCATACCAAGTTTCATCAATTTAAAGAAACCATTAGAAACTGATTGTGGAATTTCAGGTGCAGCTGTATATCCTTAATACACCACACAAACACGACCCTCAAACACCTGTCTACGCCTCCATAGCATAAAAATAATAACATGTTTCATCTGAAATGCAGTTTAGATAATGTCTTTGGTATGACATGTGACGTTTTAGAACAACTCGCCTATTATAACCGTCAATATTTTACACTCAAAACCTTTAGCTGTATAACCCATAAATTCACTAAGAGTATAAGATCTGCAAATCCATATCCGTGGACGTTACCTGTTATTGTCACCGTTGATGAATTTGAAAGCTACTTATTGAGCTATGTAATGTTAACACCGTCGTATATTAATTGACCATCTCCGCTCAAACAATACCTTTTTATGTGTCCTAATTCTCCACAGCAAAAGCAATGTTTTCTGTCCTGTGTTACCCAGCCTTCAGTACTTCTTGATGACCACGAACGATTGTGTTTCTTGATTTTCTTCGGTAGCTCGATGTTCTGCTCGTATTTGTTGCCCTCTGATTGGCTGTCTGGAGATTTGTTTGAACCAGCAGACATCAATTCAATCTGTTCGAAAAGCTTTGCAAGATCTTCAGCGTCATCGACATCTTTTGCATCTTTCAGCAATACAAATTGCTTAATGGCATCTTTGAGGCCTCATATAAAGTGAAAAAGCCGATCCATTGGCTTTATTCCTAACTTTGAGCACAACGCATGTATGCCAGTCGCGTATGAGTGCATGGTCTCTGATGGTCCTTGTTTCCTTGTATAGAGCTTGTTTTCCAAGAAAAATGTTTTCTTTATGGAGAACTTCTTATTGAAAGAATCGACTAACTTACTATAATTGTTCCAGATATCTTCGTGAAGGTCATAGTAATATACTTCTGCACTCTCCATCATATACAAGGGAAATATCTTTCGCTTCATATCGTCTGTGTATCCAACAGTGGTATAGTAGAGGTTAAATCTTCTATGCCATAAGTCAAAGTCTTCATTCTCCGCTCCAGTGAAAACTTTTGGCATAACCTCCTTGCTAAGAAAAGTCTGCGAAATATATCCTGTTTCGAAGTTTCCGCCGTCCAACCTAAGGCACCATGACGCCGATTGTGGATGCATTTGACTGTTTGTTTGCATGGTGTTAACTGTAGTGAACTTTTCTATTCCTAGGGAGCGTAAAGTAGACTGCTTTCCGTTGAAAACTTTTTTAGCATCTCCACCAGTGTAATAATTGGGTTTTCCAATTATTATGCGCGTTATAATGATGAGAAATTATAATGATTAACAAAATAGAAATATCATTTTATTCCAAAGCATCACGATAACATTTGGTCTTCTGCTTTTCAGAAGAGCTTTACAATTATTTTAAAACTTCCTATTACAACAATATACTAGTTCCGTTTACAGTCAACTCTTTATTATCATCTACGCGATCTCTTTTCCAGGACGCTTCCTTCGCAGTCCTTGTTTCCCAAACACAACTCTCTCTTTACTTTACGGTTGTTCCTTTTTTATACCTGTTGATTTAGCCAAACACGCCTGACTATACAAATCGTGAACAATACATATTATTATATAATTACAATCGAACTCCAGGATATTCATGCATATTTAGGGTACAAACTAATGAGCATAAAAGACAGCACAAGCCAACAAAGCTCTTTTCATTTCATAGGTCAAAAGTGTATTTCTAGCCCAGACACGGCATGTCGCTTTGTAGTGCGTCTTAGACGGAAAACTCTTTGAATTGATATCGAACTCATACCAATACACAACATGAATGGCTCATCCCATGTTAATTGTTTTATGCGCCATTCATTAAAGCATACCAAATGCATGTATTCACAGACTTATCTATTAAGAATAATAAATACATTTAACACACGCTAAATATTACTATTTCGAACCATACAAGGTTTTGTCGTTATAAGGGCGTCCTAAACCTTGTGGAAAATTCCCTTATAACAGTACACAGAAAAGGTATGATTTAATTACACAACCAGTCTAGTCTTCTGTTTTTTTTTATTTTCAAAATTGAATGTAATAATTAGTAATTCCTGGGTTAGTAGATGACAAAAATGTATACATACGTAAATAAAATTTAAAAAAAAACGGTTAGGAGAGAAAAACAGACTGAACATTTCAGCTGTAACGAACAGTTTACAACTGACACCTTCAGTTGCCCTTTAACCACACTTTTACGTCATCACAAACTGGGTTGTCTGCATCGAAATTTCACGCTTCAAGTTTTCGTCTAATAACTTACTTGGAATTCTGCTCCATTGGATGCATCGTGGCAGAAAGAAAATATTATCATTTCGCAACTTTTTCGCATTAGATGCTGTAGTCGATATATACCCCCCTCCCCCCCCCCCCCCCCCCTCCATTTGCCAATCCGTCTGAAACGCGTATTGTTTTGCATCCTGTTGTGACCAAGGACCCACAGTCTTCTATTTTACAATGTTGATGAGAATGATAAACATACAAGTATACTATATATAGGCTTGAACCTCATTGCATTAGCGGTTGTGTTGTACAGAATGTCGTTTTGTTTTTTTTTTAAATCTGTTATCTAATTAAAAGTGTGTTTTAAGTAATTTAAGATATATGAAATTCAATGTAAAAAGTGAAAATTGTGAGCGGTTTTTTTCCTTACAGCACTTTTTCAATGAGTATTTTCACTGAAGTATGATAAGTACTCTCGTAAGTACCTGCGTAAGTACTAAAGTGGTACTTGGTGTAATATACATAAGCCTGTTCTGCAACGAGAGAGGAGGTCAGTAAATTTTTAAGGACAGATATAAAACATTTCCGGGGGCACTTGGTATGAAATGTGTTACCATATGCTTGTCCAAAAACGTGAAGAAAGGGGGATACTTTTTAGGCAAGACGCGGCCAGACGCGGCCCGGCGCCGAGTGCCAATTTCGTTAAAAGCGGGGTGAGTGGGGCTATTCTCATTCGGTATTCCGCGTTAGATTAAAAAAAAAGGGCGAATTATTTCAAAATTAGCACTCCGCGTTTAGGGGTCGCTTTAAGAAGTCAAGGAGACGCATGGCAACCAGGTGGTACATGAGTGCCCCCCCCCCCCACCCTAAACCCGGGGAAAACACTACAAGCCACGGTACCGATATTTCGAAACTGACACTTGAAAATTACTATGACACAGATCTGTGTGCATAGATAATAATTTTGACATTCACTTTAAGCTTTTTAAATTACATTAGTTTTTAAAATACAAAAGAAATCTCCTATCATTCGCGAACACTCCACACTAAACAGGGCTTTTGAGACTGCACGAGAGGTTGTTACCACACGTCACCCACCAGTCGAAAGGAAAAATATATTTGTCTTCAAAATGGCTCAGAGATTTTTACCTTTGCACTTCAACTACATTGAACTGTGTTACTTAACAGAGTTTTAACTGAAACTGACAAGACCAGGTTGTTTTAGTTTTGATTATTACACGGATTAAGACTGCAGAAGCCTACACGGCATTTCCTTGTGTCATTAATAGCAAAAACAAGACTATGCCTTCACTGGTTTCATGACATGATGCAATATTCATGCACTAGGGGCAACAGAAAAACCAAAAACTATTGATGGAAAAAAGTAGCGTAGGTGGCCACGTGTGAAATGCTATTTGTCTTTTCTTTTTCGTATTTTTATTGATTAATTTAAATATACATTTTGAGAAATACGAAATAAACAAAATGCAAAACATACAAACCAGGTGTACACTAATTAATTTTAAAAAGCTTCATTAAAAACATAATTAAGTACTTTTCAATTATAAACTCAATATATGATAAATGATACGCCAGATAAGCAGAAAATGTGCCTCACAAGCTAACAAGGCGGTATTGCTCAAGCCGTATATATTCAATAATTTTAGGCCTAAATACTTTACAACCTGGCAAGTAACAAGTAATGGATGCCTTTCTCTATCATTTCATTGTTATTATTACCTTTTCTGGAGGGGGTTGGGGTGGGCAAAAGTAATGATAATAGTGTGTATTTGGAGAGCTACTGTCAGTTCTAATGTCCATCTAATGTACCGGTGTTACATTATATCTTGCCCCCTGTACAGCCTCCCCCCTCCCCGGGGGGAAAGACTATCTTACCCCTCAAGGGGGGAGGGAACTAGACTAGTCTGTCTTCCCTCATGTGTATTTTTTTGCCACCCCGTTTAGCTTTCACCCCCCCTACCACCCGGGCTATCTTCCCGATCCCAGCCCCCCCCCCCCCCCACCCCGTGTTATTATTGTTAAAAATTAACATTTTTTCTAAGCAGTGAAGAACGACAACGCGTTAACTTAAATTGACTGAGACTGAACTGTATGGAGAGCATTTATCAAATCAAAGAGTATTGAAGTTAAGTTTTTGTGGCATTTGTTGAATTTCGTAGGGAAGGGACAAAATATCCCAAACGGGGAGGAAAATAGCCTAGTCTAGCTAGCCCCCCCCCCCCCCCACCCGGAGTGAAGCTGTACAGGGAGGAGGGGTTAAGCTAGCCTGTTACACCAGCCCTGGCCTCTTTCTGTTTCACCCATTCTAACGTCCATTTTAACCGGTAATGAGGTTCTTCTATTTTCACCGGTTCTGATGTCTGTATTTTGTAATGGTTCTGCCGTCTTTCTTTTCGCATCTGTTCTGATGTCCATCTTTGTACCGGTTCTCAGGATGTTTTAACCGGTCCTGCCGTCTTTTTTTCGCACCGGTTCTCCTGATGTTGTATTCCCACTTTCCATCTTGCCATCAGCATTAGATCCGATATTTTGTTTTGCCATTTGCCCCCTCCCTCCCTCCCTCTCTCTCTCTCTCTCTCTCTCTCTCTCTCTCTCTCTCTCTCTCTCTCTCTCTCTCTCTCTCTCTCTCTCTCTCTCTCTCTCTATCTATCTCTCTTTTCCCCTGTCTCTGTCTCTCTCTTTCTCTCTTTCTATCTCTTTCTCTGTCTCTATCTCCCCAATCTCTCCCTCCTTCTCCCTCCGTCTCTCCCTCTTTCTCTCTCCCTCTTCCTCTGTTTCTGTCTCTCTCTTTCTCTCTTTCTATCTCTTTCTCTCCCTCTCTCCCCCTCCCTCCCACCCTCCCTCCCTCCTCTCCTTCCTTTCTCTCTCTCTCTCTCTTTCTCTCTCTCTCTCTCTATCTCTCTTTCTTCCCCTCTCTCTCTCTTCCCATGAAACTGTCCCTTTCTCTTGCTCTCTTTCTATCTCTTTCTCCGCCTCTGTCTCTATCTCTTTCTCTCTTTCTCTCTTTCTATCGCTCTCTCTCCCTCTCTCCTCTCTCTCTCTCTCTCTCTCTCTCTCTCTCTCTCTCTCTCTCTTTCTCTCTCTTCCTCTCTCTTTGTCTCTTTCTCTTTCTCTCTTTCTATCGCTCTCTCTCTCTCTCCCTTTCCCCCCTCTTTCTCTCTCTCTCTCTCTCTCTCTCTCTCTCTCTCTCTCTCTCTCTCTCTCTTTCTCTCTCTCTCTCTCTCTCCCCCTCCCTCCCTCCCTCCCTCCTTCTCCTCTGTCTCTGTCTCACTCCTTTTCTCTTTCTATATCTCTCCCCCCTCTGTTTCTCCCTTCCCCCCTCCCTCCCCTCTCTCTCCCTCTCTCTCTCTCTCTCTCTCTCTCTCTCTCTCTCTCTCTCTCTCTCTCTCTCTCGCTCTTTCTCTCTCCCTATCTCTCTCCTCTCTCTCTTCCTCTGTCTCTCTCTTTCTCTCTTGCTAACTCTTTCTCTCTCCCTCCCTCGCCCTCCCTCTCTCGCTCTCTCTATCTCTCTCTCACATTTTAGTTTTCGGGAAAAGCGTACAGTCTGCGCGTTTATTTTCAATGATTACAAGTGATTTTTACAAAAACTTCACACAACAAAAAAAATATATATTGTACATCATTTACAAAACCTTAGAATTATTTCTAAATTGTACATGTTTAAAAATGACATCAACGTTTGCCGTTGACTTAATTACACACATCATCACAAAGTGCATGTTACTTCACACATTTTCTTGTCATGCTGCTCTGCTTTGAAGAAATTCAATCCTTTACAACGGCAAGTGCATAACTTGTTATCGGCTGGTGTTATTTTTCATTGCCCTTTTAACGACAAGGCCTCACGGATACTTTACAATAAAGAATCAAAATGATTCCCCCCCCCCGACAATTCCCCCCAAACAATTCCCCCCGTAGGACAATTCCCCCTGAGGAATACCCCCCCCCCCCCCCCCACTTAATTTTTTATATTTTATTTTACTTTGAATGCCAAAGTCTTTATTTTTAAAATACCTTAAAATCAAAAATGCAAAATTTTTCTGTCTGGAACGAAGGTTTTTTCTGCCATTTAAAACCTGATGTTGTGGGCAATTCCGCGCAAATTGTCAACAGTATGTCGGTTTCCGAAGTCGCGGACTATTTGACGAATGCGCTGCGCAGAGTCGGCGTACCAGCGAATTGGTGGCTCGAGCAAGCGGCCAACCATAATTTGACCAGATGCACCGCGAACATTACGGCTTATTCGACCGATGTAACATGTAAAAAACCGTTTTTGCTGGCACTGAGGTGGCCAACTTAAAGTTCATTGGTTTGGTAAGGCATGTAAATTGCAATTACGACAATGTTGAAAGGACAATTACACGGTCTCCAACTAGAAGATAAAAGGGCAATAATTTGTAAAAAAAAAAAAAAAAAAAAAAAAAAAAAAGAGAGAGAGAGAGAGAGAGAAATGCAAAGAAAAGAAAAACGAAAAATAAAAATGAATTTGGGGGGGAATAGTCCTCGGGGGCAATCATCCTACGGGGGAAATTGTTCGGGGGGGATTGTCGGGGGGATTGACTGGGGGAATTCCTTTTTGCCGTGACATTTGGTCCTGTAATATCAGTATTTTTGATGTAATAACAATGACACATCTTGGTAAACATTACAACATTTGGCAAACATCGAGGGGTCGCGGCATCCATCGAATGATCCATCGAGAAATTTCTAACCTCTAACCAAATCCCAACATCTATCCAGAGCTTTTGTCGCAACGCTAAACAGACGTCACATGTTCCACTTGGTTGTTTTCTCTAAGCAAACAATTCCGGGGGCCCAGTCGACCTCACCGCCTCTTCAAAGGTCTGCTCCTCTACGTTTATATGAAAATGGTTTCGTTTTAGTTCTTTTTATGGAGCAATATGAAACATATCGATCCCTGACACAATCACCGAAAGAGTCAGGTCTACGCTCGCAAGTTTTGTGTGTAATAAATGAATGGAGAAATGTTGCATGAATGCAGAGCAATTTATCAAAGGCATGTCCCAGTAAACATCCGACTTGATCTAACGTCGATTAAGATTGTAAAGTCGACCCGACCAAATCACAACAATAAATCCTACAGAAATTTGGTTGTGAGTTTTCGCGACCATAGATCAAGCCTGATCAACGTCTTTGACAAAACGTTCAGTAAGCAGCGTTGTTTAGAAGTTGATTTTAACCCAGTTTTCTCCCAGGTCTAATCAGTGTTGTGGTGCAACGTTAAATAGACCTCGGAACATCGACGTTGTATAGACGTTGGAGTTACAACCAAAAAACAACCTCACAGGAAATGGCAGCCATAACAGACCGCTACGGAGATAAACCGAAAGGAGGACATTCCCCCCCACCCCCCACCCCCCCCCCCCCGACTACTTCATATATATCCTGCGTTATCGGAAGAGCCAAGGGTGGGATAACTTTGGCGTTGATGGAACGATGCGATGTTTACTGGTTGTTCTTTGTCAATATAAACACAAATAATCTCTTCTTTCTATGTTTTTTTTATTTCTGCTATGTACATTGGAACCCCAGATTTCTAGAGTGGTCACATGTGTGTGATTTTTCTGGACGTCTTCAAAAAGAGAGCCATTGAAAAGTGATTTTATTTGTGAGGTGGTCATATTTACGGAGTGGCCTAATTTTGAGGTGATCATATTTACGGAGTAGTACTATTTGTGAGGTGAACAATTTTACGGAGTGGTCTTATTTGTGAGTCGCTCATATTTACGGAGTAGTCCTGTTTGTGAGGTGGTCATATTTACTGAGTAGTCTTATTTGTGAGGTGGTCATATTTATGGAATGGTCCTTTTTGTGAGGTGATCATATTTATGGAGTGGTCCTATTTGTGAGGTGATCATATTTACTGAGAAGTCCTATTTGTGAGGTGGTCATATTTACTGAGTAGTCCTATTTGTGAGGTGATCATATTTACGGTGTAGTCCTATTTGTGAGGTGGTCATATATACGGAATAGTCCAATTTGTGATGTGGTCATATTTATGGAATGGTCCTATGCCGGGGTGTTTATTTACAATTCGAAGGCGTTTGGAAATAACCCGCAGGGGACTCGGAGCAGGTTTTATAAGTTGGAGCTTAAAAATAGAGAGACTCTGAATAATACGATGTCAGCATATGAGCGAGCAACAGTCGTATTATTTCTATTGCGAATCATTCACTGTAGTATATCATACTCCAGGATACTTTTATCAAATCCTAGATCATTTTGAAATCAATTAAGTCACAGATTGTTTGAAATTGTCTCAGGCTGAACTCCACACAGTAGATGTTGTTTTAACACATGCTGTCATGTCTTTTAAAATAACAATCCACTGCATTCATCGCTTGTAAACTAGCACCTTAAAATGTCGCATCGAACTTTCACCGAGACATAAACAACTAAAGCTTGCTGGTTGAAAGTCACGATTCTCCTAAAAGTAACACTGAAGTCTCCTCTCCCCCTCTCCCCTCGCCCTCCTCCACCTCCGCCCCCTCGTGTTGTAACACTGTAATGGTTCGGTAACTGCGCTATTTGGGGGGAAATAACTAGTGTTGTTGAAAAAAGTTACCAGCAAGCGAGGCTCTCTGCATAACATGTTACAGCCTAAACAGAAACAGGACACAAGATTTTATTAAACTGGATAAAAATTAATCTCTGACGTAAGGGCAAGATATAAATATAAGGAATCTGTGCTGCTTAGTAATTTTTGTAATATTTTGACGTAATTTACATGCTTGGGATAACAGTAACGAGCCTTTTCGTTTTATGTGTATGTTTTAAACAATATTTGAGATATTTGAATTAATTCTCAGCACCAGCTGATATAGGTGAGGAAACTTTTTATTACTAGAGATCTTCGCACTTCAAAAGGGATTTTAATAAATGTCGTATTTAATTAAAAATTAAATTTTGATTCTGGTGGCATCCTGTCGGTCTTTTATTTATGTCTAAATGAAGTTATAAATATAACACAATTCTTCATAAACGAAAGACCCGTCTGTTTTTATAATAATTATAAGGCGTTCACATGGTCTACGATGTAAGCAGCATTCTTTGCAAAGGTGATTGTTTCGGTGTAAAAAAACTAAAACGGGTGGTCGTGATGGTCGTCAAATAGCTTTTTATTATGATTCTTATGATTATATCTATATTTGGCAAGGCTGTTTTCAAATATTTTCTACGTCGTTGTTTTTTCTCTTCATTTAGAATATCAACATGCAGAGAATGATCAGCATTCCTTTGCAATCGACCTCCACGATCAATATCCACGTGCCTCTTGGTGATTTGATAGAAAAGCAACAACAACAACAACAACAAAATGGCTACTCCAAAGAGAGACATCACGTGACGCGTATGAGTATTACCAGCAATGGCTCTAGTGTTGTGTCCGTGTCCCCACCGGCTTCCCCTCAGAGATTGTCTCGTTCAAGCTCTCGTTCTTCCCCACCTCCCACCCCAGTCAAACCCGGAAAACACGTGAATGGCATCATCCTCAAAGATGAGACATTCGAAACAGACAGCGCAGTGGGTTCTTCGCAAGATGACAGCCGAAGCATTCACTCGGTTAGCAGTAATGGCGATCGGGATGTCGGATTTAACAGCGAGACATCGAGTGTGGGGGCCGGCGCCGATGTGGAGAATAATAACAAAGCCATCGATTCCGGTCATTGTGCCGTCGCTATCTTCATGGACAAAGAACTAGCAGTTTTAATAAAGGTGAGAGCTCATTTCTGACACTCTTTTTTTCCCTTCATAGATTATTATTTACTGGCTAAATGTATCTGAGTCAAATATTGAACCATTGCACTTTCTCGAGGAGGGTCTACCATAAACGAAACCTCACTTCCAAATTTGTACATAATTTACCAACAACCCGTCTCCCCCCGATCCGCTCTAATTACCTCGTTGTTCAACCGCCAACCTCTTCGGCGGTTGTACACAACCTCTGTTGTGTATAACACGTTTCTACTCCGGAGACCCAGTGGGGATACCGAGAAAAAAGTACTCATAAAACAGGCACCAATTTTTAAAATATGTTCAACAACCATCCTCTAAGGCGGTTTGGTCTGTTCTGTATAATATCTTTTTACTCCGCAGTACCACTGAGGATTCCGTGAAAGTAATACTCATAAAAGAGCGCACTACTTTTTAAAAGATCCATGCGGTCTGTGTTTTTACACAACAGACACGTCTCATCAGAGGTCAACTCTTTTATAAGAACGAAAATTACCAAGCACAATATAAAACAAAACTGTAAGAAACGAATCATATTCACCCTCGTTCCGGAGAGTGACGACATCTGAACGGAGTGCGTACTTCGGATGTTTACATGATGCTTTAGAAGCTACAGATCCATGTTCCTCCCCACCCCCAAGTACCTTCAGCTGTTCCAAGCTGCCGGATATAGCTTCTGTTCTTACCAGCCTTCACGCAGCATTAGGGTGACGTACGCTTTCGTCTATTCCCCCACCCTCGAGTCTCTTTCTACAATTGTAAACATCAATTGAAAAGTAATTAAATGCAAGAACGACAGACCCAGCATGACTCATAGTAATAATATAATAAACATACTGCTAAAGGCTTTCAGGTAAAATAAACAAATTAATTTTGAAAATATGACGTGAATATTATGCTTCCTCATGCAAAACAAGACCATATTTCGGGAACCGGATTCAAGCGGCGCGTGGTACAAGATTAATATTAAAATTGAAAGAGTTAAAACATCATAGAATTAAAGAGAGCTGCATCTGAAAATTGTGTGTAGATATACAAGGTTTTATAAAATTATTTGTTTTGAATAGAGCCGTGTTAAACCGGAGTTCAAAATACTTTAAAATTCAATGACAACTTCAAGATCAAGCCCGTGTGACATGGAAAAAAACATGTTTATCAAAAAAGGGGGGTGTATGCCTTTGTCATGTGACTTGCGCGCTCCAAAAACTACGAATAAGGAAATGGTGAAGACGTTTACTACAAACGAGAGTCTTATTCTTTCTTTTCTCATTATAAATCATTTCTGATATTTATTCGCAAAATGTAGACATAAAGTAACTGAGCTTGAACATTTCTTCTTTTTCTGGCTCCCATTCATACGTTCTGTTCTTGGTACAAAAACTATTAATACAGATCGTTTGTCTTAATCAGCCTATTAAAAAAAGCTGTTCGATTTGATTTATATATATTTTCGGTAAAGGTCTTATTCACGCTTTGATGTTATGATCGAAGGCTTTTAAATTATATGAAACTTTTAGGACGTTTTTTTTTTTGCCCTCAGCATTCTTATGCCTAACCTGCTTTAAATGTCAATGACATGAAATATGTAAGTGGTTAAGGGTTGTCATTTTAAAATTTTATGCGTTTCTAAATGTTCTATAATGATACAGTGTGGTTCTTCAAGTGTGAAGCTCGAGCTCTAATAGCTTCTGTGAATGAACGTAATCAAAGAGCATTCCAAACATGTTCTGTTTCTCTTATTACAACCCGGGAAGAAAGTGCACCTTGTGTATTTTTTATGTACTTACGGTGAACTTTTTTTATTATGATGCCACACTTACTTGGAATAACTTGGCAGAGAAATATTCAGTAAGAGTGGCACCCTTGTAATTGGTTTATCACCGACATGGGTGGCCCCATATGTATTGACAATTAAGGTAAAAAAAAACAAGTTTCAAACACACGTAATTGAAGAAAGTAAAAGTAGATATTGGTGACATTATATAAACATTTATAATATGTAAATGTTGTGCATAAAGGTGCCAGAAAAAGTCTACATGTTCCCTGACTAAGAGGCTTGCAGAATGCCCTGACACTGTCCCACGCCAAGGCGGTGTGCGCAATTCATCAACCAGCCATAAAAAAAAAACAATTATTTTCCTTTTCATTTCATGACTAGAATCTAAAATAGGTTATGACTAAGTTTGCTTCAGAACCCCGTTTTTATTTTGAAGTAAATGAAATGCTTTTGGGACTTCTCTTAAAACTCGCATTTCCCCTGTTGTAAGTAGTGTGCATTTTCATTTCTCTTATCTATGCCTTAACAGGCTCCATCCAGCCATCCAGCTATCTATCCATCGACCACCCTTCCTTCCTTCCTTCCATCCATTCATCGATCGATTCATCCACCAAAGCAGTCATCCTTTTGTCTATCATTCCATCCAACCATTCAGCCATCTTTCCTTCCGTTCATCTGTCTATCTATCTATCTATCTATCTATCTATCTATCAATCTATTTATCTATCTATCTAGCTATCTATCTCTCTCTATATATATATGCCTGTCTGTCTGTCTATTTATTTATCTAATTACCTATCTATCTGTTTATCTAGCTCTATGTCTGTCTATATCTATATCTATATCTATATCTATCTATCTATCTCTCTCTCTATATATATATGCCTGTCTGTCTATCTATTTATTTATCTAATTATCTATCTATCTGTCTATCTAACTCTATGTCTATCTATATCTATCTATCTATCTATCTATCTATCTATCTATCAACCTACATACCCATCTGGCTAGTTTTCTGTCTGTCTGTCTGTCTGTCTGTCTATTTGTCATTCTATTTGTCTGTCCATCAGTATACACCTCTCTGTCTGCCCATCTTTTTATCTTTATATTGATTTTTTTCTTTGTCTTATAGCAAAGAATATTTCCGGTTTGAGTGATCACAATAACAGTTTACTATCGTAAATCGTAACCAATTAACATTTCTGCTTGTTATCATAAACGTTGTAGAAGAAGGAAATTGATAAAACGGAAATTAATTCATACGCAAACACGATACGAGTCTTTTCAAAAGTTCACGCCTTTCTGGTTTCCAGTTATTTTTGGAGCTCTGAATATTAAGGAAAAAGCTCATCATTTTGTTGCCCAAATGTTGCATTTATGTAACATTTTGTTTTGTTTTGTTTGTTTTTGTTGTACTTGCATGATTTTTATTATTTATTTACTTTTTGCAACTAAAACTCACGCAAACGTGGTATTCACTGCTTTCACAATTAACTGTAAACAACACATTTTCGTTTTAAGTTAGTTCTTTGAAGATTTGCAATACTGGCGCGCTGAATGGTACACACACACACACACACACATATATATATATATATATATATATATATATATATATATATATATATATATATATATATATATATATATATATATATATATATATATATATCAGCTTATTGCAATTTTTAAGCCGTTCTCTAAGCAGATACAGAATATTTGAAGAAACGTCATCCAGGAATTGTAATCGGTAAAGATTGCTGCCTTTTGTGGCACTGTGATTCCGCACAGTCGTATCTTTCATGTCAAAAAATACCACCACAACAAAACCTTTAGAAAATGTTCATAAACAGCGGCCAAATTGCTAAAATGGCAAATGATAAGATATAGAATTTTTTAGGTCAGGGTTAACCGAAGATGATGTATAAGAAGTCTTTTTAGCAGTCTATTGTGGATTAAAATATCTACTTCTATACATCTATTGTTTGTGTGCTATGTAAAAGTAATGAGGTTATACGCTACGAATTTCATGCCGTCTGAAGAATAAGATATGCTGAAAGAGTCTACATAATGAAAGGCGTAACTGTCCAAAAAATAAAACAAGCTCTGTGTAAGAAATCTTCAAAAAAAGAAAGGTCTTAAAATTAGACACAAGTTTCTATGCAAATAGTCAATCGATCATATCATATCTCTATATCCTCAAGGCAATTGAACAGCCATTGCGGGATTAAACGCCGACAGGAGCGAAGAAAAACACTGAATTATTACACCATAAAAACTCCAATTCTATTTTGACTAGGTTTGACTCATATTATCAACTCTATCTAAGGTTTTTATTGGCATCTATGACTTTAACCCATTTCATTGAAAAGACATTAAGATGAAGTTGTTTTATGCATGACTTTGTATCTTTGCCAATGCAGCATGTGCCTTGTTAGGGAGTTATCAGGAAAATAGTGAGCTCTAGTCATACTCTGTCATAAGTCACAGCATACAACGTTGTCGTAAATGAGTTCGACCATGTCATCGCAGTCGTAGCACAGGAGCGGTAGAACCTGTGACGTCACAACATCGTCACTTAAAACCTATGATATCGGACTGTATTTAAGAAACATTAAAAAAATAGATGTTTCATATTACTCGATGTGTAATTTGATTGGATTCTTTCTCAAGGCCACCGTTCTATTTGACTTCAAAGAGATTTTAACAATACAGACATTTATTACCAATTTACACGGTCGCCCTTCAAATATTTCTGTGAATGCCGAATGCCTGAAAACAAGCAAATAGTTCTATCCAGATAAACCCATGGTACAGACTTAAACCGCGTAGAGAGTTTAACAGAAGCTCAAATATTTATCGCGAGTATAATTATCAATCATGTCCCTTCAACCAACCGCTTTTTAATTACATTCCTCGAGTTTTAATTGTGTGTTAATATTTGTTATGAGGTTTTATTTTCATAGAAGGTAATTGAACAGGCGTAAATATTAGATTAGCCCCAATGCCTGCCTTTATTGTATTTAATAGTAATAATACTCCAATGTTAGTAAACACTCAGTTAGAGCTGGGCGATATACGATAAACATCACCAGGGCGCAGCTCCAAGCACCCCCTTCCCCTCTAGGCCAACAATTGAGAGTAAAGTCCAAAATTAACCGAGAGAATAATTTAACGTTACAATATTAACTTAAAAATGCCATTAAAACGGAATTGGTTTATTTTGCGCTGTACTTTTCTGTTGCCAGGCGACATGCCAGTCTGAAGCAGCTTGCGTTGACCAGAGGTTCGTCAAAGTCATGCTGGCGATAATTAAGGCTTGTGGACTCCACCTAAAGCAAAACAATTTGGTAAGGAACATTAAAAAGAATATGAGCGATCAAAAATGGCTGAAAAAAGTTTTGAGTAACAACAAAATGTGGAAATAATTAGCCCAAGATTAGATCGCTTAAGCCCACTCCATTCACTTCAGTTTATTTCAGTTCCTGAAAAAATACACGTGTGACAGTTTCACAGTTGGTGTGATTTGGGGCTTTTGTGCGTTTTTAACTTAATCAACTTTCAGAAATATTTCTGCCTATCGTTGTCATGTAGAGGTTCGCCATATCAGTCTTAAAACAATGTGGCATGGGGGGTGACGCTTAGCTAAGTTCATTAATGATCTGGTAGTCCTAAAGTCCCGGGTTCGAATCTGTCCTTGGATGAAAGATAGGTGATTAACGTTCACTAGGGTAACCCTTATTTGTACGATCTCTCTTACTCAGTAGAATAAAAAATAAATTGGCATAGATAAATAGGTGATATATTTCTCCAAAAGGTCGAAGTGGATAGCTGTGAGATTTTAGTGAGGATCCACGTTTGTCCATAAAGCTCGTAGAAACACCTGCTGACTTTGCAGATGCAAACTCAGCTGTTATAGTTGAGTCAAAAGTGAAGTCAATTTCTCAAGCATCATATTTTACTGAACTGGCCTTTCCATATTGAACAATAACGTTAAAGAAATTAAACGAAAAATATAATAAGAAATTACATGGTATCTGAGACTTTCAAGGTTGTAGAGTTTGTGAAATTATGCATAGTTTGCCGGAATGCTATTATATTCAGTGCAGCGTATGCCTTGACCCTCTTGAAAGTGGCAGTTTCGTCTCGCAAATAACTGGTTAAAATGTCTAGAGAAGAAGGAATATAGTTAAACATGTCAAGTTATCATTTGTGTAACAGATCAAATGGAATTGATCGGAATGTCAAAAAAAATGCTATCAAACATTGTGAAAAAAACTAACTGGCCACAGCCTTGAAAGTTTTGCGACTTTGTTAATATGGTTGGCAAATATATAAAACTTCTAGTGATTAAACATGCCAATGATACTATATGACACCAGGAATGGCACGCAAGTGGAAGGTATCGGTGTTTCAAAACGAGTGCTTGTGCAGAATGACGCACGAAAATACGTACTTCTGAAAACTGACACACGCAAATAAAGTCAATTTTTGATCTGCATCTGCATTTTTTTGTTTGGAAAACATTCACAGGTTTTTAAGCAGGTTGTTGTTGTTGTTGTTTTGTGGGCATACGGCGACTGGGTGACGTTTCAGTTGGACTATGGTTCAGTTGGACTACGGTTCAGCTGGACTACGATTTCCAATTTTAAGTGTACAGTTGGAGTAAAGTTGATTTGGACTACGATTTCGTTGTTGCAGTTGGACCACGGTTCAGTTGTACTACGATCGGGGCTGTGGCAGTTGGACTGCGATTTGGGGTCGGACTAGTCAAATTACAAAGGAAAATTGTGGTAGAACTGCCACAACTCCGATCGTAGTCCAACTGAACCGTAGTCCAACTGCAGCGTAGTCAAGGCGACTGTTACTTGGCGTAGTTTCCTATAGATATCAATCGTGAGCAGTTCCTTGGAACTGCCTGGAGTCCGGAAATACGACCACGAGCGGGACCGAACTAAAGTGGTACGATCTCCGAGGTGGTGGTCCCATTTGGTGTTGAGGTCATTTGCCCGTGGTCCTGTTTGGTGGTGATGTCATTTGCCGGTGGTCCTGTTTGGTGGTGATGTCATTTGCCGGTGGTCCTGTTTGGTGGCGATGTCATTTGCCGATGGTCCCGTTTGGTGGTGATGTCATTTGCCGGTGGTCCTGTTTGGTGGTGATGTCATTTGCCGGTGGTCCTGTTTGGTGGTGATGTCATTTGCCGGTGGTCCTGTTTGGTGGTGATGTCATTTGCCGGTGGTCCTGTTTGGTGGTGATGTCATTTGCCGGTGGTCCTGTTTGGTGTCGATGTCATTTGCCGGTGGTCCTGTTTGGTGGTGATATCATTTGCCGGTGGTCCTGTTTGGTGGTGATGTCATTTGCCGGTGGTCCTGTTTGGTGGCGATGTCATTTGCCGGTGGTCCTCTTTGGTGGTGATATCATTTGCCGGTGGTCCTGCTTAATGGTGATGTCATTTGCCGGTGGTCCTGTTTGGTGGCGATGTCATTTGCCGGTGGTCCTGTTTGGTGTCGATGTCATTTGCCGGTGGTCCTGTTTGGTGGCGATGTCATTTGCCGATGGTCCTGTTTGGTGTCGATGTCATTTGCCGGTGGTCCTGTTTGGTGGTGATGTCATTTGCCGGTGGTCCTGTTTGGTGGCGATATCATTTGCCGATGGCCCTGTTTGGTGTCGATGTCATTTGCCGGTGGTCCTGTTTGGTGGTGATATCATTTGCCGGTGGTCCTGTTTGGTGGTGATGTCATTTGCCGGTGGTCCTGTTTGGTGGCGATGTCATTTGCCGGTGGTCCTCTTTGGTGGTGATATCATTTGCCGGTGGTCCTGCTTAATGGTGATGTCATTTGCCGGTGGTCCTGTTTGGTGGCGATGTCATTTGCCGGTGGTCCTGTTTGGTGTCGATGTCATTTGCCGGTGGTCCTGTTTGGTGTCGATGTCATTTGCCGGTGGTCCTGTTTGGTGGTGATGTCATTTGCCGGTGGTCCTGTTTGGTGGCGATATCATTTGCCGGTGGTCCTGTTTGGTGGTGATGTCATTTGCCGGTGGTCCTGTTTGGTGGCGATGTCATTTGCCGATGGCCCTGTTTGGTGTCGATGTCATTTGCCGGTGGTCCTGTTTGGTGGTGATATCATTTGCCGGTGGTCCTGTTTGGTGGTGATGTCATTTGCCGGTGGTCCTGTTTGGTGGCGATGTCATTTGCCGGTGGTCCTGTTTGGTGTCGATGTCATTTGCCGGTGGTCCTGTTTGGTGGCGATGTCATTTGCCGATGGTCCTGTTTGGTGTCGATGTCATTTGCCGGTGGTCCTGTTTGGTGGTGATGTCATTTGCCGGTGGTCCTGTTTGGTGGCGATGTCATTTGCCGGTGGTCCTGTTTGGTGGTGATATCATTTGCCGGTGGTCCTGTTTGGTGGTGATGTCATTTGCCGGTGGTCCTGTTTGGTGGTGATGTCATTTGCCGGTGGTCCTGTTTGGTGGTGATGTCATTTGCCGGTGGTCCTGTTTGGTGGCGATGTCATTTGCCGATGGTCCTGTTTGGTGTCGATGTCATTTGCCGGTGGTCCTGTTTGGTGGTGATATCATTTGCCGGTGGTCCTGTTTGGTGGTGATGTCATTTGCCGGTGGTCCTGTTTGGTGGCGATGTCATTTGCCGGTGGTCCTGTTTGGTGGTGATATCATTTGCCGGTGGTCCTGTTTGGTGATGATGTCATTTGCCGGTGGTCCTGTTTGGTGTCGATGTCATTTGCCGGTGGTCCTGTTTGGTGGTGATATCATTTGCCGGTGGTCCTGTTTGGTGATGATGTCATTTGCCGGTGGTCCTGTTTGGTGTCGATGTCATTTGCCGATGGTCCTGTTTGGTGTCGATGTCATTTGCCGGTGGTCCTGTTTGGTGTCGATGTCATTTGCCGGTGGTCCTGTTTGGTGGTGATATCATTTGCCGGTGGTCCTGTTTGGTGGTGATGTCATTTGCCGGTGGTCCTGTTTGGTGGCGATGTCATTTGCCGGTGGTCCTGTTTGGTGGTGATATCATTTGCCGGTGGTCCTGTTTGGTGATGATGTCATTTGCCGGTGGTCCTGTTTGGTGTCGATGTCATTTGCCGGTGGTCCTGTTTGGTGGTGATATCATTTGCCGATGGTCCTGTTTGGTGTCGATGTCATTTGCCGGTGGTCCTGTTTGGTGGTGATATCATTTGCCGGTGGTCCTGTTTGGTGGCGATGTCATTTGCCGATGGTCCTGTTTGGTGTCGATGTCATTTGCCGGTGGTCCTGTTTGGTGGTGATATCATTTGCCGGTGGTCCTGTTTGGTGGTGATGTCATTTGCCGGTGGTCCTGTTTGGTGTCGATGTCATTTGCCGGTGGTCCTGTTTGGTGGTGATATCATTTGCCGGTGGTCCTGTTTGGTGATGATGTCATTTGCCGGTGGTCCTGTTTGGTGTCGATGTCATTTGCCGATGGTCCTGTTTGGTGTCGATGTCATTTGCCGGTGGTCCTGTTTGGTGGTGATGTCATTTGCCGGTGGTCCTGTTTGGTGGTGATGTCATTTGCCGGTGGTCCTGTTTGATGGTGATGTCATTTGCCGGTGGTCCTGTTTGGTGGTGATGTCATTTGCCGGTGGTCCTGTTTGGTGGTGATGTCATTTGCCGGTGGTCCTGTTTGGTGGCGATGTCATTTGCCGGTGGTCCTGTTTGGTGGCGATGTCATTTGCCGGTGGTTCTATCCCGGTATTGTCCTGGTTAATGACAACAGAGCTAAGTTGGTACGAATTCAAATAATTTCCCAAAACTCACCGGTTGTCATTTAGCGCCTGGAGGGTAGGACCGTGTGAATTCGGAGACGAGTGCGGGAGGATAAATCTACGAGAAGCCAGGCTTCAATACGTGCTATTTTCAGGATGAAGAATTCAACGCCGTAATGGTGAACAAGATGAAGTTACAGGACTCGAGGCCTGCGAAGGAGCACATCGCTGAGTTATCGAGGGAGCTAGACAGTAGTATAACCATACGCCATGCCGTGTACCGCAGGACGAAGGAGAACGGCAAGGAACACGTAGGGACGTTAGTACACGATGTTGGTGAGTGTCCCCTCGCCTTTGCAATCCCCCTCTCCCCCCTCTTATTCCCACTCCCCCTCCCCCTCCCCCTCCCCCACCGTTTTCCAAGCAATTTAGCAGGCGTCGGATCATACACCCCAACCTCAACAGAACCCTTTCGACCACTTTCGTAGTGACCATATGTTCATATTCATTATTTTGAAGTGGAACGAAGTTTGCGGCGGAGGCGACGTGGTAGGAGTAGTTACAACGTTTTGAACAAAATGCCGATCTTATGCACGGTTCTGTCGTCGGATTCATATCACTTCATTTTACTCAATTCTAATTTCAAATTTCTAAGCTTGCCACACAACAAGAGATATTAAAATTAAATTTAAAAGTATTGACGTAAATAAATAAATACAAATATGTAAGTGTGAGCCATGACTAAGCCATTACACACAGCCAACGCTTCTGAAATCACACCTGAACCCGGTTTCGGCACCCTTACTATATGATATCATTTCCTCTCAATAGGCTTTTGTTTTAGATGTGTTTACATATATACTAAGTTTATATTTAGATTTCGTTTTCAGAGAACTGTAGACCATTTATCAACCAAAAAACTGATGTGATACATAAAATGATGTATTACTTTACAGTTAAGGCTGATGGAAATTGCACAATAGCTAAAGTTGGTGCTTTGGTTGAGCTGAAGAAATGCAGCAAGTACGCCCCAGCGAGGGAATTCGCCGATCAGTTATGCGAACACATCTACGCCGCAAAGCCCACTAAACTGGGGTCAAAAGGTCAAGCTCTTGAGTTACAAAAACTGAAAACGAATTTCAAAGATGGATACATTCACAAGGTGCGAATCCCCAAGGATGAGCTGCTGTCGCAGACCTTTATTTTTGACCCTACTATAAACATCGCAGAAGCGGCCCGACGGAGCTTTGTCGAGGTCATTGACTTTGTGTTATACGAATAGGAGGGTGTTGGGGGTGCAGCAAGGTCAGAGGACTGCGTGTGTCAAGCTAAGGGCATTTGACAGCGGCTGGCAATCAGGTAGCTCACTTGTGTGGTTTTTTTCACCGTTGTTGATTCTCTCTAGGGGTGAGGGGTTGGGGCGTCGGAAATGTAATGTGAAAATGCGACGCTTTCACCTACGTACGAAGTCTGTGCATCCTGCAATAAACCCAGCCGTTTGATCCTAAATCAATCGTGTTTTTTAAGTAATATTTTTCTGTTTAGTTACTTGTATAACTGTTCATCTTACCAGATTTGACGCATAACCTATTTTACTTTTTAATAAAACATCAGGGTTCTAAAAAGAGCTCCAAGATATTTGAAATATTTTAGTGAAAAAAAGAAAGTCATAATTTATCAGTTCTTTTAACTATGTTTCCTCAGTTTCGAATGTGTTTTATAAATAGACATCTCTTTAACTTTACTTTTAACTTTTTTTATACAAATAGTGTTCATGGCAGTGTTTATAGATGGAGGAAGTAACGTTGCTCCCATGTGGAAGAGTAATTCTACTTCAAATCTGAGAACCCCCACCCCCACCCAGCCACCCACCCCAACCTCTTCTCTGACAACTATATATCACTTTGTCATGCGGCGGTGAAAAAAAAAGCGACAGTGAGAAAACCTTGCATGCGTTCCGCTGTGTATAATTTTATGTGTGTGTCGTGAATGGCTGAGGTATTTATAGCATCAAGTTATTGTTTTTTTTCTCCGTTGTTTCTGAAGGACTGCTGCGATGTTTCGATTGGTTGGTTTCTTTTGCCGAAGAGCCTCAGGTATCGGTTTCGTAATACACGGATTTTTGTTTAAAGTAGGAAAAAAGTAAAAGTTTTCGGCTAGACCTAAAAGATCGGGATGAGTGGAACAGGGTAAATTATCCACTACAATGACCGTTATGACGTCACACTAGGGAAGAATTGGTACACATCACCCAACCCTCTCGGAAGAAGAAGAAGATTTATCGTGGTCTTGTCACCCTAATCATCGAGCCCAAAACTCTCATTTTTATCCTACTATTAAGTGGGTCGAGACTGATACCACATTACCCCGTGGATTCAAAAGTGAGTGCTTGTAAAAAAAGGTATCAAATGATAGATGTTATAGATATAGCTTCTAACAAACAGCTTTGTAAACGAAATTTGTGACAGTTTTATGTTCATAGCATGAGCTTCAGGGTTTTGTTGGCTATTTGAATATTGTTCACTTGAAGAAAAAAGGATCAGATACATGTGGCATTTTTGCAAAGAAAAGAGTAATTAACTCTATATTTATTCTCATGAAAAGGCTAAATTACGTCGTACATTACGAACTGGGTCGGAATAACTTATTTAAGGAGAGGAAGGGGGAAATGGGCAGGGGGCGGGGGTATTGTCGATATGCGGTTTTCTTTTTTTTTCGGGATTTTTTAAACCGATAATTTTTTTTGTAAAGACTTCAATTCTATTTTAATTAGATTTCTTAACTAAATTTTCGGTTGATGTTTTTTGTCCCTCTAATTTTGTACATTTATGTGACAGGATGGGGTTTTTCTTTACACGACTGGGACATTCACTAAAGTACAGCGTTTTTATGACGGAAATGTTATCATTTAAGCCCTCCTGTCAAGTAACATATTATCTTGGCAAAATGTCTGCAGATTGGGTAGACGCCGAATTAACCAGTCAGTTATCTGATTATTTAAAATCTATGCTTCCACACAATTGGTCTGGCAGTTCATTGGTAGTGCCTTGTGCGACAAATGTCATCATTTTCCCTGGATATTTCACATAATTTTTTATCTTATCGTAATTAAGTTTCTAGATTTTTTTCATGCTAAGACTTCATGAAAACCTTCTCTTTTTAACGGTTTAGATTTTTGTACATTTGGCAGATTGTTATATTATACTATAATAAATCTGTTTAGTAGATGGAGATCTGCTAGCTACCCGTTTCTGTTCGTGCGACCGACCAGTGTCTGTTTTTTTTTTTCTGACGTAGATTTTACAGTCCTTAGGATAGTGATAAACATGACTAATATTTATTATGTGGATCTTAAAGTAGATTCTTTTAAACACACATTTTGCTAATGATATAAATGCCATATAGTTGAAATTATGGGGCTGAGGAAGGGGGGGGGCATAAAGGTTATTTCTGCTGCTAAAAAGTGAGATATCGGGGCCCGTCGGAAACCGCCTCATGTGGTATCACGTGGAAGAGATACTTGGGCTTGATGTTTCGATGTCATTAATTTTTATAACGTTGAATAAATAAACAACTATGTTTACAAGGCAATTTATTTGAAGTATATGAGAGAGAATTTAGTTTATTCGAGAATGCAAAAAAAAAGCAAACAAACAAAACCAAAAAAAAAAAAAAAAACCTTCACGAGGAATTTAACAACACATGACAAAAACTATCGTATTTAAAATGTCAGATATACTGTTGATTGCGCAATGTGTGCTGTCTTTTTATCTAACCCCAATAGATGATTATCCTAGCGAAATCTCAAAACATACATTCACATGCAAAGTTGTGTGACTCTTCCGTTACATCGAAGAGGATTTCAACCCATTTGGCTGCACAAAGGATAAAAACTGAAGAAGATAAGGCAAAAAAAAAAATCAATTTTTTAAACATTAATTTAGCCATGAATTAATCAACACGGATAAAATATTAACCTGAATAGTTTTATTATTGTCCTGATTTTTGTTGTGTTATTTACATGATCCTAAACTATGTATAATGAAAAAAATCATTATGTCGGTTGAACTGGGTTGATTTTATTTGTTCGTTTTAAATTTAATGCAGTGTTTCTTGAGGCCTTAAGTCACTCTATTCATAAGGAATGCTGCTTGCGAAATATTACGAAAATAATTCTTTCGGGATTGCCTAACCTTGGGTGAAATTGTGTTTAGCAAGTACAAGTACTGATGTCAGAGGGTCGTTGTTTTTCTGTGTCTATTTGATAGCAAATGCCTTGAGCAAGTTATTTCTTATTTATCAATCTAATACTATGTAAATAGTTCAATTTGAGATTTTGTAAATAAGTTTCCATTATGATATATCTCTCATCTAATCCAGATCCGGTTACATGAAAAGGATTGAGACTAAGATATAAAATATGAAGCGAAAGAAATTGTGAAATTCAGCACAGGTGTCAACATTACATGTATCGGTACAGGTGTCAACATTACACGTATCTTCATCAATCTATCGAGATCAATGTCCCCTTCAGTTTGATCCATCAGAGCCCAGTTCAACCCTTTTCTAAGACCTGTTTTATTAATAGATTTTGGTATTTTTTTATAAACTTTGCCTTCAAATTAGGCCGAATGATCTAGACTGTGTTTTTAAAATGCTTCAAACAAAAGGGAGCAAACCTAAAGTACTGGTTAATGAATTCGTCCCATTTTTTCAAGTGGTTAAACATATTCTTTAAACTGAGATGCTAAAAATAAACAGCGTCAGCTCTTTTCAGTTTACTAGTGAACCATATTATTCAGACTTAATGTAGATATGCCGTGGAATTGATTGCTTAGTTAAAATGAAAACCTGCAGATAATTAACATATTGAGCTAAAAGGAATAAGAGTCAAATCTAGGCATCATTCGTAAATGAAATAACCTGGTACCAGGTTCTGTAATTAATTGGTGGTGTCATAAAAAGGTTGATTAATTAGTTAAAATGCATATATGGAAGATAATGCGACCTCAGTGACTGCATTCATGATAACTTAATATCATATTTAAGTTTTCAAATGAGTTAAGTTTTTGTTTGCTCTAAAATTGAAACTGGCTGCATCATAGGGGTGCACGATAATTGTTGCACAGAAAAATGTTGTAGGAGTGCATATTTCTTGTTGTGTACGGGCGCACACATTTGATGCTGCTTTGAAGATATCTTCGATGTCCTTTTTATTTTCTTTGCCCAACTAGTGTTGGCTCAATTATCTTCCAGACAGTGCGTTTAGTTCTGCCCCCTCCCGTCCCTCCCCCTCCTCCTGAAGGTTATACGTTCGTGAAGGGGCTGGAAAGTCTTTCCTACTCATTTACCCAATAACAAGATAACCAGTCATTTTGTAGCCCTTTCCCCTCTTGCTGACTCGCTGTATATTTATGGGGGTTTTTTTCAATATTGACTGTTTTTTTTTCAATATTTGGCTTGTATTGTGACAAGATTAGAAAAAAATAAGACTTATTAACGTGTTAAAACCTACTGGCAAAGTCTGAAACTTCCGTGCTTTTTAACTTGTTATCTCAGTTCTTCCTCAAGGTGGCACATTATATCAAAAAGTAACAAAAATCCTAAGCTCGTCTGCTTATAACAACGAAGAAGTTATGTTTCGAATAATAAACAGAGTATACCGGAAACAACCGAGCTCAGTCGAAGGCACAATATCGGTTGTTTCCGCGTTTCTCGAGTGTTCTAAATTTTCTGGGAGAGTTAAAGTGCCCAAGGTCGTAAGCACTTAGCGGACGACCCCTCATTTATCGCATTTTACAGCATTTAAATAAACCATTTTAAGTGTTTGAGCCGGCGTAAGCTTGCTAACAGATACCATTAAAACTCATGCAATTCTTGTTTTGCTGAATGACTCGTGCAATTTAAAGGGGAAAGAAATAAGAGGAAATTTATGGGAAATTATCAATAAATTGTGTACTCTTTCAGTTTTAACGGGTTTTGGAAATAACAAAATTATTTTTGCCATATGTAAGTGTGTTGTCAGAAAAAGTGTTGATTATTTTGCCGTTAACAATGGTGCTTAGATGTAAATAAACAATTTAATGGATTCAGTGTTAGAAAAATTAATAGCATTTTTTAGTGTTATTAAATTCAACAGATATTATCTGTTTACGAGCGATGTCTTCGAATGCTGCGTTTACAAATGTGAACATTGTAGGTTAAACTGAAAATGAGAACATTTCATGGGTTAATGCTTGCAATTGTTGTAGTTAGTTATTATTTAAGCAGATGTATATTAGCTTGTTTTCTAATGAAATCACAATAAAGTGCTTAAATTAATCAGCTGCATGTTTATCTTGGACTAATCACCCCTCCTCCTCCACTTTCTCGCTCTCTCTCTCTCTCTCTCTCTCTCTCTCTCTCTCTATATATATATATATATATATATATATATATATATATATATATATATATATATATATATATATATATATATATATATATATATATATGAAATGTTAAAATACAGTACATTGGTTCAATAAGGCGAAAACAGTCACTTGGATCAACCGAGAGCACTTGATCTGAGATGTCGGGAAAAGGAGATGGGCAATTCCTAACCGTAGCTGGTTGCTTCTTCTTCCCTGTGAAGTTGTTGCTGTGGCCCTTCGAAAATCTACCTTTCTGTTTGCCCCTGCTTTTGGGCTTGGGAATGGGTGGTCTGCAACAAGGGATCCAGTGTGTAAATAGTCGTTTCTGCTGCGATGAACTGTCCTAGTAGTCTTGAGAGAAATCTTTAAGATAGTACTTAACAAAAGTGTTAGGGGAAGCCTAGCAACCTGTTTTAAGTATATCTGAAAGAGGCACATTACGCAGAGCCCTTAAAGAGCTCGCCACCTGCCTAAAATGTTGGGCTTCAGCCTGGATCGTAGAGTCCAACTTTGCTTTGCCATATGATGACCCCTTTTATGTTATTAGAAATGGTCTGTTTTGAAAGTTTCTTATTCCCGCTTGCAAATATAGTTTGCAAATGGGTATGGTTTGCTAAGAATTCCGGCGTTTATTCCTTCCCTTTTTTTTCCGTCACGGAGGTTTCCAGAAAACTCCTCCTACGCTATTTGACGTAGGACGATGAAATTTGGCACAGAGATAGAGGGTGATAAGATGTCGTGAAATCCGCAAAAATTTTTGACCTTGACCTTCAAGATCAAGGTCAAATTGAGGTCACAATATTTTTTCAAAAACCTCTTCCATTACGAAAAATTGCTGGAAATAGCGCTCAAATCCTTGTTTTAACCCGTGTACGGTGTCAGTAGGCAGTAACATCATGGATGGAATCTCGACATCCAGTGTCAAGGTCAAGGTCATGTCACTTTTGTATATTGAATTCCGTTAGAGAAAAATTGTCCATTATCTCGAAAACGGTTAGAGATAGAGCGATTTTGAGCTTATTTTCGACCCTTCGGGCCTAAAAGACGTTATATAAGAGGTACCTCGGTGACCTTGACCTCCTCCGTCAAGATCAAGGTCAATAACCCGAAGTTGACCATTATCTCGAAAACGGTTAGAGATAGAGCGATTTTGAGCTTATTTTCGACCCTTTGGGCCTAAAAGACGTTATATAAGAGGTACTTCGGTGACCTTGATCTCATCCGTCAAGGTCAAGGTCAAAAACCGGAAGTTGACCATTATCTCGAAAACGGTTAGAGATAGAGCGATTTTGAGCTTATTTTCGACCCTTTGGGCCTAAAAGACGTTATATAAGATGTACCTCGGTGACCTTGACCTCCTCCGTCAAGGTGAAGGTCAAAAACCGGAATTCGACCATTATCTCGAAAACAATTTAAGACAGAGCGATTTTGAGCTTATTTTCGACCCTTGGGGCTTAAAAGACGTTATATAAGATGTACCTCGGTGATCTTGACCTCATCCGTCAAGGTCAAGGTCAAAATCCGGAATTTGACCATTATCTCGAAAACGGTTAGAGATAGAGCGATTTTGAGCTTATTTTCGACCCTTTGGGCCTAAAAGACGTTATTTGAGAGGAACCTCGGTGATCTTGACCTTCTTCGTCAAGGTCAAGGTCAAAAACGGGAAGTTGGCCATTATATCGAAAACGGTTAGAGATAGAGCGATTTTGAGCTTATTTTCGACCCTTTGGGACTAAAAGACGTTATATAAGAGGTACCTCGGTGACCTTGACCTCATCCGTCAAGGTCTAGGTCAAAAACCGGAAGTTGACCATTATCTCGAAAACGGTTAGAGAGTGAGCGATTTTGAGCTTATTTTCGACCCTTTGGGCCTAAAAGACGTGATATAAGAGGTACCTCGGTGACCTTGACCTTCTACGTCAAGGTCAAGGTCAAAAACCGGAAGTTGGCCATTATATCGAAAACGGTTAGAGATAGAGCGATTTGGAGCTTATTTTCGACCCTTTGGGCCTAAAAGACGTTATATAAGAGGTACCTCGGTGACCTTGACCTCCTCCTTCAAGGTCTAGGTCAAAAACCGGAAGTTGACCATTATCTCGAAAACGGTTAGAGAGTGAGCGATTTTGAGCTTATTTTCGACCCTTTGGGCCTAAAAGACATTATATAAGATGTACCTCGGTGACCTTCACCTCATCCGTCAAGGTGAAGGTCAAAAACCGGAAGTTGACCATTATCTCGAAAACGATTTAAGACAGAGCGATTTTGAGCTTATTTTCGACCCTAGGGGCTTAAAAGACGTTATATAAGATGTACCTCGGTGATCTTCACCTTCTCCGTCAAGGTCAAGGTCAAAAACCGGAATTTGACCATTATCTCGAAAACGGTTAGAGATAGAGCGATTTTGAGCTTATTTTCGACCCTTTGGGCCTAAAAGACGTTATATAAGAGGTATCTCGGTGACCTTGACCTCCTCCGTCTAGGTCAAGGTCAAAAACCGGAATTTGACCATTTTCTCGAAAACGATTTAAGACAGAGCGATTTTGAGCTTATTTTCGACCCTTGGGGCTTAGAGACGTTATATAAGATGTACCTCGGTGACCTTGACCTCATCCGTCAAGGTCAAGGTCAAAAACCGGAAGTTGACCATTATCTCGAAAACGGTTAGAGAGTGAGCGATTTTGAGCTTATTTTCGACCCTTTGGGCCTAAAAGACGTTATATAAGAGGTACCTCGGTGACCTTGACCTCCTCCGTCAAGGTCTAGGTCAAAAACCGGAAGTTGACCATTATCTCGAAAACGGTTAGAGAGTGAGCGATTTTGAGCTTATTTTCGACCCTTTGGGCCTAAAAGACGTTATATAAGATGTACCTCGGTGACCTTGACCTCATCCGTCAAGGTCAAGGTCAAAAACCGGAAGTTAACCATTATCTCGAAAACGGTTAGAGATAGAGCGATTTTGAGCTTTTTTCGACCCTTTGGGCCTAAAAGACGTTATATAAGAGGTACCTCGGTGACCTTGACCTCCTCCGTCAAGGTCAAGATCAAAAACCGGAAGTTGACCATTGTCTCGAAAACGATTTAAGACAGAGCGATTTTGAGCTTATTTTCGACCCTAGGGGCTTAAAAGACGTTATATAAGATGTACCTCGGTGATCTTCACCTTCTCCGTCAAGGTCAAGGTCAAAAAGCGGAAATTGACCATTATCTCGAAAACGGTTAGAGATAGAGCGATTTTGAGCTTATTTTCGACCCTTTGGGCCTAAAAGACGTTATTTGAGAGGTACCTCGGTGACCTTGACCTTCTCCGTCAAGGTCAAGGTCAAAAACCGGAAGTTGACCATTATCTCGAAAACGGTTAGAGAGTGAGCGATTTTGAGCTTATTTTCGACCCTTTGGGCCTAAAAGACGTTATATAAGAGGCACCTCGGTGACCTTGACCTCATCCGTCAAGGTCAAGGTCAAAAACCGGAAGTTAACCATTATCTCGAAAACGGTTAGAGATAGAGCGATTTTGAGCTTATTTTCGACCCTTTGGGCCTAAAAGACGTTATATAAGAGGTACCTCGATGACCTTGACCTCCTCCGTCAAGGTCAAGATCAAAAACCGGAAGTTGACCATTATCTCGAAAACGATTTAAGACAGATCGATTTTGAGCTTATTTTCGACCCTAGTGGCTTAAAAGACGTTATATAAGATGTACCTCGGTGATCTTCACCTTCTCCGTCAAGGTCAAGGTCAAAAACCGGAAGTTGACCATTATCTCGAAAACGGTTAGAGGTAGAGCGATTTTGAGCTTATTTTCGACCCTTTGGGCCTAAAAGACGTTATATAAGAGGTACCTCGGTGACCTTGACCTCCTCCGTCAAGGTCTAGGTCAAAAAGCGGAAGTTGACCATTATCTCGAAAACGGTTAGAGATAGAGCGATTTTGAGCTTATTTTCGACCCTTTGGGCCTAAAAGACGTTATATAAGAGGTACCTCGGTGACCTTGACCTCATCCGTCAAGGTCTAGGTCAAAAACCGGAAGTTGACCATTATCTCGAAAACGGTTAGAGATAGAGCGATTTGGAGCTTATTTTCGACCCTTTGGGCCTAAAAGACGTTATATAAGAGGTACCTCGGTGACCTTGACCTCATCCGTCAAGGTCAAGGTCAAAAACCGGAAGTTGACCATTATCTCGAAAACGGTTAGAGAGTGAGCGATTTTGAGCCTTTTTTCGACCTTTTGGGCCTAAAAGACGTTATATAAGAGGTACCTCGGTGACCTTGACTTCCTTCGTCAAGGTCAAGGTCAAAAACCGGAAGTTGGCCATTATCTCGAAAACGGTTAGAGATAGAGCGATTTTGAGCTTATTTTCGACCCTTTGGGCCTAAAAGACGTGATATAAGAGGTAGCTCGGTGACCTTGACCTCCTCCGTCAAGTTCAAAAAGCGGAAGTTGACCATTATCTCGAAAACGGTTAGAGATAGAGCGATTTTGAGCTTATTTTCGACCCTTTGCGCCTAAAAGACGTTATATAAGAGGTACCTCGGTGACCTTGACCTCCTCCGTCAAGGTCAAGGTCAAAAACCGGAATTTGACCATTATCTCGAAAACGATTTAAGATAGAGCGATTTTGAGCTTATTTTCGACCCTTTGGGCTTAAAAGACGTTATATAAGAGGTACTTCGGTGACCTTGACCTTCTCCGCCAAGGTCAAGGTCAAAAACCGGAAGTTGACCATTATCTCGAAAACGGTTAGAGAGTGAGCGATTTTGAGCTTATTTTCGACCCTTTGGGCCTAAAAGACGTGATATAAGAGGTACCTCGGTGACCTTGACCTCATCCGTCAAGGTCTAGGTCAAAAACCGGAAGTTGACCATTATCTCGAAAACGGTTAGAGAGTGAGCGATTTTGAGCTTATTTTCGACCTTTTGGCCTAAAAGACGTTATAGAAGAGGTACCTCGGTGACCTTGACCTCCTCCGTCAAGGTCTAGGTGAAAAACCGGAAGTTGACCATTATCTCGAAAACGGTTAGAGAGTGAGCGATTTTGAGCTTATTTTCGACCCTTTGGGCCTAAAAGACGTTATATAAGATGTACCTCGGTGACCTTGACCTCATCCGTCAAGGTCAAGGTCAAAAACCGGAAGTTAACCATTATCTCGAAAACGGTTAGAGATAGAGCGATTTTGAGCTTATTTTCGACCCTTTGGGCCTAAAAGACGTTATATAAGAGGTACCTCGGTGACCTTGACCTCCTCCGTCAAGGTCAAGATCAAAAACCGGAAGTTGACCATTATCTCGAAAACGATTTAAGACAGAGCGATTTTGAGCTTATTTTCGACCCTTGGGGCTTAAAAGACGTTATATAAGATGTACCTCGGTGATCTTCACCTTCTCCGTCAAGGTCAAGGTCAAAAACCGGAATTTGACCATTATCTCGAAAACGGTTAGAGAGTGAGCGATTTTGAGCTTATTTTCGACCTTTTGGGCCTAAAAGACGTTATATAAGAGGTACCTCGGTGACCTTGACTTCCTTCGTCAAGGTCAAGGTCAAAAACCGGAAGTTGACCATTATCTCGAAAACGGTTAGAGATAGAGCGATTTTGAGCTTATTTTCGACCCTTTGGGCCTAAAAGACGTTATATAAGAGGTACCTCGGTGACCTTGACCTCATCCGTCAAGGTCAAGGTCAAAAAGCGGAAGTTGACCATTATCTCGAAAACGGTTAGAAAGTGAGCGATTTTGAGCTTATTTTCGACATTTTGGGCCTAAAAGACGTTATATAAGAGGTACATCGGTGACCTTGACTTCCTCCGTCAAGCTCAAGGTCACAAAGCGGAAGTTGACCATTATCTCGAAAACGGTTAGAGATAGAGCGATTTTGAGCTTATTTTCGACCCTTTGGGCCTAAAAGACGTGATATAAGAGGTACCTCGGTAACGTTGACCTCCTCCGTCAAGGTCAAAAACCGGAAGTTGACCATTATCTCGAAAACGGTTAGAGATAGAGCGATTTTGAGCTTATTTTCGACCCTTTGGGCCTAAAAGACGTTATATAAGAGGTACCTCGGTGACCTTGACCTCCTCCGTCAAGGTCAAGGTCAAAAACCGGAATTTGACCATTATCTCGAAAACGATTTAAGATAGAGCGATTTTGAGCTTATTTTCGACCCTTTGGGCTTAAAAGACGTTATATAAGAGGTACTTCGGTGACCTTGACCTTCTCCGCCAAGGTCAAGGTCAAAAACCGGAAGTTGACCATTATCTCGAAAACGGTTAGAGAGTGAGCGATTTTGAGCTTATTTTCGACCCTTTGGGCCTAAAAGACGTGATATAAGAGGTACCTCGGTGACCTTGACCTCATCCGTCAAGGTCTAGGTCAAAAACCGGAAGTTGACCATTATCTCGAAAACGGTTAGAGAGTGAGCGATTTTGAGCTTATTTTCGACCTTTTGGGCCTAAAAGACGTTATATAAGAGGTACCTCGGTGACCTTGACCTCCTCCGTCAAGGTCTAGGTGAAAAACCGGAAGTTGACCATTATCTCGAAAACGGTTAGAGAGTGAGCGATTTTGAGCTTATTTTCGACCCTTTGGGCCTAAAAGACGTTATATAAGATGTACCTCGGTGACCTTGACCTCATCCGTCAAGGTCAAGGTCAAAAACCGGAAGTTAACCATTATCTCGAAAACGGTTAGAGATAGAGCGATTTTGAGCTTATTTTCGACCCTTTGGGCCTAAAAGACGTTATATAAGAGGTACCTCGGTGACCTTGACCTCCTCCGTCAAGGTCAAGATCAAAAACCGGAAGTTGACCATTATCTCGAAAACGATTTAAGACAGAGCGATTTTGAGCTTATTTTCGACCCTTGGGGCTTAAAAGACGTTATATAAGATGTACCTCGGTGATCTTCACCTTCTCCGTCAAGGTCAAGGTCAAAAACCGGAATTTGACCATTATCTCGAAAACGGTTAGAGAGTGAGCGATTTTGAGCTTATTTTCGACCTTTTGGGCCTAAAAGACGTTATATAAGAGGTACCTCGGTGACCTTGACTTCCTTCGTCAAGGTCAAGGTCAAAAACCGGAAGTTGACCATTATCTCGAAAACGGTTAGAGATAGAGCGATTTTGAGCTTATTTTCGACCCTTTGGGCCTAAAAGACGTTATATAAGAGGTACCTCGGTGACCTTGACCTCATCCGTCAAGGTCAAGGTCAAAAAGCGGAAGTTAACCATTATCTCGAAAACGGTTAGAAAGTGAGCGATTTTGAGCTTATTTTCGACATTTTGGGCCTAAAAGACGTTATATAAGAGGTACATCGGTGACCTTGACTTCCTCCGTCAAGCTCAAGGTCACAAAGCGGAAGTTGACCATTATCTCGAAAACGGTTAGAGATAGAGCGATTTTGAGCTTATTTTCGACCCTTTGGGCCTAAAAGACGTGATATAAGAGGTACCTCGGTAACGTTGACCTCCTCCGTCAAGGTCAAAAACCGGAAGTTGACCATTATCTCGAAAACGGTTAGAGATAGAGCGATTTTGAGCTTATTTTCGACCCTTTGGGCCTAAAAGACGTTATATAAGAGGTACCTCGGTGACCTTGACCTCCTCCGTCAAGGTCAAGGTCAAAAACCGGAATTTGACCATTATCTCGAAAACGATTTAAGATAGAGCGATTTTGAGCTTATTTTCGACCCTTTGGGCCTAAAAGACGTTATATAAGATGTACCTCGGTGACCTTGACCTCATCCGTCAAGGTCAAGGTCAAAAACCGGAAGTTAACCATTATCTCGAAAACGGTTAGAGATAGAGCGATTTTGAGCTTATTTTCGACCCTTTGGGCCTAAAAGACGTGATATAAGAGGTAGCTCGGTGACCTTGACCTCCTCCGTCAAGGTCAAAAAAGCGGAAGTTGACCATTATCTCGAAAACGGTTAGAGATAGAGCGATTTTGAGCTTGTTTTCGACCCTTTGGGCCTAAAAGACGTTATATAAGAGGTACCTCGGTGACCTTGACCTCCTCCGTCAAGGTCAAGGTCAAAAACCGGAATTTGACCATTATCTCGAAAACGATTTAAGATAGAGCGATTTTGAGCTTATTTTCGACCCTTTGGGCTTAAAAGACGTTATATAAGAGGTACTTCGGTGACCTTGACCTTCTCCGCCAAGGTCAAGGTCAAAAACCGGAAGTTGACCATTATCTCGAAAACGGTTAGAGAGTGAGCGATTTTGAGCTTATTTTCGACCTTTTGGGCCTAAAAGACGTTATATAAGAGGTACCTCGGTGACCTTGACCTCCTCCGTCAAGGTCTAGGTGAAAAACCGGAAGTTGACCATTATCTCGAAAACGGTTAGAGAGTGAGCGATTTTGAGCTTATTTTCGACCCTTTGGGCCTAAAAGACGTTATATAAGATGTACCTCGGTGACCTTGACCTCATCCGTCAAGGTCAAGGTCAAAAACCGGAAGTTAACCATTATCTCGAAAACGGTTAGAGATAGAGCGATTTCGAACTTATTTTCGACCCTTTGGGCCTAAAAGACGTTATATAAGAGGTACCTCGGTGACCTTGACCTCCTCCGTCAAGGTCAAGATCAAAAACCGGAAGTTGACCATTATCTCGAAAACGATTTAAGACAGAGCGATTTTGAGCTTATTTTCGACCCTTGGGGCTTAAAAGACGTTATATAAGATGTACCTCGGTGATCTTCACCTTCTCCGTCAAGGTCAAGGTCAAAAACCGGAATTTGACCATTATCTCGAAAACGATTAGAGAGTGAGCGATTTTGAGCTTATTTTCGACCTTTTGGGCCTAAAAGACGTTATATAAGAGGTACCTCGGTGACCTTGACCTCCTCCGTCAAGGTCAAAAAAGCGGAAGTTGACCATTATCTCGAAAACGGTTAGAGATAGAGCGATTTTGAGCTTGTTTTCGACCCTTTGGTCCTAAAAGACGTGATATAAGAGGTACCTCGGAGACCTTGACCTTGACCTTGACGGATGAGGTTAGAGAGTGAGCGATTTTGAGCTTATTTTCGACCTTTTGGGCCTAAAAGACGTTATATAAGAGGTACCTCGGTGACCTTGACCTCCTCCGTCAAGGTCTAGGTCAAAAACCGGAAGTTGACCATTATCTCGAAAACGGTTAGAGAGTGAGCGATTTTGAGCTTATTTTCGACCCTTTGGGCCTAAAAGACGTTATATAAGATGTACCTCGGTGACCTTGACCTCATCCGTCAAGGTCAAGGTCAAAAACCGGAAGTTAACCATTATCTCGAAAACGGTTAGAGATAGAGCGATTTTGAGCTTATTTTCGACCCTTTGGGCCTAAAAGACGTTATATAAGAGGTACCTCGGTGACCTTGACCTCCTCCGTCAAGGTCAAGATCAAAAACCGGAAGTTGACCATTATCTCGAAAACGATTTAAGACAGAGCGATTTTGAGCTTATTTTCGACCCTTGGGGCTTAAAAGACGTTATATAAGATGTACCTCGGTGATCTTCACCTTCTCCGTCAAGGTCAAGGTCAAAAACCGGAATTTGACCATTATCTCGAAAACGGTTAGAGAGTGAGCGATTTTGAGCTTATTTTCGACCTTTTGGGCCTAAAAGACGTTATATAAGAGGTACCTCGGTGACCTTGACTTCCTTCGTCAAGGTCAAGGTCAAAAACCGGAAGTTGACCATTATCTCGAAAACGGTTAGAGATAGAGCGATTTTGAGCTTATTTTCGACCCTTTGGGCCTAAAAGACGTTATATAAGAGGTACCTCGGTGACCTTGACCTCATCCGTCAAGGTCAAGGTCAAAAAACGGAAGTTGACCATTATCTCGAAAACGGTTAGAAAGTGAGCGATTTTGAGCTTATTTTCGACCTTTTGGGCCTAAAAGACGTTATATAAGAGGTACATCGGTGACCTTGACTTCCTCCGTCAAGCTCAAGGTCACAAAGCGGAAGTTGACCATTATCTCGAAAACGGTTAGAGATAGAGCGATTTTGAGCTTATTTTCGACCCTTTGGGCCTAAAAGACGTGATATAAGAGGTACCTCAGTAACGTTGACCTCCTCCGTCAAGGTCAAAAACCGGAAGTTGACCATTATCTCGAAAACGGTTAGAGATAGAGCGATTTTGAGCTTATTTTCGACCCTTTGGGCCTAAAAGACGTTATATAAGAGGTACCTCGGTGACCTTGACCTCCTCCGTCAAGGTCAAGGTCAAAAACCGGAATTTGACCATTATCTCGAAAACGATTTAAGATAGAGCGATTTTGAGCTTATTTTCGACCCTTTGGGCCTAAAAGACAATATATAAGAGGTACCTCGGTGACCTTGACCTCATCCGTCAAGGTCAAGGTCAAAAACCGGAAGTTGACCATTCTCTCGAAAACGGTTAGAGAGTGAGCGATTTTGAGCTTATTTTCGACCTTTTGGGCCTAAAAGACGTTATATAAGAGGTACCTCGGTGACCTTGACTTCCTTCGTCAAGGTCAAGGTCAAAACCCGGAAGTTGACCATTATCTCGAAAACGGTTAGAGATAGAGCGATTTTGAGCTTATTTTCGACCCTTTGGGCCTACAAGACGTTATATAAGAGGTACTTCGGTGACCTTGACCTTCTCCGCCAAGGTCAAGGTCAAAAACCGGAAGTTGACCATTATCTCGAAAACGGTTAGAGAGTGAGCGATTTTGAGCTTATTTTCGACCCTTTGGGCCTAAAAGACGTGATATAAGAGGTACCTCGGTGACCTTGACCTCATCCGTCAAGGTCAAGGTCAAAAACCGGAAGTTGACCATTATCTCGAAAACGGTTAGAGAGTGAGCGATTTTGAGCTTATTTTCGACCTTTTGGGCCTAAAAGACGTTATATAAGAGGTACCTCGGTGACCTTGACCTCCTCCGTCAAGGTCTAGGTCAAAAACCGGAAGTTGACCATTATCTCGAAAACGGTTAGAGAGTGAGCGATTTTGAGCTTATTTTCGACCCTTTGGGCCTAAAAGACGTTATATAAGATGTACCTCGGTGACCTTGACCTCATCCGTCAAGGTCAAGGTCAAAAACCGGAAGTTAACCATTATCTCGAAAACGGTTAGAGATAGAGCGATTTTGAGCTTATTTTCGACCCTTTGGGCCTAAAAGACGTTATATAAGAGGTACCTCGGTGACCTTGACCTCCTCCGTCAAGGTCAAGATCAAAAACCGGAAGTTGACCATTATCTCGAAAACGATTTAAGACAGAGCGATTTTGAGCTTATTTTCGACCCTAGGGGCTTAAAAGACGTTATATAAGATGTACCTCGGTGATCTTCACCTTCTCCGTCAAGGTCAAGGTCAAAAACCGGAATTTGACCATTATCTCGAAAACGGTTAGAGAGTGAGCGATTTTGAGCTTATTTTCGACCTTTTGGGCCTAAAAGACGTTATATAAGAGGTACCTCGGTGACCTTGACTTCCTTCGTCAAGGTCAAGGTCAAAAACCGGAAGTTGACCATTATCTCGAAAACGGTTAGAGATAGAGCGATTTTGAGCTTATTTTCGACCCTTTGGGCCTAAAAGACGTTATATAAGAGGTACCTCGGTGACCTTGACCTCATCCGTCAAGGTCAAGGTCAAAAAACGGAAGTTGACCATTATCTCGAAAACGGTTAGAAAGTGAGCGATTTTGAGCTTATTTTCGACCCTTTGGGCCTAAAAGACGTGATATAAGAGGTACCTCAGTAACGTTGACCTCCTCCGTCAAGGTCAAAAACCGGAAGTTGACCATTATCTCGAAAACGGTTAGAGAGTGAGCGATTTTGAGCTTATTTTCGACCCTTTGGGCCTAAAAGACGTTATATAAGAGGTAACTCGGTGACCTTGACCTCCTCCGTCAAGGTCAAGGTCAAAAACCGGAATTTGACCATTATCTCGAAAACGATTTAAGATAGAGCGATTTTGAGCTTATTTTCGACCCTTTGGGCCTAAAAGACAATATATAAGAGGTACCTCGGTGACCTTGACCTCATCCGTCAAGGTCAAGGTTAAAAACCGGAAGTTGACCATTATCTCGAAAACGGTTAGAGAGTGAGCGATTTTGAGCTTATTTTCGACCTTTTGGGCCTAAAAGACGTTATATAAGAGGTACCTCGGTGACCTTGACTTCCTTCGTCAAGGTCAGGGTCAAAAAGCGGAAGTTGACCATTATCTCGAAAACGGTTAGAGATAGAGCGATTTTGAGCTTATTTTCGACCCTTTGGGCCTACAAGACGTTATATAAGAGGTACTTCGGTGACCTTGACCTTCTCCGCCAAGGTCAAGGTCAAAAACCGGAATTTGACCATTATCTCGAAAACGGTTAGAGAGTGAGCGATTTTGAGCTT